>OW026304.1:27333312-27650812 GCA_932273695.1 Apotomis betuletana
TTTGTCTACTTCTTGATAAATTGATGCAGCTACTTTACTAATTTAGGCATTATCTTATAAAATTGTTATTTTCGCGAAAAGGTTTGAAGAAGCTGAGTTCAAGCAGTCGTATACAAAGCACTACACTCGTGGCCTATTTAAAAAATCGCGGACAGCGTACGCAATCAACACTAATAGTGGCCACTCGTCTCGACGCGGCACTCGCGACTAACAGCACTGCGAAGTCCGCTTCGGGGCCTCGTAAACGCTTGCGTCTGTGTGTGTGCGCCCTGTTTCGACCGTTCGTAGTTTCCATACTGCTTTACCTTAATATATCTACTGCGACTCGGTGCACCGGCCGAAGACCGAGTGTTGACATGGTATTGAGTCTGATACGTTCGCAGAGTACATTTATTTCCGCACTCGAACCGGTATGTTGATATTTAGAGTGCAGGTTGTGCACTTTTATTTTTAAGTATCGATGCGCGGTTGTTGTACCGAGCGCGACGTAAGCGCGTAAACCGCTGTCCTTGTCAATTTTAAAAATTAATGAATATTAATCAAATTAAAAATTATAGAGCGCAAGTACACAATATTCCATTTTAGATCAATTTTTCAGTCCTATGGATATAGTTTTCCAGAATTTACTAAGATTAAACAATTTATAATTAGTCAAAATAGAAAATACGAAAAATCTAATCAGGACTTTAAATCCTTTTAATTTAGTACCTACTAAAGGTGATGAATTATGACTTACGTTTTTTTTACTAAGTCTTAAAGAATCTAGTGACGTTTCCGCCTGTCCGGGTGCTGACCTCCGAAGTCCGAGGTTTTTACGGTTTTCGTCCTAGGAGACAGATTTTAGAGATGACGACGGGTTGCCATTTTAAAATCTGAGTTAAGGAAATCTTTAAAAAAAGTAAAGTTAAGAAAATCGTAGGGACGTATTACGAACGAGCCGATTTTTTTGTTTTTTACAAATACCATACTCATTGGCAACGGTATATATAAATAATTTAAATTCTTACTCCCAGAAAAGCATAAGCACGCATAATGGTCGTAAACTTTGGTAGATATTCGAAACAAAATAAGTTTAGCATAGATTGATTTAACTTACTCACGCGCATAAATAATAAATTAGGTAGACATTCATTTCATCGGCGAATTTAGCCTTATCTGTAATATCTGAATTGGTCATTACGGTGCCGGAATCGAACTGTCACAAACTATTATATTTCGATTTTCAGGGTTCCTTTGTAGAGTTGACCTACCTGTATCGTTGAAATTTTTAAATTACAAAATGCATTCACATTTCCCTAACTTTCAGATAACATTTGGACACGGTAAAGACATTGAAAATGACCTAATAATAATAGTGATTCGAAATATAACTCAACTCAAGTTAAACGAATGATCTATCATAACTATGAGCGTGGCGCGCGGCTGGCCCGCGCCTGCGCAGCCGCAGGGAGCGCATTCAGCAGACAGCGGCTAATAATTATTATCAAGTCCAAAACAAATTCCTCGCCGCTAAATGTTGAATAACAAACACGAAACCAGTCCGCTATTTATACTTGAGAAGCATTTGTTTAAGAGCGGATTTGATAATTAGCCATCTCTCGTGAATGTTAACTGCGCGCCCGCGCAGCTCCCCTCCCGCGCCGCGCCCGGGGAGGCGGGACTATGACTACATAATATATTAATAACGAAAACAACTTAAATAATAAATAAATTATCACTGTCCCGGTAGCTGTTTCGGTTTTATAGCGAAGAGTCTCGATAAACACCTTAGAGACACTGGCTGGATCAAGGGTCAGATTCAGAAGGACTTGGACACTGCGCGGCGCGTATCGTCAGGAGGTTCGCCTCTCTGCAGCCCTAACCACCGGTAGCCTGGGCCCTGCCCCGCTGCCGGTGGCACCCTAGGTCAGGTTTCTTTTTTATAATGTTTTTATGTTTTGTTATTACTTCATTGTATTTTACTTTTCATATAAATTTATTGTAAAAAAAAAACTTAACCTCAGAAATTACATGAATTAAACGGAATAAATAAAATCGATTTTTTGTTCGTAGATAACTCAAGAAAATTATACATTAATAATGGGAAATGGGTGAAAAAGCAAAAAGCTTGAATGTGTGTTTATAGGTAGGAAAAGTCCCTAATTCAAGAAGAAATTTCCCTACAGATAATTCTGTAGCTAAAAAAAACTCATTTTGTTCCCGCCTTGTACGGACCTTATACGGAAACGTAACTGAAGTAAATTTTTCCTCGTATTGGTAACACTTGTCTTGAATATTAGCCAACGATACATTTTACAAAACATTAGCATTAGGATTCCGCTAATGTTTTGTAAATTGTTATGTTGTTATGCTGTCATTTCGTCAATGTGTCTCCTGCGCGGGTGTGAGTGTGGTGTGTGTGTAGCGCCGCCGCGACGCCGCCGCCGCGGGGATTTAGGACGCGCGCACAGAAATAGCCGCGACAAGCTTTCTTGTTTATCTGATCAATGATCATCAACAAAATATTCTATTATTTAAAACTAAAACAACTCTTAAGTATTTTTGACGACGCGGTTGCCGCAGTGGCCGCCGGTGGACCTGGGTTCGATCCCGGGAAGGGAAACATTATTATGAAAGCTTCCTTTGGAAATTCACTGTTATATATTACTAAAACTAGTGATCTGAAAATATTCGGGCACGCTTTAGGAAAATCCGGAACCTTTGCCGAAGTGCAGCGCGCACGCGCACAGGGGACCGCCGCGCGCCGCAGCCGGCGCACGCGCCGCTTGGGCCCGCGCCAGCTGCCCCCGCCACTTGATACAAACGCGCTATTTTCCACTTTTTATTGTCAATCAATTGTCACTGTCAGAGCTGCTAAATATACTTCCACCGTGCGGCTCTCTTTCAATCGAGCCGGATCTAGATCCGCTATAGTAAATACGCCCAATGAGACTCATTAGTGGTTAATTGCATTCACTTAAAGTAATCTGGTTTATAGATAAAAATACCGACTAAAATACCTTCACATCGTTCAGTAACCAAAAATGTGGTTCGCATTTCGTTCGTTTTAAACGGAGGACCACTTTGTGGCCCGGTCGCCTTTCACTGTTTACCTTTCACGAGAAAAGCAAATTAAGGATTTTAATGCATTGATAAAGTCCGGCCGGACGTTACTGGACCGGCTCTCGCGCAGAGCGAGCGGCTACACACACACATACACACAGCCTTTTAAAGTTTTCTTACTTTTCCCTGTACTTGTAGTATAAGACTTCGGTATTACTTACCTTTCATAGTTCTAGATCAACGGAAAATACCCTATAAATTAATTAATTAAAATATAGGTATACATATTTTATAAATTTCGTCTCGATACACGTTCCCGAGATAAAGGGTCTGAACAGACAGACGGACGGGCGGACGTGGACAACAAAGTAATCCTATAAGGCTTCCGTTTAAGAGCTATGTTAGGATTAGGATAAAAAAATAAATGTAACAGTTTGTTACTGTTTAGTCTTCTTTAAAATTAAGTAGGTACATATAAAAAACAGGAAAGTTCTCAATTCGCTTGTATTGTATTCTTGTTTTTCTACCTGCTGTTGCCTCTGAACTACGTCATTTATAAACCGATGAGAAAACATATTATTTTTCTCTAGTGTGGGCATCTCCAAATTGATCCCAACTTATTTTGGTGAAGATATCGATATATAATTTTGACACTACTATGGCCACTATAACAACAAATACTAAACTTGAAACTAAGTCAACTTTTTGATGGTGCGAAACCTTTCATGCTCGAGTCTGACATGCACTTGGTCGTTTTTTAGGGTTCCGTAGTCATTTTTATTGAATATTACAATAAAGTGCGGTTCATTGTTGGCAGGGGCGGGTTCACAGTATCGAAGGGCCTGGCGGCGGCGGCGGCGGAGGCGGGCCGCGCCGGCTGGCCCGCCGGCGGCACGCGCGCCGACCCCGTCTTCGCGGACTACTTAGAGTCTCTGCAGCACAACTCCAGCGCAGGTACCTATGCTCACGTGGTGAATTTACATAAGCACGTTTTAGAATGACGTCTTGAGTGGAGGTGTTAGTAGGATTTTTTTATTTTTCCTTTATCACGGACTGAAAACAATTTACTGTTGGGTCAGATTATAGCTGCTATGACTGCTAACAGTTTCAACATTTGCTTCTGTGGCTTACTGGGATCATGCCGATACAGTATAATGATTTTGTAAGGTTTACCAATTTTGCTGGAGATCGTGCCCGTCCGTCGCCAATAAAAAAGAAAGTAATATTAAATACTTGTACTCAGAGCTGTCGGCGGCGTGGTCTGCCGACGTGGAGACAGTGCGGTTCCCGGCTGCCCAGGCGGCGGCGGCGGCTGGCTGGAGACTGTATGCAGGCGGCGCCGGCGCGGCGTCAGCGGCGCGCGCCCTCGTGGCCGCTATCGCGCCGCCGCCTGTAGACGCCGACGACGCCGAACGCAGGTTACATTATTATAACATATGGTTCACCTTGTAAATAGACTTACTAACGAATGACATTCAAAAAGATTGTGTCAATACAGGGTGGTGAGCGCGCTGGTCAATGAGGCTCACACGGTGAACTGGCCGCCCGGTGGAGTGGCGAACGGGCTAGCGGTAGTCGACTCTGTGGACACCTACGTTGCACTCGTCACGTTCGTATACACTCATAAAAATTATACAATCTATATCTGTTGAATCTAGGCCATCGTTTAATAATTAATTTCCGCATAGTCGGTTGCTTTTCGGTTAACTTTGAATATTATTGATGTATCATCAGCAAACAGTACTAAATTACAAAGATTATCTACTATAGAAGGCAAATCATTTATATAAATCAAAAATAAATATAACACTAAAATAGAGCCCTGTGGCTCTCCTAGCTTAGGTAACTCTAATTCCATTGAAAGAAAGTAAGTTTATTTCGCTGCAGTTAAGCGTACATATTATAACATACAAGTACCCACGGTGGGTGATTTGACGGGTGGTATTATGTGGATCCAGTAGATGAGTGAAACAGGACAGCATATTATTCACATCGATCTATGTAATAAATTTTATTTTAAACGTTTCTTGAAAACAAATATAGAAGAAACATTTTGGATTAGATGTGGGATATTGTTCCAGCATTTCGTGGCATAATAACTAAAACGGCCAGGAAAGGAAACATTTCCGTGCCGAGGAGAGATAAAGCGAGGGGCACGTCTAGATTTTGGCTTGGTGAAGTGAACCTTGTGAAAAAGGTAAGAAGGTTCTTTAAACATTTGACTGTGTTATATATGCAGGGGCCTGTCGTTGCCGTTCGGGTCGCTGCCGCCATGGGGTCTGGACGGCGCGGACCCCGGCGCGGGCGGCGAGGGCAGCGCGGCGTCGGCGCGCGACGTGCCCGGCGCGCCCATAGACCTTGCGCCCGCCATCTTGCTTAACGACAACGTCTGTGGTCGGTATTTTTATATCTCGTTTATTTATAAAAATAAATAAATATTGGACAATCTCACACAAATCGATCTAGTCCCAAATTAAGCTCAAGAAGGCTTGTGTTATGGGTACTAGACGGCGATATACGTACTTATATAGATAAATATATACTTAAATACATAAGAACAATCGGGTCATGGTTGTTCTTATGTATTTAAGTATATATTTATCTAGCACAAATAAATTTATCTTAGGTACCATATTTTATTTCTTGTTCTCTGCTTCCACACAGTTATTTATTTATCCACTTGATAATTTAACGACGTAAGCTAATTACAAATTATCGCAAAACGTAACGTGGTTCCGGATGCGCTGAGTGCGTTTTATCAATGTTATCAATTATTATGTCAATCACTTATCGCGAATCATGAGGGTCATTTTTTGTAAAAAACGTGGATACTGCGATAGCGGATGAATACCTGAAAATGAAATAAATAAATCTAATCTACCATGCTTACAACGACTACTGGCCCACTGCTCCCACAGTTCAAATTTAAATATTTAAAAAAAATCATAGAATGCAATTTAGGGCAACATAATTATTTTTGATACTTTCAAAGCTACCTAAAAAGAGGCCGTTTTAGTTTTGGGTAAACTTTTCGAGACAACTACAAAACGACAAAAGTTTACGTTTAGTGATTTAATGAATATAAATAAGTACAATGTCAATAATATTAAAGGTATCTTCCTATTGCATTTCGCTTTAACTGAAAATTGATTTAGATCATATTTGAAAAAAGTAGCCCTAGTTCCACATCACGTGTCGCCGTACTTAAGGCCTACACATATTATACATATTCAAAATGCAGAAAAAAAAAGGTTAAAGGGGTTAAGAGAACAAGTGTAGTGGTGGCATACTCAGGAAAAGTTAAAGCTATTTTTATATCTACCTACCAAGTTCCAGCACTTCACTGATTTTGACCATTGCCTGTAGCGAGTTTTAGGGCGGCCACATACACTCAGAATTCCGTTTAGGTATATCGATTCAAAATATTTTTTCGAATTGGGATATCGAGTTTCCCGTCCGAAGTTTTCTCTGAGATCACACATTTGTTAATTCTGAACAGAACGCCACCAGTTAGTGTGCGTCGCAAGCGCTAGCGAGTAGATGTTTGTTTTGTTGTAGCTCCCGCGCATGTATGTATGTGTGTATATATTTGTCGAAAGAGTTTCTTTAGACATACGATAATATTTTAAAATATTCTCTGGATTATCTTGTAACGCCCTTCATCCTTTTTATTTTTAGGGTTCCGTACCTCAAAAGGAAAAAACGGAACCCTTATAGGATCACTTTGTTGTCCGTCTGTCCGTCTGTCAAGACCCTTTTTCTCAGGAACGCGTGGAGGTATGAAGCTGAAATTTATATCAATTACTCAGGTCTACTGTCCCTTGAAGCTGTGAAAAAATCAAACTTCTAAGCCAACGCAATCAAAAGATACAGCCGTTTATGCCGCAAATTTTCGACACTTGCAAGGGAATCAAAACCTACAGGGTGCTTCCCGTGAACTCAGAATCTTGAAATTTGGTACGAAGCAACGTCTTATAGCATAGATAAAGGAATAATTACGAAAACCATAAATTTTTTTTTAATACCTATACAGCCGTTTATGCCGCAAATTTTCGACACTTGCAAGGGAATCAAAACCTACAGGGTGCTTCCCGTGAACTCAGAATCTTGAAATTTGGTACGAAGCAACGTCTTATAGCATAGATAAAGGAATAATTACGAAAACCATAATTTTTTTTTTAATACCTAACTTTGCACCTAATTTATATGGGGCGCTATACATACCAGGTGCAAACTTAACTTAACCACTTAGGGATGGAAAGTGTTTGTACGGAACCCTCGGTGCGCGAGTCCGACTCGCACTTGGCCGGTTTTATTTCAATTTAATATTATTCAGAGGATGCACCATTTGCTGACAAAATCTCTGGACTCAATAACTAGCGTCGTTAAACTGAGCCTTGTTGATATTTCGAATCGAAATTCCAAGTGAATGTGGCCTCGACTGTTTGTGGCCGACCTTAAAGCACTTGTGTTACATGTAAGGCACACGATACGTGTTGGGCGCGGAGTCTTCGGCGGCGCTGGCGCAGGCAGCGGCGGCGCTCGCGGCGGACGGCACGGAGCTCGGCGCCGGCGGCGTGGAGCGCGCGCGCGCGGCCCTGCTGCCGGGCGGCGCGCTGGCCGTGGAGGCGGCGCCGCCGCCGGCGCTCGAGCCGCTGCCCGGGCCCGTGCTCAACGCCACGCGGCCCTACGCCGCCGTCAACGTCGTGCAGCAGCGCGGCGACGCGCTCGCCAGCCACGCCGACAGCCGCGGCGGCGGACTCGCCTCGCGCTTCTAACCGGTAACGAGGACGTTTTTAATATGAACCGGGTGCATTTCTATGTATAGTACTTAATAACATTATTTATTTTGTTCTAGTGTATAACACTGCGCAATAAAATTGTTGCTTTATATTAACATGCAATTGTTTTATTTTGAAATATTATTAACACTGATTTAAGTTTCACATCGTTATATCGTATCAGACTACCTACTTATTTACATTCTAGTAATTTTTCGGCAAAATTACGCCTTGACGGTAGGTTTGCCAGATAGTCGGGATTTGGCGGGATTTTCCTGATTCTTTGTAAGTCCTCCCGACTCCCAACAAAGTAAAAAAGTCTACTGAAAAACAACTTCACTTTATAAAACTATAATTTTAAGGCTGCCTGTCCAGTGAAGTGGAGCGGAGAAAATGAATCAATCAGGCTGCGTCATTGAGAAACCCGAAGGAACTGCTTTTAAATCTGAGAAATGTGATTAGTCCATTTTACACATCTCCGCTCCGCTACGCTTCAGTGGACAGGCATCCTAAAAGGAAATACCACTGCCATTTTTTCCATAAGAACATATATTATAAAAAAATTACCTTGTCACATTTTTGTACATTATACATAAAATAATAATAATGAGAAAACCATTTTATGTTTTTTTTGTAAGTATTTATTTATGCAGACATTTCTATCGGCAGCGAACGACGTTGTTTTTAATATATTTACTTTATTGTGATTAAATTTTTGTTTCTCCAGACAAAATCCCGTAAAAAATGTTGTTTCCCCCGATAATAGGTCATTCGATCTGGCAACCCTACTTGACGCCCTCCGCGAAAGACTTCACCCCACACAAAAAGATACAACAATAAAAAAAAAAATTGGACATTAACCTCACACAAATCGATCTATGTCCCGCAGTAAGCTTAACTACTTAAGCTTACTGCGGGACATAGATGTGTGACTTGTGTTATGAGCACTATAGACGACAATATATATAGTTATATGTCTAAGACAGCAACTATCGCAAGTTACGTGTGTACATTAAGATCCATTGACTACCGAAGCTTCAATGGGGCCGGAGGGCCGGATGGGATGGGATGGGATGTACTTAATGCAACTCGCCCTGAGATGAAAACTCGTCTCTATCCTGAAGGTATGCGAGTGCCATCCATTATTCGAGGTAAACTCTCCTTCCACCGTAGCAAGTAACTTGTATATAAGTAATCTGTGACCGAAGTCACAAAGCCTGTGTATAGTATGCGTACGCAAAAAAGATAACAGTACCTACCTATTCTGAATTGGCAAATTGGAGCACAAGATACTGTTATTCGATAACAAGAGAGCAGAATTGTTATTGACGACCACTTCGCCGCCGCCGCCTAATGGCAATGTTTGTAAATACTTTTGATGGCCAAAAGGGGCAAGTTGTTTACCGAGTGCTCACCGTGGTCGTCGACCCCGGGATGAAAGGAACTGCGAAAACAATAAGTTGCGTGATTTAGTTTGTCCTTATTAGGCATATAGCGGTAGTTAAAGTTTTTATTGTTGTCGAGACGGTTCACACGACGGCGCACATTAGCGAGTGATGGCCGCGCGCATGTGCGGGTGCGCCGGCGCCGTGTGCGCACGCGTCACCTCCACGTGTGCCCGCGCTATACTTCGCGGAAAACATAACTCAAGTTATTGTAGTTACAGTTGTAACATCACTCACAAACAACTCTATCTACTGGCGCCTGTCCTTGCTCGTCGCTCTATTCATTCGCCTCAGTCCGGTGTACGAAATCCGACAAAACAAAACAATTAATTTGCATAGTCAAACGATGCCCGATATAAGAAAATACTGTGTGTACAAGAGGCACGTGATAGCTCCAGACATTGTTTCGCTTTTACAAAAACTACGTACCTATAGTTATAAAAATAATTAAGATGCTGCTAGAGTGGATGGCAGAATCATGTGACAATTTAAAGATGATAGAGATTTCTTTTTGTAACCTAATTTAATTGCAACATGAATTTTCTTCGCTTCTACCAACATGACTACAATGTTGATCAACACGATATGTACAAGGATCGAATATTAATGTCATGTAAATTAAATTTTACGAGTGTTTATTTCTTAACTGACGTGTTTTTTAAGATGAGCTTTCTGATGTACATATAAATGATAGCCATTCAATTTGCATACTGGACATAGCGCGAGGTCATTCGCCGCCGTTACTTCATCCAGCATCCGAAAACTCAACGGGCTCCCTGGGGCCCTGGCCCGCAGGAAAGCTTTCTGAGTATCCACAAGTATGAAGGAGCTGACGTAGATTGACCGTAGACACTATTACGGTTTATCCGTACGACTTACTGTTATTGCCATTCTAACTTAATCATTAACTAACGTGCGAACCTAAGGTCAAGGCTTTTTACTTCAAACTGGTTTTACATTGAAACCCAAAACCAAACATATGAAAGTTGTACGTATTTATTTGAATAACTCTTACGACCGTAATTAAAAACACGACTCAATGGAGTTTATTTATTTACAAGCTTTTCTGTAACTTACAATGAATGCAACATGTTTGATCGGGTGAAATCTTGCATCTCAATTCTGAAGCAGATTATTTTCAATCTATTGAGCTGAAAGTTTGTATAAGTAGGTACCTACACGTTTAGTTTGAATTGGATGACTATGCATGGTTAGCTGTGTGACGTTATTCTAAATCCAACATGGCGGAACACTCAAGATGGCGGATTAGTTATTTTAAATAGGCAACAAATATTTTCGCCCCTTTGGGACCGCCAACCAGTAGGTACCTACCTACCTATCACCTAAAAATCATATGAAATACCAAAAAAAATATTTCCACCAAAATAAGATAGCCTAAAATTACAATGCTTCTTCCTATTTTAGTCATGACTGCACTTCTAATTGTATTCGAGCCCCAAATTTAGTGAATGTGCACCATATTTGGACGACCAAATTATTTCGATATTAGCACCTGAATATACCCCTATGATTGTTGTAGGCACACTACCAAATATAGTATATTAACGCCAAATTAAGTAAGTCTCGGGTTCTCGCTTCCCCGGACTACACACCGCGCGTTCCAGGCGCACCCGACGTGATTCCCAAATGAGTTGTGAGCTGCGGATATAAACTTAGAGAAGCGTCAGAACCGAACTGCTACCAGTAAAGTAGATTAATGGGTTAGGTTATGTTATAACTGCGACCACATTAGCGCGCGACCCGAGCGAGCAAAGCGGGCGTACCGCGGCAGCGGTCGGCGAAGCGCCAGTACCGAACAGCCGAATTGAGGATCTGGTCGAGCGAGCGCGGCGCCGCGGTGCGGAGCCAGGGGGGTTGGTTGAGCGCACGTTGAGCGGGAGGGGGCTCACTAAGTTTGGCATTACACTATAAATAATAATAAATACAAGACGGCTTGTGTTATGGGTACTAGATGACGATATACATACTTATATAGATAAATATATAGTTAAATACATAGAACAACCATGACCCAAGCACAAATATTCGAGTTCATCACACAAATATTTGCCCTGGCCGGAATTTGAACCTGGGACCGCCGGCGCAGTAGGCAGGTCTCTACAAATCTTGATACCTATCTATGAAATGAAAATCTGTATTTAAGTATTTCCAATGTCATTTTTCACAGGGACCTCGCGACTGTGATACTTATGAATTTTAAAAGGCTGAACTGCGACATACACTTCAACGAAGAAGTAAATAAGTCTGCCTGTCAAATGCACGTCGTTTGGGCTTCCCTTGTTTAATTTTCCCCGCTCCACTTCAGTGGACAGGCAGCCTAATCCACAATTTTCTGCATGTTACCGCTCCTCTTACTTGAAAAGCTCGAGCCGGCAGAACACGCATCAAGCCACCTGTAGGCACGTAGGCAGATACGTCGGAGCGCTATCTCTCTCTCTACACGCGCATGTTGTGGCATCATTTATAATTGCCGGCAGTTTCCAAGTATAATGCAATTCCAACAGTGTCGAGTGTGTTTGTCGAGCGGACGAGGAAAAGCGTGTTTGCACAAGCGATCGATGTGATACCGATATGGTTGCGTAGGCTTCGGTTCAGGGGTCACATCCGCCATTAGAGAATCCTCGATTAGCTCAAAAAATCGGGTTGGAATGATTCCGTACTTTTAAACTGAAAAACCCGTATTTTATGCCCTTTTCATTTACGCAGAATGAATACACAATACTTATGCGATGAAGAATTTTAATACGACACTTTATATTCTCGCGGTTTGTACACATAATTAACACAAATTAACGCGTCGCGTTAGACCCGTTATAATTTGTGTTAATTATGAAGAATTTTAAGTTCCTTCCTATTGCGATTTTAAAGATACAGCCCTATGACTGACGGACGGACCAACAGACAGACAGCAGAGGCTTAATAATTCCATTAGCACCGTTTGGGTAAGGAGCCCCTTGGAATTATTAAAACATATATCTAGGAATGTCAAACTTGTTTAAAACGACAAGCAAGACAACGTAATAGTCGATGTGCGGTGCGGTATAATTTACAGCGATGGGTAGAGTATTAAAAACTCAAAAATAGGCCAGCCTTCTTCGCCATTGCTAACCCTAAGACATGAAGGTTATAGGCTGATCTAAATTCTACGACATCTGCAATTTAATCGTTAATCTATCCTGTTTATTTGTTATAAATGTCGTATGTGATTGGTTTTTGTATACTTATGCCTTACTTACAATTAGTAATTGATCGATGTAACATTTCGTGGTTAGGTATTTCTAAAATGAAGAGAACCTAATATGTTAAACTGCACAAGCATGAACAGTGTACGTTGTACCCTACCAGACTTGCGAAAGTCATTTGCGAGAGACGCGCGCGTCTCCCTGAGGCTCCATTCGCAGCGTAAGTGTAGGCGGCCGTGGGAGCCCTAGCCGGTAGAGCCCTAGGACGCATGTAGGGGCACGCTGGGCGGGTGGAGCCGCGGCGGCGGCGGCGCAGCCTCTCGCCAGAGGTCCCCGAGCGCCACGTGACGCAGCATGCAGCGCCGCGCGCGCCGCCGCGGCCGCGCCGCCGCCGCCGCAGTACTGGCATGCGCCGCGCGCGCGAGGACGTTTCCCACGCTAGCCGCGACTGAGCGCATTACGCGACGTAACCTTCGCTCGTTGATCAAAACAAACTACGTTTACTCCGCCTGCCTGTTCTTCTCCGATGCGAACTGTTGTGAAACTGTCTCGGGGCGGGTTTCGTTACGACGGGGTACGACTTAGTGACCGTTTTACAACCCCGAGTTCAATCTGTGAAATAAACAAGAACAGAATGTGTCAATAAAATTGTTACGATAAAATTACGCGACGAGATAAAATTAGTGATATTAATAACGACATCTAATTGAAATTGATCATACTGTTGCTCTCGCTGGAAAATTGCACACGGGAATGCTGGCGCGGCGGAAAAACTTCAACGACTAATGACAACCGATCAATAGTCATCAGATAGTAAGTATGACAGAAAATAACTATAAATCAATAGATATCATGAATGCTCAATTGATCAATCTAGAAACGGTCCAGTAAACAAGCTCGTCTGCAGTAGCGATAGCGACTCACCTTGCAAACAACTCGTCAGTATAGGTATACTCGTACTAAGATAAATTCATATCTTAAAAATCGAGTCTGGATTCATAATCCTGCACCAGATCAGACGACGCAACGGAGCCACGCAGTTACGTCGCCTACATCAAACTAGATTTAAGCTTTTCTAAAATGTAATTTTGTAGTTCACAGTGCCTTGGTTTATACTGTAATACTGTGTAATTAACTAATTTGAATAAATAAATAATAATAATAATAATTAAATAAACTATTTTTAACTAGGTACTCGCTCATGTAAAATAAAGATAATTATAATATTCTTAGATATGGGCTGCACAATTTTTATTCAGCAGCTCACAGTACAAACATCGTCTTTTCATGTAATTATTGAAAACTAAGTATTCCAATATCCCAGAAATTGTGCAGCGACTGCCGACCGGCGCAAAAACACTTTTTTCCCTGCGCTTCTCGGAGTGCACTACCAACCTCCTTCGAACACCACTGTCCTGTTCCGGTTCCGGGGCATCGCGGCGCGTGGTGGCTCCAGCGTCACTCCACCCCGATAAGCCCGGTATCGCTATCAGATCGCTGCACGCTGCGTGTTGTTGACGCGCTCCGGCCCGGCGCGGCGCACACGCACGCCGCTGATGTTGATAATGATCTTATTTATATTAGAGTGCTCCGGACACTCTGCCAACGACTGTATTATTTTGTAGCTAGTTTATTTTGGGAGTAAGTATTAAATTATTTTTTCTGCTTTCTCTTTGCGATTTGCTTATTGCAATAGGTCGCTGTTTTAACATAATATCCGGTTTAAATACTGAGCTTTGAGCTTTCGGCTGCCGTCCGAAATCGGTCCAAAATTTCCATTTGCAAGTTATGTTTTTTGGGAATGTAATGCATGAGCTCATCATCATCATCATTATTATAAATTTAAGAGCCGAACTCTTGTCGGCGTAGCTGGTGTAGTGATAGTTGTCTCCATCTATCCCTATCCATAGCCAACTTGACGACATGACGTTTAAATTCTCTTTTATTCGTTTTATGTACATAGCTTATTCTTGGTCTTCCCCTGCCTCGCTTTCCTTCAACATTTCTTTCGATGATGTTCCTATAAAAGCGTCATGTCGTATAAGGTGACCAAACATCTTTCCTCTCCTTTTCTCTATGGTGTTCAACAAATTCCTTTTTTCTATAAGTCTTTTGAATACTTCTTCATTTGTGACTTTTTCTGTCTAAATGATTTTCTCCATCCTACGCCAACACTAGATTTCGAAGGCTTCCAGTACCTCCCTGTCCCTTTGCGTCATAATCTATGTCTCACACCCTTATAAAACTATGCTCTAAATACAAGTTTTTAATTAGTTTCTTTTTGGTTTTCTGGGATATACTTTTTCTAAAGCTATTTTTGCTTTGATGTCTGGTGTACATCTTGAGTCTGCTGTAATTACGGCGCCTAAATATTTAATACTGTAAATTAAATAACATTTACAGCAAAAGTATCCATACGAAATATTTGAGATATCAACGATTCCCAAAAACAATTCAGGGCTTATGCGCTTTTGCTATTGTCAATGATATATGTCCGCCTGTGGGAGCACACCAGCCAGCTCACCCGACACCGCCGGCGCCGGCGCCGCGCGAGATGTCCGGTGTCGAGTGGAGACACCAGCCCACCAGCCTATGCTCGAAGAGGCCGCGCCGGCCCCGGCGGCGCCGCGCGTCACGTCATTTACATTCTTTGTAAAGCCGCGACAATGCCGAGCAAACAGCCGAGTATAAATACAATATACCGTGACGTGCGCTCCCGCCACATTCGCACCATGCTCATTATTAAATAATTTCAGCTAGCGAATTGTTTTGCACATTATCAGCATAATTTGAAGTATCCAGTGATTGTCGGACGTTATCGCGGTAAAGCGACGTAAACACGAGCCGCCCGCAGATAACGCGCGGCAGCGCGGTGCAGCGTGTCGATTTTGCTCATGACATGTCTCCGTGGGATATTCGTTGAACAAAATTCAAGCCCTCCTTCCTGTATACGATGTAACTGATGAGTATAGTAATGAGCTCCGTGCGACTGCAACTTCAAGACGAAGCTTATTTGATGTTCGGGCCATAAATGACCGGGACAAAAACTATTGACGGAATCGGAAGGAACTACTTCCATTGTTTTAAATGAAGCGAAGTTCAGGCAGACTTCGAACCTCACGAACCTGATGCGTCTCCAACGGCTTGTCAGCCCAACACGGGCGTCCTACCTATTGGACCACTGAACCTGAATTTTTCAAACTGTTGCTGCGCTTCTTGCATGTTTTAGGGTAGCATCGTAGCGAGCCGTTTTTCTAAAGTTGTAAGTACTCCTTTTTTTTCCCTCACATTTTGGGATATTTTCTTTCTTCTAATTAGATCGAAAGATCTCATGATTCTGAGTAGAATTAATAGAGTACCTAAGATATCCAAAACATAAAAAGGTGGGAGTACAACTTTAAAATGGCCCAGCGCCATCTACCGTAAATATTCGGATTTCATGATATTATAATTTTAAACTAAATTACAGTTTATTTTTTCAAAAAAAAATTAATTCTTTTCATGTTGTGATTTGTTTTAATCGGTAATTGGCATAGCTCGGCAGGCAAAATTTGCACGAACTTCTTTATATTATATTGTCACCTTAGAAACGATTAGCACTAAGAAATTTCGCGTTCTGCCCCGTCGGTGTCGACTGTCAAGGGAGTCGGTTTCCGTGTTGTGCGCCGGCGCCCCTTACTACATATATTTATAATTATAGGTAAATATTACGAGTACATTCAAATTTGTTCACCTTGACCTTGCATGCTTGACACAACAGTATACATAACGTAATGGGTACGATTAAATAGGCAGCCATAACTATATTTCACATCCTGGAAAAAATAACTATACATTTGGATTGCAAATGTTTTTGTCAGCATGTTACTTGGTCGGCAACCGGGGGGGCCAGACTAATTATCATCAGAAAATAATGACATTCCGTCAGCTTGATGAACTGTGTTTGCAATATTATTAATTCATTCATTCATTCATTTATTTATTTCACTGAACAATATCAATTGTGTTTGAAATAATACATAAAATTAAACAATAAAAAAGACCTTAACTAAATTACGTGTAGTGTAGGTGAATATTACAAACGTGTGGAACAAAATCATTATCAAAATAAAAAATAAATAAAAAATGTCATTAAACGTGTCAAGATAAAATTATTAAAGTTACAATTCCAAGGATAGGTACAGTATGTCCACATTATTAAATAATATAACAATAACAATAAAGTGTAAAATTAATTTACTAAATCTCACAAACAGCTATGTCGTTAATTTTATTAAAGCCTAAGTACATTTTAGTTTTTTACATGTCAGTCTGAATTTTGACAGTATTCCTCAACGGAATAGAAACACTTTTCCAACAGATATGCTTTGAGCTTGTTTTTGAACGCGTTAACACTTATGATCGTCTTGAGTTCTACTGGTAGCTTATTGAAAAGAAATACTCCCTGATAACCTGCCGTATGCTTGACTACTTTGAGTTTAGTTTTTATCACCTGAGGCAGATCCTTTCGTCTAGTAGTCATTCGCTTTTGTCTTTCTTCAGCAGTTTCTATATCTACAATGTGCTTCATTAGATCTGTAAGTACTACTAGAATGTACAAGCTTGGAACGGTTAGAATTGCAAATTCTGTGAAGAAGCTTTTACATGAAGTCGTTTGGGGTACTCTAGCTATCGTTCTGATAGCCCTTTTTTGTGCTACGAAAGCAGTGTGAACGTTGTACTTGTAACTGTTTCCCCACAAGGATATGCTGTAACGCAACCTCGACTCTACTAATGCATAGTATACGATCTTCATCTGGGTCAGCTTCGCCTCATCTCTAAAACTTCGAAGGGCATAGCAGGCAGAACTCACAGAATTTCTTATCGCCAGCAGTTCATCCTTCCAGTTAAGGCTAGAGTCTATACAAACCCCAAGGAATTTCACTGATTCCACTTGACTGATTGTTGCATCATCAGAAACAATGTCCAGAGAATCTTTATTAGCTGCCGTGGTTCTAAAGAGCACAGCATGCGTCTTACTGCTGTTTAACTTCAGGTTATTGATGCTGAACCAGGTGTGAAAAGCTTTCATGGCGCCATTCGCTCTGTTATTTAGCTGTGTGAGGTTGTCCGCTGAAATAATTGCGTCAGTATCATCCGCAAAAACTACTAGTTTGGTATTCGGAATAGTCTCTGTTATATAGTTTATGAGGTCATTTGTGAACAGTATGAAAAAAATTGGTCCTAATATGGATCCTTGGGGGACTCCCCTCGTAATCTTGGCCATTTTGGAACTATGCATTGTCTCGTTGGTATCTGTTATCCATTTAATTTCAACATATTGTTTTCTGTTAGTTAGATACGAACGAAACAGGGCCAGATCTTTACCTCTTATTCCATAATGTTCGAGCTTTGCGAGTAAAATGTTATGATCGACCGTGTCGAAAGCGGAGCTTAAATCTAGAAACAACCCTGCTACTTTTTTCTTGCCGTTAATTGGACAACAACATCACATACTTCCTTTAGTTTGCAAGAAAACTTATTTACCTGTAAGTAAGAACTAAGATGTCGGCTTCTAACCGAGTTAGATCTTGCTCCAGCACCAAAATAGGACAAAAACGTGTGATGAAAGTGTAACGCAGTTTGGACGTAAATGGGTAGTTTTTCCAGTCTTAAAAGCATTTTATAAACAGACGGACAGACGGACATGGCGAAACTATAAAGGTTGTTGACTACGGAACCCTAAAAAGTAAGGTAGGCCAAACCTTTCAAATCTCGCAAAGTATTAATCCTTTAAGACTGGATAATATGGTCTCGCTCGATTCAGCGCAACAAATCACAATGTCACATCTTTCGCCTATTTTGCTTCATTTAAATTCCCCCATAGGTATTACCCGACGGAAGGTTCGCCAAAATGTTGGTAGGACTTGGTAGATCCTCATTTCTAGTGCCACGATAAAGTTATACAGAACGTTTTATTGGCGTGCATATTTTGCCTCCTTAATATGCCATTTTCCCGTATCAAATATCTAATTGACATCAATTCGCCGATACCGATAGCCGAGGAATTCAGCTCGCAACATTGAGGTATGCTCGCAACATAACATTTATTGCATAGACACAGTCCAACCAAGCTAAGTCCAAATACAATGAATAGCATGACATGAGTTGATGATAACACAAGGTTAGTTAGGCTTGGTTGTGCTAGTTATTCAGAATTAGAGTTCGACCCAGTGTATAAGTATCATAGTATCTATATAGGCAAGTTTATGGCAAACTTTTAATAAACCGACATCTATTTGATGAAAAACACTCCTAGTGTGTCACTGCGATTAGGTAAAATAAATGAAGAAATGTTACATAAAATAATATCAAAAATTGATGATAAAAAAAGCCCAGGCAGTGACAAAATAAGAGCTAAAGACATTAAATGTATTTCTGAACACATGACTCATGTTTTAAAACACTTAATTAACTTCGCTTAATTAATAACACACTTAATTGAGCGGCACCTTGGAAATACAATTAATACCTTTTTAACTGACAATGATATCATACATGAGAAGCAATTTGGCTTCCAAAGATATAAAAGTACGACCCTATTGTTGTCGGCCTTTACAGGTGAAATGAATGGATATCTAGGGAATAGACAACATGTTATAGCTGTGATGATCGACTTCCGTAAGGCTTTTGACACCTTGAATTATGAAACTCTGTTTAAGAGGCCTTATTCCTTTTAAAATGCTGATTACTTAGGCATTTTTCTCTATGATCCAACATGTTTTTAACATATTATTCATGTTACTACCTAGTACAGGGCTATTGGGATTTATTGGTTTATATTTGAAACCCACAGTTTGAATTTTTCATTGATAATTTTTGTTTCAAAAACTACTCGAATTGACAAAATTTACGCGAAAAATTAGTTTTCTCAACTTATTTTCGACTGCACGTAATAAAAGCATGAAATAGCTAGGTACATACGTTACTACCTAGAACTCGGGGAAAAGTATTATCCACTTTATAAATTCGGTTGAAATTATCAATATAATTAGTCATAATATGAAAAAACTATTTTTTAAAAGGAATAAGGCCTCTTAAAAAGATGCAGCAAAATGGTATACAGGGCCCTGCACTGAACCTTCTGAAAAATTATCATACTACCAGGTTTAACACAGTCAACATAGCTGGTGAGCAAAGCGCCAGGATACCAACCATACGTGGCACAGCGCAGGGTTCAATGCTAGGACCAACGGAATACTTGTTATATGTGAATGATATGTGTAGGATATTCCAGCAGGGCTCAGTATACCAATTTGCTGATGATACTTGCCTGATTGTAGCACATAGGAGTGTAGAGACTGCACAAAGTATTATGCAGCATAATTTTGACATGCTGTGCAGGTGGGCTCATGATGTAGGATTATCAATTAATTACAAGAAAACCAAATTAATGTATATACATTCACCATACATAAAAACTGTAAACAATCCCAAGATCGTGGCCCATGAGCACACCTGCATGCATCGGAATGATGATGCCTCTTGCTGCTGTGCTGCCCTAGATATTGTAACAGAACAGACTTACCTCGGGCTAAAAATTGTCAATAAATTTAACTGGGCTCCTCATATTATCGAGTATATACTCGCATGTATGTAGCAAACTCAGATCAATTTTGTCTAAATTGTCTATACTTAAAAACAAGTTGCCTTATTGTATACTAAGACTGCTTTATATGGCATTAGCAGATTCTATAATTAGTTATGGTTTGTCTAGTTATGGTAGGACCTATAAGACCTATCTAAATAGTATATACAGATTGCAAGTCAGATTGCTAAAAACCATAGTACCTTTAAAGATAAAATATATGTATAGAAATAACTATGTGAACAAGTCGATAACTCAGGTCTCAAAAGTAAAGTCCGGAATTTAACAATACTTTTATTTCATAGTAAAAGAGAATCCAAATACATACAAAAAAAGTGCAACTCTTATATAAATTACGGCAACACACCGTTCGCGCGATGCAGCATTCACCGTGCTCGGAACAGCGACATCTAGCGACGGATGTTAGAACCAATATTGATTCAACATACCGCCCACCAAGGACAGACTGTTCTTCATTAAGGCCGCCCACCATGACAGAATTAACCTTTCCCGAGGTTGCATAGAATATGGGCTAAAGATGAAATTCACAACTATACATAACTGTCTGTCCTTAGTCACATACACAATAATGCAAGGCAAGTAAGAAATCTAGATCCAAATGAATCAACTTAAACTAACTTATCGTGCGTAACAACAATTAAATAACAAAAACAAATTGTAAATACACTTATTCACTAACAGGCAGAATACATAGTTTGGACGTAGGTCGTTTAATTACAGAGTCTTTACATCTTAAAGAGACTACTCTCGTTAAACCATCCTGTCCAGGGTACTTTTGTACGACTCTGCCAAGAAGCCATTTTGTAGGAGGTAAATCTTCCTCCTTCACTAAAACTAAATCTCCAATTTGAGGTTCCGGAGTCTGAAATGCCCACTTGTAGCGGTGTAAGCAATGTGTCAGGTATTCGGCTGACCAACGACGCCAAAACTCTTGAAGCATTTTTTGTGTTAATTGCCACCGCTTTAGAGTGCTGATCGTGGAGGTCTCATAGTTTCTTTCCGGAACTGTCACCAAAGGTTCTCCTATTAGGAAATGTCCTGGGGTTAAGGGAAAGGGCCCCGCAGGATCATTCGTCACAATTGTCATTGGACGGGAATTGAGACATGCCTCTATTTGCGTCAGGAGAGTGTACATCTCTTCAAAGGTCAACGTCGAGTCACCAATTACCCTCTTGATGTGATACTTAGTTGCCTTAATTCCGGCTTCCCATAAACCACCGAAGTTGGGTGCGCGCGGAGGTATGAAAGTCCATGTCGTTTTATGATTCGTCAAACCGTCTCTTATTTCTTGGCGAACGGTTGATTGTTCCTGGTAGAACAATTCCTTGAGTTCTTTGGAAGCTCCAATAAAATTTGAACCATTGTCACTGAAGAGCTCGATACAGCGACCACGGCGTCCGGTAAATCTCTTAAATGCTTCCAAAAAACCTCTTGACGTTAAATCGCTTACCAATTCTATGTGCACGGCTCGGGTAACCATGCATACAAACAAGCATATGTATCCCTTGTATGCATGATGTCCTCTTCCCTTCGATGTCCGGATTTGGATCGGCCCAGCAAAATCCACTCCGCTACGTATGAATGCCCTGTCAGGTGTGACTCTGACCGAAGGTAAAGATCCCATTAATTGCGTTCTTAATCTCTTCTTGTGTCTCACGCATCTTACACATTTGCTCACGTGATGTTTCACAAGATCCTTTGCTCTAGTAATATAATACGCTGATCTTATGTAGTTGAGCATCAGTTGGATATCCCCATGGAGTGTTTTTTCGTGAGTGTCGGCCACTATAAGTTTTGAGAGCGCCGATTTATTTGACAAAATAATCGGATGTTTCACGTTTTCACTCTCTTGTGATTGAGATATCCTTCCACCCACTCTTAATACTCCTTGTTGATCCAAAAAGGGAGTGAGGTTCAATATCGTTGATGTCTTTGTTTGTATAAAACCCTTTTCTTTAACATCCACCAATTCTTTCTCATATGACTCTCTTTGAGCAAGCCTTATGCAGACGGTGAGAGCCTCATCCAATTCCCACGTACGTAGATGTGAAGATCCTTTGTCAGAGTATCGTGGATCTCTTTTTGTCACAAATCGTCTGCAAACTGCTACAACTCTAACCAATCTGTTAAGTGACGAATATTTCGTCAGAAGTGGCACTTCATCTGGAACCTTTATATGCATGCTCCTCACTAATTCCGTTGTAGTGTCATTATTCTTCAGTTTACTGTAAGTGATGTCCTTTGCGCGTAAGAAGTCAGGCCCAGATTTCCATAAACTATGGTTAACCATTTCCGCTGGCCGCAACCCCCGCGAGGCGCAGTCTGCCGGATTGTCCTTAGTGGGCACATGACACCAGTGTGATGAGTCCAAGGTTGTCAGTATATCGGCCACTCTATTGGCTACAAACGTTTTCCACTGGCTAGGATGTTTGTTAAGCCACGCTAACACCACTGTGGAATCCGTCCAAGCCTTGATATTGCCATATGGTATCTCCAAAACGTCTGCGACTTCAACAAGCAACTTTGTCAGTAAAACTGCGCCGCATAACTCCAAACGCGGTATACTGACTTGCTTCACTGGTGCCACCCTAGTCTTAGCCGCCACGAGACCCACATCAACCTTCCCTGATGACCTGACTACTCGGAGATAAACCACCGCGGCGTAGGCAGCCTTGGAGGCGTCGGAGAAACCGTGCAATTCCATCATCACATTGTCAGAACTGGTATTCAGCCATCTCGGGAGGCAAAACTTGTTCAACTGACCTAGTTCCTCTCGAAAGTTATGCCATTCCTCCTGGAGTTTGGCCGGAGGCTCTTCGTCCCATTCCACTCCAGATATCCATAAATCCTGGATGAACATTTTCGCCTTGATTACGCATGGCGCTATCCATCCGAGTGGGTCGAACAACCTAGAAATGTCCGAAATGATCTTCCTCTTGGTTACAGGTGAGACTAAGTTTGGTAGATTCACTGCATATTTAAATTCATCCTTTTGCCGGTTCCATGTTAGTCCTAAAATCTTCACTGTGCTGTTATCCTTCATTTCTAGGTCTTTCCTTTCCTTCGTACTATTGTCTTTAACCTTATCATGTATTCGTTTTAGTAATGACTCGTCATTACTCGACCATTTCTGCAGTATAAAACCTCCCTTTCCTAAAAGCTCATTCATTTCTGAAAATACTTGCCATGCTTCTTCCGAGGTTTGAGCACCCGTCATTAAGTCATCCATATAGAATTCCTTAGCCACTCTACTAGTTGCTAATGGAAATTCGGCCTTATGATCGATCGCTACCTGATTGAGAGACTTAACCGCTAGGTATGGAGCCGAAGACGTGCCAAAAGTGACTGTGAGAAGTTTGTAGTCACGTATCTCTTCCTTGGGGTCATCTCTCCATACTATGCGTTGGAAGTCAGTGTCATCCTCAGCTACCTTTACCATCCGATACATTTTCACGATGTCACTGATCACACATACTGGGTACTTTCTCCAACTCATTATGAGATGACGCAACTCGGGCTGTAACGTGGGACCGACCATTAGAGTGTCATTTAACGATACACCTGCCTTGTTCTTGCAAGATGCGTCAAAGACCACCCTGACCTTTGTAGTAGATTTATCCTCCCGGATGACTGCGTGGTGCGGCAAATACACTGCTCTTTCTCTTTGTTCTTCTGTTTCCGTGACCAATTCCATGTGTCCTAATTGTAAATATTCGTCTATTACTTCCTTATACCTCTCCTTCAGTACTGGGTTCCGTTTAAATTTCCTTTCCAGATTTTCCAATCTTTTCACCGCTATTTCCCGAGATTCTCCGTTCCTGCAAGCTGGCTCAGCATCGCGGAATGGCAGCCTTACCACGTACCTTCCATCTTCCGTTCGACTGGTCGTAGCGGCGAATATGTCCTCACATCTTTGTTCTTCTTCTGTAAATATTTTTCTTTTTGATACCGGCTCCGATTCCAACTCCCAGAAACGTTTTAATATCTCATCTTCCTCTATGTGCGCATGTAATACAGTAACACTGTGCTGACCTCTATCCGAGCTTACCGGACCAGATAAGATCCACCCAAGGGTGGTGTCCTGGGCTACTGGAGATCCCATAGGACCTCGCCGTATGCCTTCCTTCAAAACCTGACAGTAAGCTTCGGCCCCCAATAAAACATCAATTTTATTAGGTATCTCATAAGTTGGATCCGCTAGAGATAATTGACTTAATTCGACCCACTTCCCCAACGTCACTCTCCTCCCTGGCAAATATGTAGTAATGCTTCGAAGTACATATGCTCTCAATTCCATTTCGAAGTTTGGTTCTGTCCTAGATTTTATTTTTAATGACACCATAGATTTGGAAACCATCGATTTATCCCCGCCTAAACCTGATACCACATTGTGGATAGGGGTTCTCTTCAAACCTAACCTTTGCACTGTAGCTTCAGTCACAAAGGAAGCCTGAGATCCTTGATCTAATAAGGCGCGGATCACTTGGTATCCTGTTCTCCCTTCAACGTCAACTAAAGCCGTGGCTAATAACACTTGAGTGCATACCTTGCTGCATGCCATATGAGCTGCTATTTGGGAATTATCTGACTCATTGCCTTCACCGCCAACCTCATCCGATACCTCTTCCCCAGCTTGATCTGACTTTCCTGAAGTAGCTAGGGAAACCGAAACGCTCCTAGGGTGAAGCAGAGAGTGATGCTTCTTTTTACACACCCTACAAGAGGTAGGCTTCTGGCAAAACCGTACACCGTGATTGCTCCCAAGACAGTTATAACATATTCTATTATTAGTAACAAATTCATGTTTTTTCTCATAGCTTAAACCGGCAAATTTCCGACAAAAACACAGTTTGTGACCCTCATTACAAAATTCACAACTCAATTTAGACATATTATCCGCCGCATGCAAAACCTTTGTATTATTTTGGTTGCTGCCGGGTTTTGCATGAGAAGTCGACGGTTTGCTTACATGTTTGGGTTCGATAAATTCCAAGGCACGATACCTGCCAGTGAGGAATTTCTTAAATTGTTCGAACGTTGGCAAGTCATCTGAAGTCACATTCGTTGTTACATTCAGTTCCCACTGTTTACGGGATTCAGGATCCAGTTTGAGCGAGAGCAGGTGAATGACAATGATATCCCAGGATGAGACATTAATGCCCAGGTTAGTTAACGCGTTTAAACAATCCGACGACGTATCTAATAACTCCTTCAGATAACTTGCCGACTCAGTAGAAGCATTCCGTTGGCTTAGCAACCGTTTTAAAATACAGTGAGAGAGGTACTTTTTATTACTGTAGCGTTCCTTTAAAGTTTCCCAACATTTGTCATAATTAGCCTCTGTCACGGGTATATACCGAATTAACTGCTCGGCTTCCCCAGTCAAGTAACCCTTGAGGTATTGCAATTTTTGCACTTTATCTAAAGACTCATTGTTATCAATCATGGACACAAACAAATCCCTGAATGTTGTCCACTCTGTATATTTACCTGAAAACACTGGTATACTAATTTTGGGTAGCTTGACTAGGGCTGACCGTACACTCGCATGCCCATCATTTACATTTACTGCACTCTGAGTCGGTGGCCTTAAAAACGATTCCAAACTGATCCTTAATTCGCACTTGTAAGTAGTGAACTCATCTTCAGTTTTATCGTAAGTGTCAGCTGTAGTATAAACCGACGCTTTGACTACCGCTGGCTCAAATCCTTGCATGAGTTCCCTATGACCTTGTCTAAACTCAGCCCATAACTGATCTAACGTCTCAAGTCTAGACTCGAGATAAACCTTAGTAATGCGATCTTTCGGAGATTTTTTAAAGTTCTGTCGCGCTTTAAATATACGTTTAGATATGTCATCTAGGTAGTTAACTAAAGATTCCATGTTTAACAATAAAAGTTCTTTCACTTATTTAACTGAACTACAAAGACTTAGAAAATTCACAAGTTGAAATTACAAAAAAAATACAAGTCCTTTTATTCAACCAAAGACTTAGAAAATTCACAAGTAAAGTGCCGAAAATTTTACGTGTTGAACTCAACTTAACTAAGGACTTAGAAAATTTACAGTTCAAGTGGCGAAAATAGTAGTTTTTGATGCAAGTGTGGAAAGTATGTCATTTTGAACGAGTCCCGAGGAGTCTTGGCCTGAGCCGCAAGGCGAGGGTCAAGACTCGGGACGAGTTAAAATGACACTTCCACACGTGTACCAAACAACGTTTTTTAATACATTTGCGAAAAATTGCAGTAATACTAATTTAAAACAGTAATTGAAAGGGGCAATTATATTTATTTGTCTGATAAAAATTAAGAGTACCTACAATTTTTAGAGCAATTGTGAAGGGTCGCATTTAAGGCCTTTGCTGGTAAGTTTAAAGTTTTATTCAAGTTGTTAATAATTCTCTTTTTCTCGTTTCCAGCCAATAAAATGTTCATAGACGGCAATGTAATTTTTCTTTAGATTTTGCGGGTAAAATACTCTCACTTGCAATTTTTGCCTTGGCTCGTATATTATAGGGCGGTGTTAAATCTATTCTGGTAACATCAGAATCCATAATTTCCTATCAAAAACTCTTATTTTATAAATCTTCTTACGTGTTATTTACACATAATTAAAACAATCTTGAATGAAAAAGAAAGTTTTACTTTTAATTGTAATATTTTTTTTCAAGATGGCGTCGGCTGTCATCATTCAGCCAAATCAAAAGAAATAGTTTTAATATTTCAGAAGAGATATGATAATGTTACACAGTAATTTAATTGATTCCAAACAATAAACATCGTGAATCTGTTTTTAGTTCTTTACATTTCATATAATTGTAAATAAATATATTATTTAATACACAAAAACAGCGATTATACATAATTATTATGAATTTATAAAGCAGCGCGTGGGTCACCCTTAATACTGTATTTTCTAATCTGTGACAATACTTTTCTTTTTAATTTTTATAGGTCACGCACAATACTCATTTGCTCATTAAATAATAGTCACTCAGACAACTTATTAAAACCGTTTTTGAATATTTTTAATAGATATAACCCTTTGATTGATCCAATATGCAATTTAAATATTTTAAGCATAATTATAAGATATACACTTGCAATGCTGTATGACGTAATAAATAAAGTCGGAAAGTGATTGACCTTTGTTTGGATGTATGAGACATGAAGTGTTAGTACAACAGAAAATTAAAAAAAATTGAAAAGTAAAAAGCACTAGTTCGAAATATCCAACTTTTCGCACGATTTGCAGCTACGAAAAGTACCACTTTTTGAGCAACTGTATTAAAAAATTACAAGTGTTTTAAACACCGATTTCTAAGTAAATTTGGGCATAGGTCCCGTACCTTCGTTTTTTCGCTTATAATTCTAAGTCCTAATACTACTGGTTAGTAAAATTACTAAGTTAATGTTAAGAAACAATATTCAACAAATATGCTAAGTCCAGAACTGCTTCACCATAAGGTCCAAATTTCTTCAAATTATTAATGCTGCACTTAGTTCTCTTGATTTTCCAGAGTTAAATAAATTATTTGCACTAAAGCTCAACTTTGCATAAAATAATTTTTAATGTACTCACGGTTCGCACTTGACTACTTCACTCACACACACCAGCACACTTTCGTGTGACGTAGAACCTCCAACTCTCCGCTGTACTCCTGGTAGCCGTCCTCCAGCTATGACGCGCTGCCTGCAACGTTGCCGCTACTCGCCACGAGATGGCGCTGCAATCGCTGCTGCCAAAAAATCCTTCGCCGCCCTCTGGACCAGCAATCCGCTGTCACTATGGGCGCGACGCGGAGAATAGTTCTACGTTGAACTACACCCCTTTTTTTACTGCCTCAAAAACTTCCGATTCGAATGGACCATGAACAAGTCGATAACTCAGGTCTCAAAAGTAAAGTCCGGAATTTAACAATACTTTTATTTCATAGTAAAAGAGAATCCAAATACATACAAAAAAAGTGCAACTCTTATATAAATTACGGCAACACACCGTTCGCGCGATGCAGCATTCACCGTGCTCGGAACAGCGACATCTAGCGACGGATGTTAGAACCAATATTGATTCAACACTATGAAAGTTTATTTTAGTAAAAATATAATTCGATTCGATAAAATCTTTAAATCTAAGATTAGAGTCTACGCAGAAGTTTGTAGTAGACTTATAGTGAAATAAACAGATTAATTTTTTTTTTTTTTTTATGTATCGTTAGAACTGCAACAGTTATCAGTTGTCACATATTATTGCTGTTATCACAGAACGGATTAACATTGACCGCTGTTTCGAAATTCATTATCATCGTCTGCGACGTTATCTGGCTCGCCTGGGGTCGAGACACATATATGTTTTTATTCGTGCCCTAGTTAATAGCCGCGGCTTTGTCTGCATTAGAGCTAATACATAGTTATAAAAAATACATATAGGGTTACGTAGGTATCTCAATAAGAGCCCTAATAGGAGCACTCAGCTGTTTATCCGTTGGTCTACCAAGAGAAGAGAAGGGAATCAAAATCCATACGGAAGGTACTTCCCGCTGAACTAGAATCATGAAATTTGGAGGGAACCAAGAGGTCTGGTACAAATTATCTGAATCTTAAAATGGCATTAACGATTCAAGCATGACAAGGGACGTAGAGATCATAGTTATATATACACAGTCTCGTGGTCATAGTATTTTGGGGCACACGATAGACAACCGCGCGAGCCAGCGGAGCGTGAGAGCGGACGTGTTAGCTTGCACATACCTACAGCGAGTTGCCGAGCCAGTGCAGTGTCTGTGCATGTGGGCATAAAAAAGTAAATATACGGCAAGTGACTATAATTAAATTTCTCCCTGGTCCAAAGACTGAAGAACGCTGGTCAGTTACCCGAAGTACTGATTTGATGGCAGGGATGAGAGAGTGCATTTTTTTGAGCGACTTTCAACTTCACATTGCCAAATCTGCCACTCACGTCTACAGCCCCACATATCTCATAGTTTTTAGATAAAGGCCGTTTTAGGTTAGAATTCAGTCAGCAATTTTCAAAATGGTCCTGTGTCCGTGAACGTGTTAATATGAATATGATACACGACGTAGGTAAGGTAAGTACAGCGAATTATTTTGTTTGGGCCTCTTACTCCGCCAGTAGAATCAGTATCTACCAAATATATCGCGGTACCACTATATCCTTACAAAATACTTAAAGGTCTGTTTAACAACATGTCTTCTCTTAAATTTATGATATGACTGCAGAAAATAATGATCAAAGTTTATTTTTTTGGTAAATCCAACATGCTTCCATTAGAGCACATATCTATGTCGAATGCCTTAGTAGGGGTCTATTTAATGTTAAAGTGTTGATTTTTAAAGCCCGTAACGTTTTTGATATTTAAAAGTCATAATTTCAATGAAAATAATTGACAGGTATCTATTTTTGCGAGTCAGTTTTATTGATTGACATAAAATAATCATAATTTTCAACCATTGATACAAAGACCAACTCACAAAGAAAAATTTAAATTCCTGACCTGGTAGAAGAGACGGGAATCGGTCCAGGTACCTTTGGATTACCGATCCAACGTGTATAATACATTTATAATTAGGTACCTGCTTGCTCGTTCACTGCTGTACATAAAGTAGTGTGGTGAGATGTTAACATTAACGTATTCACATAAGAGGTCACTAAAGTGAAAGCCTTGATCGACACACAAAGCATTAGGAAGAAATCGAAAGGTAGATACTCTGGCGTTACGGTGGTGGAGAGGTTAACACGTTGGTCCAGTAATCCAGAGGTATGGGGTTCGATTCTTAGTCTCTTCTACCAAGTTACGCATTTAAATTTTTCTTTGTGCTTTGATATGTGTATCAATGCGCAAAGGCTTTCCATAGCCATCACGCTGTATTACAGCGTGGGAATGCTGCGTGCGTCATGGACACCCTACCGAGAGGTCTTAGTTTTATAAATATATTTTTATTTTAGTTTATTTTTTAGTTTTAATCCCATAAATTTGTTATATTTTGTGTTTTATTTTTGACCCATAATAAATGTTAATTAATAATTATCAATGGTTCAATATAAAATAATTAATCGTAACATAATAATATTCAATGTCGTATCGGTATTTTCAGCCACCAAAGACAGACAGAGCTCTTCGTTTCATTGCATTCGGAACAAGTACGATGTCCGGAGTTTGGGCGCCAACTGCTCACACCGTCATGGATGATGCCGCTATATGACGAAACACACACACTATACGTGAATGGAATCAGTATACAACATAAGAAGTTATCAATGCTTATACCACTATACGTCATAGTTATGAATTATAATTTCTATTGCTAATTTTAAGTTCATTTTAATCTAATTGTAATAGATTGCTTGTGGCGCGCTTGACGTAATTCATTCTAGACTAGTTTTCCTGTGGCTTCACCTTCGCGTATTTTGATTCTTTGCTTAGCCATGAATTATTTCGAGAGAGAAATAGTAGTTATCAATCACTCTCCGAACTATTTACCATGTAACAAACCGAATCATAAAAGCTTTTCTCTGTTTTCTTTTGATGCCCCTCACTTATCGGGTTACTTGTGTTGTGTCTCCATTTCCTTGTGATTATTTTAGAGAGATTACGTATGTACACGTAATCTCTTCACATCTGCTCCGCAGCGCAATTTGATTGAATTATGTATGGATATAAAAGCATTTGGATGTGTCTCGGTCCAACGAACTTGATGCAATGAATTGTAGTTGTACAATAAATAAGTAATGGTTACGTTATCTCATTGCAGAGGCTATCCCGGGACCCGCGCCGCCGACCGCTGCCGCATGAGGTGAGCCGATCCTACAAACTAACTTATCTATTTAGTTTTATAAAAATAAATACTTACTTTAATGGTCACATTAACCACGTCATACACAAAATTAATAGGTAATGTATCCATCAGTGTTGTACGTTGCCCTTACCTTAGCCATTTATCAATCACGCAATAAACGCGACTCTCATAGGTCCACGAAAGTCAATATGTATAATCGTAAGTTTTTTGTCCCTTTGAATGTTTAAATTAACAAAAATCATTTAAGCAAGCAGTTTAATTGTATCACACAAGGAAGTCGTCGTTTGCGTTTTCTCTTAATGCATTTTATACTAGCTTAAAGATTTGACAACTCCTCCTTAAAAAGCAGGTGATGTGTTTTGTCAAGAATCTATGCAGTTCGTCGTTTAGCGAGTCTGTAACTATAACAAACGTGTTGAAATGTTGCTTTCTTCAGGACAGAATGGTGGTGGTGCGCGGTAGCGCTGTGCGCGTGGATGGCGTGCGCGCGCGCCGACGCGCCGCCGGTGTGCGCAGAACTGCTGGTGACGAGCGCACTGCTCGGGGAAGATGACGACGGTGGCGCCGGCGCGGCGCTGCGCGAGCTGGCCGCGCAGGCGCTCACGGCGCGTGGGGTGCGAGCGCGGGCGCTCCCGCCGCCGCGCGCCTGCCTCGCGCCCGCCTCACAAGACTGCCACGTGGCTGTCGGCCGCCTGCTGACCGGTGGGCAACTCGCGGCCGCTATGTTGCCCATGCCCGCGGCCGGCGCCCCTACCGGCGCCGCCATGGATGACTACGGGCTGGCCGCGCTGGGCGACGCAGCGCCGGCCGCGCGCCGCGCCTGTCGCGCGGCCGGACCCCCCGCTGCCCACACCGCGCGCTCGCTGCTCGACCTGGCTGACGAGAATATCGTCAGCCTCTACGACGTGACTCCGATGGAGCTCGCCGTCGCGTTCGGCAACAGAACTGCTAATAATAGATTGTGGGACGGGTGAGTACTTGTCATAAAAATAAAAAATAAACAATTATTCGTTCTATTTTCGTGAATCGATGTCAGTAAATTATTAACGTCATATGTATTTATGATCCGCAGGCTATCATATCCGGCCGGAACGGTACCAATGGAATCGTGCACTACGGAGCGTTGCGCCACACTGTTGACCAGCACCGCGAGCGAGGCGGCCGAGCTGGCGGCACTGGCGCGAGCGTACGCGCTGCGCGTGCGCATCGTCCCTCTAGGGCCGCTGCTCAACGCGACGGCCGTCGCGCTCCGGCGGCCTTTCATCGCCTGCGACGCGCTGAATGCGCCGACCGGCCGCGCGCTCGGCCCGCCGCCCTGCGTCGATCCCGAGGCATCATGCGCATTCGAACCGTACCGCACCCTGAAACTGGTAAACAAGCGCGCCCCCGAGCTGTCTGCGAGCGCGTTGCACGTGCTGAAGAGGCTGAGCGTGAGCGAGGAGCAGCTGCGGGCCCTCGGGGCGGCGGCGCGAGCGCGCGGCGCGGCGGCGGCGGCGCGGGAGTTCCTCGCGGCGCACCCGCTGGCGGGCGGCGCCGGCGAGGTGCGCGTGCTGGTGATGCTGCCGGCGGACACGCCGCGCGAGCTGGGCCTGCGGCCGCGCGCGCTGGCCGCCGCCGCCGCGCTGGCCGAGGCGGACGAGCGCGACGAGCGCGAGGCGGAACGCCGCGCGGGAGCGCCTCGCACGGCACGCTTCAAAGTGGAGACGTTCGACGACGAGTGCTCGGGTACGACCGCGTATAAGCACCTGTCGGACGCGCTGGGTACGGGCGAGTACGGCGCGCTGTCGGCCGTGGCCGGGCCGGCGTGCGGCGCGGCCTTCGCGGACGTGGCGCGGCAGAGCGCGGGGCACGTGCTGCCGGTGCTGGGCTACACGGCGCAGGCGGCGGAGGGCGGCTACGTGGCGCGCGCCGGCGGGGACGCGCGCGCGGCGGCGGCGGCGCTGGGCGCGCTGCTGGCGCGGCTGGGCTGGCGCCGGCTGGCCGCGCTCACGGAGCCGGGCACGCGCGCGCTGCTGGACGCGGCGCGGCTGCGCGCCGACGTGGTGGTGCACACGGAGCTGCCGGATGCCTCCGGAGACGCCGCCGCCGAGAGTGGCTACGTCGCGTGTGTGCACGACCTGGCCGATGCGCCCGACGAAACGTCCGGCCGAGATGAGAAGAATGAATCTGAGCCAGATTATGAATTAATTACTCAGGTGTGCAATCGTTTTCACAGTACCTATACAGTTTTTGAATCAACAATTTCTTCAATGCATATATTCAGCCACATTATTTGAACCAGTTTTTTGTCATTCCGTGATATTGTGCATTCCGCTCGTGACCTCCGGTTTTCGTTCCAGTGGGCCGGTCGCGTGGCGGCGGCGGGCGCGCGCATCATCCTGGCGTGGCCGGAGGACCTGCGCGCGCTGCGCTGCGCGCTGTGCGCCGGGCGCGCCGCCGGCCTGACGCCGCGCGCCGGCGCCGTGTGGCTGCTGCCGCCGCTGGCGCCCGCCGCGCTGCGCCGCGCCGCCGCCGACCGGCACCCCTGCTCCACGCGGGAGCTGGAAGAGGTCGCCGACGGGCACATCACCCTGGCGCCCTCCTGGCAGGAAGACTGGCGCCCGCCCGCCGCCTGGACCGAGCGCTGGCGGCAGCAGTGCGCTTACCAGGTTAGCACACCTCACAATATTAACTATACGGGGTGGATAAGGCGAACGCAACGTGAAAGGTGACTAACTCAAATATTGGAAATAGCCGCGCAGTTTAAACTTACGAGCACTTATCCTTTCCGAAAACAATACAAGTTAAACATAGGTACTGTATTCCTGTATTTTTTTTGTTTTTTATTTGTCTGCTGTACTTATTGTTATTGTAATTATTTTTTTTTATTACTTGAAAATACTAATAAGATACATTGTACATTTTTATTTTCAACATTTATAAAATGTTTAAATAATAATTATAAATCCCATAATAAATAAATAAATATCAGACAACCTCACACAAATCGATCTAGTCCCAAATTAAGCTCAAGCAGACTTGTGGTATGGGTACCTACTAGACGACGATATACATACTTATATAGATAAATATATACTTAAATACATAGAAAAACCATGACCCAAGCACAAATATTCGAGTTCATCACTCAAATATTTGCCCTGGCCGGGATTCGAACCCGGGACCGCCGGCTCAGTAGGCAGGTCTCTATGAACCGAGCCAACCGCATCGTCACCATTTTATGCTATCCACTACACTGCAGGTGGGATGTCGACCCACTACTTATCCGGAGTAGGTAGTGTTCTTCCAAACTGAGCTACCCCGGCCCCCGTCACGCAAATCGCACAATTATTCACGCAAAGCGCTCCCTGTTGAAATGCTACGCACATTCATCATACTTCCTAGGACGTGCATGCGTTTATGTAATATTCAAATAAGATCAAATAAGTTTTCAAATACTCAGAACTCGACTAATGTAGTGCGACCTCGACTTAGTGTAGTAGATATTTGAGTACATTGAGTAGTGTGCATTTCAAACGTCGTCCTCAGATCCTGGAGGGGACGTGCGCGGAGCCGCCGCCCGTGGCCGCGCTGCTGTACGACGTGCTGCGCCTGTGGGCGGGCGCGCTGCGCCGCCTGCTCGCGCGCCGCCCCACCGCGCTCGACGACCTGCACCACGGCGAGGAGCACGTCCGCTCGCTGCTCGCCGACGTCGAGAGCCCCGCGCGCAACTACACCGGCCTGACGGGGCCGTTCGTGTGGGCGGACGGCGCGCGCGTCTCGCCGCTGCGGCTGCTGCAGTGGGACAACGAGACCCGCGAGCGGCGCGCCGTCGCCGCGTGGGCGGACGGGGCGCTGACGCTGACGCCGGGCGCGCTGCGCTGGCGCACGCCGGACGGCGCGGCGCCCGACGACGGGGCCGAGCCTTGCGCGCTGCAGCCGCTGGCGGACGCGCTGAGGACCGACTGCCGCGTGGCGCTGGGCGTGCTGCTGGCGCTGCTGCTGGGCGCGCTGGTGGCGGTGCTGGCGGGCGCCGGCTGGCTCGTGCGACGCCGGCTCGAGGCGCGCTACCGCGCCCGGCTCGCCGCGCTCGGCCTGAAGACTCTGGCTCCGAAGCTCGAGGCGCTCGACCGCTGGGAGCTGCCGCGCGAGCGCGTGGTCATCAACCGCAAGCTCGGCATGGGCGCGTTCGGCACCGTGTACGGCGGGCACGCGCTGCTCGCGGAGCGCCGCGCCTGGACCGCCGTCGCCGTGAAGACGCTCAAGCCGGGCGCCGGCACGGCGGAGAAGCTGGACTTCCTCGCCGAGGCGGAGGCGATGAAGCGGCTCGAGCACCCGAACGTGGTGCGGCTGCTGGGCGTGGTGACGCACTCGGAGCCGGTGTGCACCGTGATGGAGTTCATGCTGTACGGGGACCTGAAGGGCTATCTCCTGGCCCGTCGCCACCTAGTGGACGGCGGAGGCGAGGGCGAGGGCGAGGGCGAGGGCGAGGCGGACGAGGTGGCGCCGGCGCGGCTGACGGCGATGGCGCTGGACGCGGCGCGCGCGCTGTCGTACCTGGCGCAGCTGCGCTTCGTGCACCGCGACGTGGCGGCGCGCAACTGCCTCGTGTCCGCGCGCCGCACGCTCAAGCTGGCCGACTTCGGCATGGCGCGCCCCGTCTGCGAGAGCGACTACTACCGGTTCAGGTGATCATTTCTTTCATCCAGAAACAAACGGTCTTTAAACATAATTATATAACACTAGTATTGTTATAGGACTAGAAATCACCTTAATTATAGACCTAAACTAACCTAACCTAATCCGGCCGAGTCGAATCTGCTCTGAAAGGTGAATCATTTAAAGTTTGAGAATAGGTTGAGGTGAATCAATCACCTTTCAGAGCAGATTCGACTCGGCCGGGTTAGGTTAGTTCCTTTTCCTTCCGTTCCTATACATTAAAATCATACAATTGTGACATTCATTTTATTCCTCCCAGCATTAGTGGCATTATAAGCTGTAGACCTCGAAATAGTGTACGTTTTCAAGTCCCGTTCTTTCCTCATCTCCGCCAATTTGATACTTTTTGAAATAAGTCCGCCATTTCGAACCCAACTCACAAAATGTCATGAGAATCGGTAAAGAAATGCGAACTCTACGCGATAACAGCTGGAAATCCGGACAAACGGACATCCGAACAACCGGACATAAAGAATTCTAGGCCATGCTGAAACGGAGACGCTTCGCTCGGTCTCGCAATGAGCCCTCGCCGTTTGTTAAACGTATTAATTGAACTGCGCCGCTAATGGTCCGGTCGGTGTTAGCCGCAAGGGCCTGCTGCCGGTGCGCTGGATGGCGCCGGAGTCGCTGGCGCGCGGCGTGTTCTCGCCCGCGTCGGACGTGTGGGCGCTGGGCGTGCTGCTGTACGAAATCGTCACCTTCGGCGCGCTGCCCTACCAGGGGCTCGGCAACGCGCAGGTGCTGGCGCGCGTCACCGCTGGCCAAGCGCTGCGCCCGCCGCCCGGCCTGCAGCCTAGCTTGTGAGTACGAGCTTCATATGAACAGGAAATAGCAAGTACCAGTAATAACATAAATGTTTTGCATTTTTGGAAGAAATGTACAAAGATTCATCAGGATTTCTGGCGTGTTTGGCATAGAAGCTATTTATCGCAATTGTTAAGTAGGCCGAAATGGCATAAAGTTTATCCTGATGTTAAGGAAGGTGTTTTGGTGTTGTTAATTGGTGAGAAAGTGTCACCCTTACAGTGGCCAATAGCAAGAGTGATTAAAGTATTTAAAGGCAAAGACAGTCGTGTGAGATCTGTCGAGGTAAAAACCAAGAATGGATCTCATACCAGGGCCATTAATAAGATTGCTGTCTTACCAATTTACGATTAGTTTTTTTTCTCTTTGTTATTAACAAGTGGCGGGAGATTTATGTTTATAAAAAATAAGTATGGCAACATTTTTTGTTCCCTGCCCCCCGCTCTCTCTCTCTCACATACCTTTTTGTAAGCTAACGTGCTCTTAAATAAATTCGTATATAAAAATATAATTATTTGTTTTTCATTAACAAATTGGTAAATTTTTCATTAAAAACTCTAACCGTTCGTTGAGAACCTACTGAAAAATAGGCTGACAGCAAAACCGACTTCCACCGCCAAAAAAGTGTTGTTTCCTTAGCTAGTGTCCTTCTACTCGTAAAGGAGATGAAATAATCTTGCCTAGTGCAAAAGTGAGGCTAGTGTGCGGTTGTCCGATATATATTACCGGTGTAATCAGATGGTGAGAGCAGCGAAGCGTAAATTTATTCACGATAATATTGTCTCCTCTTCTCCAGCTAATACCTGGAAATTTTTAAAAAGCCTTGGGATTGGTAAACCTAAAAATGAGCATAACCCACTTTCTTCTTTTTCATTAAACGACCTTAACTCCCATTTCGCTACACCTTCTAACTTAGACCCTTCCTCTAAAGCTCAAACTATCGCTTATATTAATGCCCTGCCCTGTCTTTCTAAAATCTTATTTTCACTCACTCCAGCTACCGATGACGAGATCCGTAAAATTATCTTGTCGATTAAATCTAACGCAGTCGGACATGATAACTTAAGCAGGCTGATGATAATCAGCATCTTGGAATGCATTCTTCCAGTTATCACTCATATTGTTAACTTTTCGGTGTATTCTGGGGTTTTTCCTTCGCTGTGGCGTAATGCCCATGTCATTCCTCTACCTAAAGTATCTAATCCCAGTTTACTTAAAGACTTTCGCCCGATCTCCATACTCCCTTTTCTATCAAAGGTTTTGGAAGCTGTTGTTCATAGACAGCTTTCAACTCACGTCTACTCTAACCAGCTACTCTCCCCATTACAATCTGGTTTTCGTCCTGGGCACAGTACGACTACTGCGTTATTGAAGGTTCTTGAAGACGTGAGGCAAGGTATGGAGCTTACTCAATTAACTGTGCTGGTTTTGATCGACTTCTCTAACGCTTTTAATGCCGTCAATCATGACCTTCTGCTTGCTACACTCAATCATTTAAACATCTCGTCAAAGGCGGCGGAGTGGTTCTCCTCCTACCTTCAAGATCGTCGGCAGGCGATCCGTGCTGGCAGTACTCTTTCTGACTGGTGCGAACTTGCTTCTGGGGTTCCACAGGGCGGCATACTCTCTCCTCTTCTTTTTTCCATATTTATTAACCTAATTACTTCTAGGATTAAATGCTCTCACCATCTCTACGCCGACGACCTACAAATATATACCCAGATAAGCCTTGGTGATTTAGATAATGGGATTGGGCAAGTAAATAGCGACCTTAGCAGCATCTCCGAATGGTCCAGAAGTTTTGGTATAACTGTCAACCCTACCAAGTGTCAAGCAATTATACTCGGCAGCTCTAGGCAGCTATCTCTCATAGATTTTACTTGCTTGACACCGATCATTTTTGACGATGTTGCTGTTCCTTTCGCAGCCACAGTGAAAAACCTGGGTCTGGTTATTGATAGTGGTCTAACCTGGAGTCCCCAGGTGTCTGACGTCTGTCGTAAAGTCACCAACATTTTGAGATCACTCTACAGGTTTAAGCATTTTCTGCCGGTCTGCACCAAAACTCTTCTTGTCCAAACGTTGATACTTCCCATTATTGATTATGCTGATGTGTGCTACTCCAATATCACTCAGGAATTGTTGAGTAAGCTAGATCGGTTGCTCAACAACTGTATAAGATTCATCTTTGGCCTCCGGAAGTATGATCATGTATCTGCTTCTCGTCGTCAACTAAACTGGCTCCCTATCCGGGAACGCAGGTCATTAAAAATTCTATGCACTCTTTACTCAATTTTGTTTGATCCAGCAACCCCGGGCTATCTTAAATCTAAATTCATATTTTTAACAGCTCGGCCTGGGTGCGAGCTGCGCTCATCCCGAACTCTCAAACTCACTCTTCCTTCTCACCGTACTGGTTTCATGTTCAATTCCTTTGCGATTCAAGCAATTCGTTTGTGGAACGATCTCCCTCTCTCCATTAGGAAAGCTCAGAGCAAATTCTCCTTCAAGCGCATGGTGCGCAAACATCTCTCCAAAGAATTTCAGGATTGATTGTCTATATGGTGTTTTACAGGGGTACATATGTATGTATATATATATACATATATTATATTATATATATATATATTTGTATTTATGTATGTGTATTGTATTGCATATATGTGTATGTATAGGTATATCGTTAATATATATATATATATATCAAACTTATTGAATTTTGTCTCGTTTTTAGCCACGACTTTTATGATCCTGCACCAACTGCTAGTTTCTGTTTGGCCCTATGGTTGACTGGTAGAGAATGCCTTATGGCATTAAGTCCGCCATTTGAACTCTTACTTTTGTATTTTGTGCAATAAAGTTTAAATAAATAAATATTATATAAAAAAAATTGATTCTCATCTCTGTTGGTTCTTGGTCCAGCCTCCATACAAATTTGTCCATGGTTGTTTGCAGTGCAAACTTAACCAACATCACCGGATTACAGGATAGGGCCTAGTCCTAGGCCCCGCATTTGTTGTTCGTAGTTTGTCGTCTCAGGAAACTGTTTTTATCGTGTGTTGTTTAAATCCACTATCAAGCCATATCAAGAATGTACCGAAGTGACCCGTATGTGTGTTAGGGAGGGGCTGATGAAGTCGTGCTGGCAGCAGGCGCCGACGGCGCGGCCGAGCGCGGCGGCGGTGGCGGCCTTCCTCGCGGACGCGCCGCGGCTGCTCACGCCCTGCCTCGTGCAGCTCGACGCGCTGCCGCTCGACGAGCCGCCCGCGCGCTCCCAGGTACCCGCTGACACTTGTCACGTCGTCTTCTTACTTTACACATACCTACCCTACATCACTGGCGCAGGTTACGCCACAGGGGTTTCAGTCGCGCGACAAATATTACAAACCACCGTCTATCCAACGCAACCAATGGGACAGGCGAGGCTATGTCCTGTCAGGACTAGTTCTGTGTCAGTAAGCGGCTAATTCACCCCTAATTTCTCTCCTTCTCCCTGGAGGCGAAACTTGAAGTAAATTTAACAGCCATCTGTTATTTTATCTGGACTACAGAGCTCTATCGTCCATACGATAGAGCTCTGTAGTCCAGATTAAATATTAGTTAAATTACCACTTAATAAGATTACACTCCAAAATCAATAGTTTTTTTTTTGCCCCTATTAAAAGTTTCGACGTGATTTAAACGACATATATAGTAGTAGTAGGTGTATATCGGACGATACATAGTACCACTTATGTATTTTTTTACGTCCTTTACATTTAGGTGTGGGATCCTATTGTACATCTTATCAATCAATACACAAGACTGGAAACCCTGGACCTCGTACGGTGTAAAACAAGAATAACTAGTATTAAAAGTCATGTATTATGTATTGTGGAGTATTTGTTTAAAAGTATATATCCTAATAATAAATAAGGCAGCCTCGGAGTTTACTTGCGGCGGTTCTTTCTCCTCGGTAAGCCTTATATTTAGAATAAAATAATTAAAGCCCTTCTGGTACATGTCTTTACACATTATTTAGAATGCATTTGTAGTATGTACACCTTTATTTTAAATTCGTATTTATAAAATAGGTAGGTACTAAATGTAACATTGACAGAGAAAAATTTTGTTTTTCTCAGTCAACTCTGAGAATGGTAACTGGAAAGCTACCAAAACGTCAGGAGGAGGCTCAAATAATTAATATACGCGATATAATCCGTTTAAAGATCGATCGATCGATGGGTCGTAGTAGGTGAAAACATAGGTTACTAAGGTGATTCCCGGTTAATAATAATAATACAATAGTTTATTGCACACCAATAAAAGTTTACAAAAGGAAACAAGACAAATACAATTTATAAATAACGGTAGACAACAGGCGGTCTTATCGCTAAAAAGCGATCTCTTCCAGACAACCTTTGGGTAGTGAAATTGATGAAAATTCTAACTTAATACAGAGTAGGTGCAGCAGAAGGTGAAGGGGGCACATAATTAGATACTAACAGAAAACAAGTACGCATATGGGTAAATATACACATACATAAATAGATACATATACATAAACTTACATAATACATACATAAATACAATAATATAAATAGACACTAGACATATACGAATCTTATATAACACAACGCAATACAGTCAGTGACGAAAAAACAGTTTCATATATTAAACCAACAATTTTATTGTTCGAGAGATAGGTAATGCTCTTTAATCTTATTCTTAAATATAGACAGGGACTTAGCACTTCGCAATTCAACTGGCAGCGAATTCCATAGCAGAACGGCTTGGACAGTAAAAGAATTGGAATAAAATTTAGAATGTGCGGCGGGGACAGTTAAAAGGAAATTTTTAGCGCACCTTGCAGACGAAAAATAACTAAAACGCTCTTTAAGGTATTGTGGAGTTGCTGGGTTGAAGAGTATGCCAAATAGAAGAGTTAGAATGTGAGAGTTACGCCTATGACGAATAGGGAGCCACTTGAGTTGTGATCGGAAACGTAGTAGGCAAAACCGCGAGTAATAACAAGTTGTTTATAACCTGTACGTGTTATTGCAGGAGCTGCAGGAGCGCTGGGTGTCGTGGGCGGCGCCGCCGTCGGCCGCCACCGACACCACGTACCTGAGCGCCGACGCCGACGCCGAGCCCGACTCGCCCGACGCCGACGTGCGCGCCGAGACGCAGCGCTTCCTCCCTTGACTGCCGCCGCCAACGACCACAGCACACAACACATTCCATCGTCTCTAGTCAATTACATTACGTATGCAATTCTAGTTAAGTATTTATGATAAATGTAACAGATCTTGTAAATATAATTATATTTTTAATTTATAAAAAGCGCTGTTTCATTCCCGGTATGATACAAGTCATACGTCCTATGTATTATTGTTGGTTTACCCTTGAAATTTCGACAAACGTTTAATCGAATTTCAGTTCAAAGTCAACGGTACGCATTTTTTCATTTGATCGAATATTCATTACATCGAACAATTAAATGGTGTATTTTTATAACACCGATTTTTAATCTATAGAAATATTATTTATTATATACTTTATTTCGCAGTTCTTTATTTCATATTTTATTATTCCATATTTTATTATTTTGTTTTAAATTTTACATTGTAGAAAATCATTTCAGTATTTATCATTCTACAACTTCAATGAATTATGTAAGGAACGAAACGCAATGCGCTCGCGGACGGATGTGGGTAGATATTATGTTTTATTTGTGTACCCTTTTGTTTGCCTATGTATGCGAGCCGTTTCGTTTTTGGGGTCTGTTGAAGGTAAATTGCATATCTTTTACGTGTGTTTGTATACGCACACATGCATGTTGTATAAAGTAAGTTTTTACCAAACCACACATTAGTCCACAATAAATCGTCAAACTAGATGCACATCTTTAATTTCAAAACTGCAAGATCCGAAACCTTATTACAATCACCATATGGTCCATATCGAACCTGATTATATCGAAGTGAGCTCGCCGAGGTCCGAGAACAAAAGACAGCGATAAGACGCCCGGTTTTTTCATAGTGAACATTTCGTGATCTATGCAGTGCAACTCGTAAACAAGTAATAAGTTAAGTTAAATTACGTGGAACATTTTAGTGCAACTAAATTACATAACGAGTGAACTTTATTAACATTATTAACAAGCTATCGGAGTGAATTTTAGTGCTTCAAAATGACTTTAACTACTGAACAATTAATAAATCTGCTACAAGATACGGCAACTTTACTGCAAAAAACGCAACTTAACCTACGAAAGTGTCCTAAAGCAAGACTTACACGAGGTTATATCGAATCGCGATTACATTGCATTGAACAGTATTGGGATATATTTAAAACTGCACATCAAGATCTTCTGAAGTCTACACCTACAGAGCAACGCATGGACATACCGTATTTAGTGAACGAAGAATACTACATTTATGAAGACTTATACATATGTACGAGCGGAGATTTAAAAGACATGTTATCGGCATCATCGAGTATTCAAAGTCATAATATACAAATGCCAATAGCAACAACAACAGATGACAAAGTGAAATTACCGCGTATTCAGCCGCCTGTATTTAGTGGACATTACGAGGACTGGCTTACATTTCAAGACTTATTTATATCGCTTGTTCATAATAACAAATCGTTAACCGACGTCATGAAACTACATTTTTTGAAGAACAGTGTCAGTGGTGAGGCGCAAGCTTTACTTAAAAATATACAAGTAACTGATAAAAATTATGAAGAGGCGTGGAGAACTTTGAAGAGTCGTTACGGAAACAAGAGAATAATTGTTAACGCTATCCTAAAAAGATTATTCTCGCAGAAGAAAATATATACACAAACCGCTAGTCAAATCAAGTCACTATTAGACACAACTACGGAATGTTTAAACAGTTTACGTAACCTTCAAGTGTCCGTCGATTCGTGGGATCCGATGATAGTACATCTGATTGTTCTGAAACTGGATACCGAGACTCACAAACACTGGGAAGAACATTCATTCAAGAATTCTCCCGATACCTACGTGGCCCGAGTTGAAGAGTTTCCTCGAAACTAAATTTCGTACTTTGGAATTTATAAACAGCACGAATTCTACAATCACTTCAACTTCCAAACCGACTACGCATAAAAGTCATCATACAATCTCACCGGCGCCTCAAAGTGTTCAAAAAAGTTTTCATACATCGGCACCTGTACCTTCAAAGAAAATATGTTTGAAATGCAATGACCATCACACACTGAGTCACTGCAAGGATTTTTCAAATATGGAAGTATCTGACAGAATTGAATATGTGAAGACAAATAACTTATGTTACAACTGTTTACTCGGTGGTCACTCCGTGTTTAAGTGTCGCTTACCAACTTCGTGCCAAATTTGTCATAAGCGGCATCACTCTCTTCTACATCTTACCAAGAACGAGACCCTAAAAACACATCTAAGCCAGATGGATGACCACACTGAATCTGCTCCACAAACCGACGATGAAAACATTGCAATATCATCACATTTTGCAACCAAAAAATCAATCGCTTTATTGGCTACAGCACTTGTTCCGATCAAGGACGAGTTCGGACAAGTAACTACACTACGGGCCCTAGTCGACCAAGGCTCGCAGGCGAGTTTCATCACTGAAAGAGCCGTGCAGCTAATGAAGCTTAAAAAGAAATCTGCAAAGGGTTCAGTCACTGGGGTTGGATCCAAAAACCAATATCACTAGTATGGTACAGTGCGAGATACTTTCAAGATGTGACACAGAATTCAATCTGAAAATTGAAGCGTACGTGTTAGCTACGCGACTGACAACTGAACTACCTTCGAGAACTATAACAACCACTCATCGCGCTTGGCAGCACCTTGCTGGGCTCGACCTGGCAGACCCCAGCTATTATCAACCAGGCCGAGTAGACATGCTTCTAGGCGTCGATGTATATGCACATATTCTGAAGAACAACATAGTCCAAGGTCCTCCAGGCTCACCGTGCGCACAAAATACAAGCCTTGGATGGATTTTGTTTGGAGACATCGTGGATCATTCTTCAGAAGATGTTCTTGTGATGCATCACAACCTCAACTTAGACATTCTGGTTAAAAACATGTGGGAACTGGAATCTGCAGAAAAACCAGAACTTACAGCTGAAGAGAAACTTTGCGAGACTATTTATGCAAACACTACTACCAGAACAAATGAAGGAAGGTACATAGTAAAACTACCAACGAAACATGAGAAAATAAAAATTACAGAAGGAGAAACAAAAGACATAGCACTGAGAAGATTCAAGCAATTAGAACGAAAATTTGAAAAAGATTACGAGTACAAGACAGAATACACCAAAGTAATAGAAGAATACATAACACTGAAGCACACGGAAGAAGTTCCAGAGGATGAGATAGAGAATCCATCAGTATACCTGCCACATCACGCCGTAATTAGGGAAGACAAAGCCACGAGTAAAGTCAGAGTCGTATTTGATGCTTCATCCAAGGGCACAAATAATATTTCACTGAATGAAGAGTTGCTGGTGGGTCCACAACTTCAAGATGACCTGAGAAATATAATTATGAGGTGGCGCATGCATCAAGTATGTTTTGTGGGAGACATTAAACAAATGTATCGTCAGATTTTGGTAACAAGAGAAGACTCGGACCTACAGCGTATCCTTTGGCGTTCAGCTCTAGGAGATAAGATTAAAGAGTACCGTCTTCTTCGAGTCCCGTTCGGCACAGCATCTGCACCTTACTTAGCTGTTAAAACATTACAAAGAGTTGCAGAAGATGAAGGAAAACATAATCCTGTAGCCACCAAAACGATCAAAGAAGATTTCTACATGGATGATGTAATGTCAGGCCAAGACACAGTCGAAGAAGCCGTAGATGTGGCGAAAACCGTGGCTGATATTCTTAAAAAAGGAGGATTCGAGCTGCAGAAGTTTGCTTCAAATAAGACTGAATTTTGACTCAGTTTACTAACGATGAACGAAACAGCAATGTGAACATGGCCATTAAGCTTGATGGAACTGTACGAGCATTAGGTGTATCCTGGAATATGGGTGAAGATAACTTTCAATATCAACTTCAGCTGCCTCAAGTCCCAGCCACCATTACAAAACGCAACATACTAGCAGAAACACAAAAGCTGTTTGATCCTTTGGGTTGGCTAATACCGAGTATTCTTCAGGCAAAGATGTTGATCCAAAAACTTTGGTTACACAGATCCAGTTGGGATGAAGAAGTAGAACCTGAAATCAAAGAAGAATGGTTAAACATAAGGGACAGCTTCCAGCACTTAAAATGCATTAAAGTACCAAGATGGGTCTATACAACTAAGCAGAATCTAGACAATACAACCATCCATGGCTTTTCAGACGCATCCACAAATGCTTATGCGGCTGTAGCATATCTAAGAGTAGAAACTGAAGAAGGTGAAGTGAAGACAAGCATCTTAGCTGCCAAGGCACGAGTGGCTCCATTGAAACCGTTGTCTTTACCTCGTTTAGAGCTGTGCGGCGCTGTATTGCTCGCTAAACTGCTGAAACAAATCAAAGATGCTATGAGAATTCCAGAGGGCCAAATATTTGCTTGGACTGACTCAACAATTGTTTTGTCGAGATCCAAACCGTTGGCAAACATTTGTCAGAAATCGTGTTGTGACTATTCTGGATGACATTGGAGATAAATGGTTTCATGTCAAATCACAAAAAAATCCAGCAGATGTTGCTTCAAGAGGTACACCTCTACAAGACCTTATCTCACATGAGTTATGGTGGAATGGCCCAGACTGGCTCATAACTCAAGAAATTCCATTTCAAAAGCCAGATGTAACTACAGATTTAGAAATTAAGAAGAATATTCAAACCAATTTAAAAGTACAACAAGAAGAGGATGATATCACAATCATAAAACAATTTGAAGACTTTGACGAACTAATAGAACTTTTAAAAACAATTGCATACTGTAAACGATTTTTGAACTACAAGAAAATTACGACGAAAACAACATTAACAACAGAAGAATTAGATATTGCATTGAAGATTTGTATAAAATTAATTCAAGGACAAATATTTAACGAAGAGATTGACAGGCTACAGAGAAACAAACAAGTAAAACACGATAGTAAGTTGAAAACATTAAATCCTTACCTTGACGATGAAAATATACTCAGGGTGGGCGGTCGTCTTAAACATGCAAATCTGAGTGAAGACAGCAAGAACCCAATTATCCTAGACAACAAAAATCGACTGACCTTTTTACTTGTGGCTGACGCACACCTGAAGACGCTTCATGGAGGACAACAGTTGATGTTATGTTATCTCAGAAACAGATACTGGATTCTAAAAATAAAAGGAAGTGTCAGATCATATATCCACAAATGTATGACATGTGCACGTCAAAGCGCTACTGTGAGGAAACAGTTAATGGGAGACCTGCAAAGCAAAGAGTAACACCAGCACGAGCTTTCCTGAACAGTGGTGTAGATTTTGCAGGCCCATACCAGACATTGATGACGAAAGGCAGAGGAGTCAGATCGACCAAGTCCTATATTGCTATATTCGTGTGCATGGTTACGAAAGCAATACATTTAGAATTGGTAGGAAATTTGACCTCGGAAGCTTTCATTGGAGCCTTTCGGCGATTTGTCTCTCGGCGAGGAAACTGTGCACATATATGGAGCGACCAGGGGAGAAACTTCATTGGAGCAAGCAGGGCATTGGCAGATGCTTTTAACGAAGCTAAATTGGACTTTGACAAAGAGATAGCTGCCAAACTGGCACAAGATGGCACTCAATGGCATTTCGTTCCAGTATATAGCCCCAATTTCGGGGGATTATGGGAAAGCGGAGTCAAGTCAGTCAAGTATCATCTGAAACGTATTTTGAATACTAATTTGACATTTGAGGAAATGACAACTCTGCTTTGCCAAATCGAGGCGTGCCTAAACTCCCGTCCTTATAACCCAATAGATGACGATGAAAATACTGACCCATTAACCCCAGGACACTTCTTAATAGGGGAAGCACCTATAACTGTACCTTCACCAACATTTGCTGATGCTAAAATAAGCAATTTATCACGCTGGCAGCACTTGCAGAAAATGTTGAATGATTTCTGGAACAAATGGCAACAAGAGTACCTAACCAGACTTCAACAACGCACAAAATGGACAAAGAAAGAGCCTGAATTTGAAGTTGGTCAAATAGTGCTAATTAAAAGCGAAAATCTACCACCGGGATGGCTGATGGGGCGCGTTATGGAGAAACACCCTGGCGGAGACGGGTTGACGCGAGTGTACAGTATAAAAAGTGGTGACAATATTGTGAAACGTTCGATTAGCAAATTATGTTATCTTCCTATTGATGTAGATTCTGACTAGTTAAAATGCTAATAATTATCAGAAACTACTTAGAACTGTCATGTAATTAATTGCATCCGAATCCATAAAATAATGTATATTATTATGTTTTATTATATTGCTGTAGATTTCTTTCCAATTTTGATGTATTTGCAAACCTGGTTAAGAATTCTAAAATTTGTTGATAAATGTACCTACATTTGTGTAGCATGTTTATGTACTGTTTTTTTGGTAAAAGGATACATAATATTATTTTGGTGGGCGGCATGTTGAAGCTAAATTGCATATCTTTTACGTGTGTTTGTATACGCACACATGCATGTTGTATAAAGTAAGTTTTTACCAAACCACACATTAGTCCACAATAAATCGTCAAACTAGATGCACATCTTTAATTTCAAAACTGCAAGATCCGAAACCTTATTACAATCACCAGGGTCATTAAAAAAATAACCCTAACCTAACCTAACCTAACCTACCTATTAGCGAGCCGTTTCATTTTTGAGGTCATCAAAAAAAATAACCCTAACCTAACCTAGCCAACCTATGTCTGCGAGCCGTTTCGTTTTTGGGATCATAAAAAAAAATAATAAATAAATAAATAAATAAATATAGCTTTATTAATTCCATACAAAGAATTCGCAAGTTTAAGAATAATGAATTAAAAACAAATCAATAATCACTATCTCCTAAATTAATTTGTACATTGAATTTCAGTTAGTGTAAACATTATTAAACATTTTTTTTTCTCATATAAGTAATAAATATTTATAATAATCATTTTAATTACATTTTTATATTTCAATATCTTTATGTCGTATTCTTTATCATTGTATGGACCCCATTTGGGTAAAAGCCTCCTCCATAGATTTCCATTTGTCCTTATTTAGTGCAATGTTTGGCCAATTTTTGCTCGCAGTCGTAACTATCTCGTCTTGCCACCTCGTACGTGGCCGTCCTTTGCCTCTTGAGCCATTTGGCCCTTTCCAAAGTGTGACTTTTCGCGTCCATCTGTCATCGGTGTATCTTGCCAAATGTCCGGCCCATTTCCACTTTAAACTACGTGAGAAGAGTAATGCGTCTGTTACCTTGGTTTTCCTTCGTATTTCCGTATTTTTTACTCTGTCGCTGAGCTTAATATTTAAGCAGCTCCTTTCCATTGCTCTTTGTGTAGCCTGGATTTTGTTTTTCGTTTTTGTGTTAAATGACCAAGTCTGGCATCCGTAAGTAAGACAGGGTAGTATGGCGAAGTCCATCACTATCTTCTTTGCCTCCAGAGGAAGTTGGGATTTGAAGATCTCTTTATGTGCCCAAAACTTTTTCCACGTGATGGCTACCCTCCTATCAATTTCCTCGTTACTTCTCTCTGGTTTGAATGAGACTAGTTTTCCGAGATAGACGTATTCCTGAACAAGTTCAAGTTGGACATCGTTTACTAAAATTGGCGCTGGATGTGCGTTAGTCATGACTTTTGTCTTTTCTAAATTCATCTCTAATCCTACCCTTGTGCTCGCATCTTGTAGCTCATTCAGCATTATTTCCAGTTGGGCTGGACATTCTGAAAAAATTGGGCAAGTGCGAGCCCGACTCGCGCATGTAGGGTTCCGTACCTATACATATATATAATCTATAACAAGTTTGTTGTATGGGAGCCCCCCTTAAATATTTATTTTATTTTATTTTTAGTATTTGTTGTTATAGCGGCAATAGAAATACATCATCTGTGAAAATTTCAACTGTCTAGCTATCACCGTTGTTGAGATACAGCCTGGTGACAGACGGACGGACGGACGGACGGCGAAGTCTCAGTAATAGGGTCCCGTTTTTACCCTTTGGGTACGGAACCCTAAAAACGACGATGTCGTCCGCAAACCTTAAGTGACTCATGAACTTGCCAGAGATTTGGATACCTTTATTTGTCCATTGCAGACCTTCCATTATATTCTGTAAGACTGCTATAAATAGTTTTGGCGAGATGGGATCTCCTTGCCTTACTCCTCTATTTATATTTATACTCCTGCCAGTCCGGTCCAGCCTGACTCTACTTGTACAACTCGAATAAATATCTTTCAAGATGTTTATGTACTTGCCGTCTATTCCTTGTTTATATAGCGCTTCCCATATACTAGTATGTGAGATAGAGTCAAACGCTTTTTTATAGTCAATGAAAGCTACGTAGAGTGGTCTGCGAAATTCTAGATATTTCTCTACTATTCAATTTTTTTATCTGCTTTCGGATGTTATTTTCCCCAAACATTTCGACAGTCGATGTTGCGATATTCGCATTTTCGGTCTCTACCAATTTCGTCTCTTCGGTTTTTCTCTGTTCTTCTCTCGATCCATCTTTTTCAGCTTTAGGCTGGCTATATAGCTCAGCGTAAAAGTCTGTGGCTATTTTTATAATTTCCGTGCGAGATCTGCTTTTGGTAGAGCCGGGTTGTTGTAAAGACGGGATCCATTCTTTGGCCGTATTTAGCTCTTTAAATGCCTTTTTGGCGCTTCGTGACTTCTCCAGGTGTTTCTTAATCGTATTGGTCCTGTAATTTTCATAACATTTTTTGATTTCCTTATTTGTTTGTTTGTATAGTATCTTCAAGTCTTCTTTGTCTTTCTTGGTAAGATTCGGTTTATTTTGTAGAGCGCTTCTTTCTTTAACAAGTTGCAATGCGTATTCAGTTAAGATTGTTGTCTTTGACTTATGTTTTGCAGTTTTCAAGCTATCTTTTATGACCTGTTTGATCTTTTTACAATATTCGTCAACCGTGCATTCTTCGTGGATCGTTATCAGTGTAGGTAGGTGCTTTTTAAGGTTATTACGAAAAGCTTCTTGTTCTTCAGCTGATTTTATTGTAGCTGGTAAATTATGGAAATTTCTCCTGCTCTTTTTAATTACAGATAAGTTCAAAGTTCCTCTGATTAATCGGTGGTCTGACCCAAACGAGAATGAGTTTAAAACTTCATATTTCGAGAATAAATAGGGTGTTGTAGTCATTATGTAATCGATCTCGTTCTTTGTATTCTTATCAGGCGAAATCCAAGTCCATCTTCTGTTGTCTCTGATCTTGAACATAGTGTTTAATATTTTTAAATTGTGTTCGTATGCGTATTGAATTAGACGCTCTCCTCGCCTGGTTCTATCACCACTACCATATTTTCCCGCAACTTTATTCTCGTAACTTTTAGGCTTTCCAATCTGGGCGTTAAAGTCTCCCATTGAGATAACATACTTTTTATTACACATGGTATGCGCTGTAGCTAGTTGCTTATAAAATACATCTATGTCTTCTTGTGACGATTGTTCTGTTGGCGCATAGGCTTGTATTATTGCAAACGTTTTGTTTTCCAGCTCTATTTCTAACACGCGGACCCTTTCCGATATACCAGAGAATTGTATGATGTGCTTTTTGTATTCTTTTTTTACTAAGAAACCCACACCATAAAGACCTTTTGTTTGGCCTATATAGTACAAAATGTGGTCTTCGTCTTCTATAATACATTCTCCCAATCGTCGAACCTCAGATAATCCTAGTATATCGCAGTTAATTTTTTTAAGAGCTGCTTTTAGCTCGAGAAGTTTTTCGGCTGATAATAATGTTTTGACGTTGAGAGAACAGATAAACAAACGTTTTTTTATTGTAATGGCCGCTTCATTTTTCATTGGTGGATCATGACTGAATTTATTTTCAGTAACCAACTGTTTCGTGTTTTCTCTGTTGAATGTTTGTTGATCCATAGGAGGGTTTTGGTCATACTCTCCCTCGGTGACCGACCGGCGTGGGAGACAGTGATTGTGTAAATTTTTTGTTTTGCATATTCTAGGAGGGGCTGCTAATTGCTATTTGTTCTCTTGATCTTTTGGGTTACAAGGGAAGTTTGAATTTTTGTTTGTCAGAAATTGTAGTATTCCAGGTTTTAAAATTTCATCAGAGGAGCCACGTTGCTTTGTAGAGTCTACCGACATTTTATTTTTCTTGCTTGTTTGTTTGCTTGTGGAAGGTTCATTATAACGCTCGGAGTTGCTCGGAGAAGTCGGAGGGGAGAGTGACAGGTTTAGTTTTTTACTATTGGTCTCCCGGGTTTCTGTTTCTTTTTTTGATATGATTAGCTTGTCATATTTAATTATGACCTTATTACCCTTATCTCTTTCGAGCTTCGCTTGCTCCTGTAGTTCTTTCCTTACTTTCAATATTTGAATGGGGTAGTCCTCTTAGATATAATAGTCTGTTCAACAACACTTACAGTATCTTCTAATTTTTTCTTTTGTTTTAAAATTTCAATTTTCTTCCTAAGTGTTGTAAAGGTGACGATAACTGGCCGAACTTTGTCAGACTTTTTTCCAAGTCGTTTCAGTGACTGTATATCCCTATAGTCCATCTCGACAGAAAAATATTTTTTGATAAAGTTTAGAAAAATATTTTCTAACTGAAAGTACGATTTCTCGCTTTCTGCAATGCCGAAGAAGACTAAGTTTCGTTCTCTAGCATTTTTTTCTAAGTAATACAGCCTTTGCTCCTGGTTATCTACGCGTTCTTTCAAATTAACATATTTTTCATCTAGTAAGTTAAATTTTTCATCCAATGATGATTGTATTTTTTCTGTTACGCTTTCTCCACTTCTTTGAATTGTATCTTTTTGGTTTTCTAGTTCATTCTGGATATGTTGTAGTGCTATCATAATTTGTTCTATTTTGGACTCCATAATTAAGTTTTGCGCCCTCTTGTGACGAGTAGTCACAATCACAGCTCTGAGGTTGATCTTGAACGAAGATCGATATTGGTTCGGTTACTCGACGCTAGATGGCGCTGATATCAATTTAGATATTAGATTGAGGGTAATCCGTTTTAGAAGGAATATCTTAATTAGTAGAACTCTTTTCAATATAATATTATTATTTTTTTTACAACTTAGCTTGTGTTAGGTCCTGGTTTATACTATTATGACTGTTTGATTAGCTTCCGGTATGTAACTTTGGCCAAACACTTCGAATTCAGTTAGTTTATTAACACGGTAAACACGGTAGATATATTGATCCTATATTGTCAATGTAAAGATGCACTTTTTGCACTTGTTCTTTCGCCAAAATGTCACCATTAACTTTGATATACGTATAATGTCTTGTATGCCTTAATAATTAAAAATATCACAAGTATCACAACAATGTTTTTGTTTTGTAAGTCACTTCTGTCCGGTCGTATTTTTGTTTCAAAATATAATCACTCGTCACTTATATCGCAGTCTGCACTCATTGTTTTTGATTAAGTTGATACTAGTTCTTAATGATAATACTGTTTTTTCACTGTTTTATGGCCGGAATATAATTTATATTTAGCATTTAATACGGAGTCGATCTTAACAGATGCACACTAGCGCCCAAAAAAAATAACCCGAACCTAACCTAACCCACCTATGTCTGCGAGCCGTTTCGTTTTTGGGGTCATCAAAAAAGAAACCCTAACCTAACCAAACCAACCTATGTCTGCGAGCCGTTTCGTTTTTGGGGTCATCAAAAATAAAATAACCCTAACCTAACCCAACCAACCTATGTCTGCGAGCCGTTTCGTTTTTGGGGTCATCAAAAAAAAAATAACCCTAACCTAACCTAACCAACCTATGTCTGCGAGCCGTTTCGTTTTTGGGGTCATCAAAAAAAAATAACCCTAACCTAACCTAGCCAACCTATGGCTGCGAGCCTCTTCGTTTTTGGAGTCATAAAAAAAAATAACCCTAACCTAACCTTTTTTTTTTTTAACATGGAGAAATCCTCATTGGATCTCCGCTCTACGGGGAAGAGCGTGGGTATGTCGGACTCTACTGAGAAGCAGTAGCCTACCGACTAAAACTCCATGGTATGCCCACTCGCGGCATTGGTAGGGGTGACACGGGATCGCGAACATGTCACCGCGAGAACCCTAACCTAACCTAGCCAACCTATGGCTGCGAGCCGTTTCGTTTTTGGGGCCATAAAAAAACATAACCCTAACCTAACCTAATCAACCTATGTCTGCGAGCCGTTTCGTTTTAGGGGTCATGGAAATGAATGAGTTGTATAATAATACCTCGATGAAATAATATAAATTATTTGATGTTCTGTCTTTAAAATAATCTGTTAAATGTAATTTTAATCATTTAAAATTCCATATAACATAGCTCTAATAATTGTTATAATATGTAATGAATAGTCGATGAAGCCATAAAACTCCAAGAGATTAATATTTATACTGAATATTCTGTGAATCGTTTTCGATGAAAAGTTTGTCGAGATTTCAAGGGGCACCCATTATTGTTGACTGTAATTGGTGTTCTTGTACGATTTGTCATCAGTTTTGTTTTAGTCAAGTTCATTTCCAAGCCTACTTTTTTACTTTCTTCTGCAAGTTGTTTGAGCATAGTTTGGAAATGGTCGTGGTTATTCGAAATTATTATAAGGTCGTTGGCAAAACGGAGGTGCTTCAGAGTTGTTCCGTTAATTAATTTTTACACCATACTGTGTCCACTCAAGATTACGAAAGACGAGCTCTAGGGTTGCAGAAAACAGTTTGAGCGATAGAGGATCACCTTGTGTTAGGCCTTTTTTTTTGTCAAATAGTCTTCCTACTCTTTCTGTTTTGATTCTTGCTGTCATATTATTATATATATTTCTGATTAGCCGAATATACTTTTTCTGTATACCTTGATTAATCAAAGCTTCCCAGATTATGTGGTGTTTTAAGGAATCAAACGCTTTCTGAAAATCTAAAAAGCCCAGGTAGTATGGTAATCTGTATTCCTTGTATTTCTCAGTGATTTGTTTGATAGTAAATATGTGATCTATAGTTGAGAAACCACTACGGAACCCCGCCTGTTCCCTAGGCTGGTTCTCATCTAAAGTGTTTGTAATTCTACCTAATATAATTTTTGAAAATATCTTATAGAGGGTTGACATGAGACTTATCAGTTTCGGTCTGTAATTGTTGATGTCATCCATTTTCCCTTTTTTATGAAGCAAGATTATGACCATTGTTTTGGAATTATTTCTTGACGGAGAACTTCATTGAATACATTTAATAGTGTTTGTATTATAACGTCTGTGCTTCCCTTCACGAGTTCATTCGAAATTCCATCTTCGCCTGGTGTTTTCCTCAATTTTTGTGAATGGATTGTCTTTATTATTTCGCTGCCCATAATTAGCGGTATTTCCTCTTCATCTTCTTCCCTGCAAAGTTCTGTGGCTGAAGGCGTCTCGTCGTTATATAAATTTCGATAAAATTCTGTTGCTATTTCTAATATTTCTAATCTTTTTGTTTTGTTCTTTGGATCTTTTTGTCTTCTCATTTCTAGTATCCATTTAGTAGATTCTTGAAGTTCTTTTGTCACCCTTTTAATGCGGGAATTGCAGTAAAACTGCTTTAATAAACTTCACCGAAGGTTTTTATAACAGACTTTTTCCGAGCAAGTCAACAACAACCTCAACCACCGATTGTCAAAGCAGCCAACCGGACGTGAATGAATTGGAAGAACAAGGAACCAGCAGTTTTGAGTCACTATTGAAAAAAGCTATAAATAAAGTAGATGAACGTGATCCACACCAAGTCACGAAAAGTTTAATTAGGAAAAAATTTAATGCTAGCATCTTGGGATCATTTCCGCAAATGACCGACCTTGGGTAGGGTTAGGTTAGTTCAGGTTCTAGGTTTTTAAGTTAATTTTAACACAATGTAAATTTGAATATTTATGAGTCTACGGGAAAACCTACTCCTAATCTTGAGATGTTGCAATTCCTTACTAAAGACTTTTCTCGAAACGAGAAAAAAAATGAGGCGAGAAACCAGAAACCCTAAATGGAATGTTTGCCCCTAAAATTGATAAAGGTTTTTTATTTCAATATTTTATCGTGATTAAAAATTCTACGTAGACGCTCGTCACGGGCAGAAGCTACCAACAATGACCATTACTGTTTAACATTATTTGTTATGTCAAAATGTCATTATTAACAAAATTCCAACGTTAGGGCAATATGTGTGTCGGGTCCGCTGGTTTGTTACTATATTTAGAACGGGAAGCGATTAGAACAGGATACGGACTAAGGAAACCTTGTCGACGGCTGATGGTGACGGCACGCGGCAGTGCATAAAGCAAAGTTCGAAATAAAACTAGCTACACCAGCCGAGTCACTCGAAAAATTTGCTTGAAATGTGTCAAGCACATGTTTAACCGTTTATAACTCAAAATACAATTTTGATCTGCACACATTAACATAGAGTTAGTTAGTAGGCTGGGCCATTTTATATGAAGGCCAAATTTCGAAAATGTAATCCTACCTTCTTGACTATACGAGAAAATTATAATTTCTTGTGATGGAAAATTAACTGACCGATCATCAAAAACCTAGCACTTTTAGGTGACCTTTAAATTTGAAACACAATGCCGACAGAAATCCGCGAACTATTACTATTATTTTCTCCAGCAATCGTTTCTTCAACACTTACCAAATTCTAACAGCACTAACTCACTCGATCCCGTTGTGCGACACTAGAGACTAGCAGCTCGTTACCGTATCTTAAACATTTAAATGTGACCAATATTGGCTCATGACTTGGCTGTGTTTTTGATACAATACCTGTCCCAGCGGGCACTTCGGCAATGGAACATAATAGGTACACGCAACACTTCGGCGCGCGATGGCTGCGAGGCGGCGTGTGCTGTGCGCTCTGCGCGCGTTGTGCGCGCTCTGGCTTGTGCGGGCGAGTGCCGCCAACGAAACGCATTGCGAACGTCTCCGGAGGGATCTAAGTAAGTACACTTGGCCTTGATCTCCTATTAAATAGACGCTGTACGCAGCGTGCAGAATTTTTTCATCCTAATAACACAATGCTTAGGCCTTGGTCTCCTATCCGACGCTATGCGCAGCGTACAATGAATGAATGAATGAATGAATGAATGAATAATATTTATTTCAAATTAAAAAAAATTCAATCCATATTTTTGTACAGCGTCTTTCCATACTATTTACCTATTCATATTTATCATTAGTATGGAAAGACGCTGTACGCTGCGTATATAGCGTGTAATAGGAGACCCCGGCCTTAGGTATCTTAACGATCGGGAGAAACACGGCTGTCAAGAAAAACTCAGCCAAGTAGGAGTCGGACTCGCGCACCGAGGGTTACGTTAAAACGGCGAAAGCACTGAATATTGCTCTAACAAAAAGACAAACTGTACCTACTAAACGACAAACTTGAGTTTGACCAAAGAATATAGGTATATACTAACGTAAAAAGAAACGACAGGGACACTTGTGTGCAGTAACAGAACTCGCGGCTATGTGTGCGTGTCGCGGGGCGAGCGGGGGCGAGCGCGGGACGCGCGAGATGGGGAAAGTCGAGCCGCGGCTCGACGACTCAAAGGGTCACATCACACCGCCGCGCGCCGCCGTCTCTGCTCGAATCAATTCACATTGTTCGCTCACGCCGCGTCGTATGCGCTTTCATACTTTTCGATGTACCTTTACCTTTTGATATGCCTTGTGAATGCTTACCATTAAACTTTTTGAAAAAACTGTTCGTACGATTTCGAATCTTCGCCGTAATTGAAGAGAATAATAAAATGTCAAAAACAGAAAATATATAAAAGTAAGCAATTTATAACATATGTCAAGACTATTATACTAAATAAATAAATATCAGACAACCTCCCACAAATCAACCTAGTCCCAAATTAAGCTCAAGAAGGCTTGTGTTATGGGTACTATGTGACGATATACATACTTATATAGATAAATAAATACTTAAAACATCCATGACCCAGGCACAAATATTCGTGTTCATCACACAAATATTTGCCCTTACCGGGATTCGAACCCGGGACCGTCGGCTCAGTAGGCAGTTGCTTAACACTGGTTAAGCAACTGGCGCCAACCGCGTCGTCAAAATAATTATATAATTTAAACCTTAAATAAATAAACAGCCGCGGTAGCTAAACCGCCAACCCTACGCGTAGACGCGGCATTACAAGGTCACTGACGCACGAGTTACACCAATAGGCCCTTGTCGCCCATGTGGTTTGACTAAAAAGTAAAAAAATAAATTTTTAACAAAAAACCAATCAAGTTTACGAGAGGTTTGCCACCGACTTCAAAAGGTGATTCAAATGTAATCTGTACATGAACGGGCTATTTTTAACTTTTCAGTTTTTTTGAAGTCGGTTCTTTTTTGTTAAACATTTTATTCTGTTGATGTATCGTGACGTCGTCGTTGTAAATAAAATTAATATCGATAAGTTATTTATGCTTTATGATATTCTCCATTATTACTTAACGTACCTAATCATAAGGATATAAACACTTGCGAAAATAATTGTATTGATACAACCATTATGCTGATATCAAATTTGACAATGGTCCCTCTTACTTATCGTGTTTTAATTAAATTACATTCATACATTTAAGACTATGCTAATATTATGTGCTATCATGGCGTAAACAGCGGATTCAATTCGGCTCGGCGAGCCTAGTTGCCCGACCGCGCCATAAATGCAACTTTCACTGCAATGCACAGAAGAGATTGTAACTATTCTTGCCTGACAATGTAACTCAATAAGAAATATTCGTTAGTGCACGCAGATTAAATTTGACACACATGCACGCACGCACGCACGCATACACACACACACACACACACACACACACGCACGCAATTAGTCTGATTGAGTGAAAAATTGAGAATTCAGAGAATAGTGTTCTACTTTTCTAAGGATACTTCTGTAAATTATGTATTCTTAAATACATATTATTACTAAAATATAATTTAAATGTTTCAAAATAACATTAAGTGGCTGATAAAGGTAATGTTTTACAGTTTTGATGAATTCTTTGATTTCCCTCTTTCAATGTAGAGTTTAGAATAAGGAAAAATCAAATGTAGGTAACCTACATTCAACTGAATTTATATTTCACTGATATGATTATTAATACATATTATTAAGAACTATTATTAATATTGTCGTACTGTATTTTTTATGATAATTGTATAACCTATAACAATTAACAATTTTTATAAATAAATACTTCATGTCATTTCATAGCGTTCTTAGTACTTTTACTGATCTTATACTCGGAATTTTCTATGCCGACGTGTAATAGGTATTATAAGAATTAGTGAGTTTTTGCGCATGGGTCATGAGTTTAATTTTTAAATATTTTTTATTTTCATGCAGTCAAAGTGAAAAGCAGTGTTTAACACGTGGCTTAAAGCCATTATGAAACTTAAATGTATTTAGCTTGTTTTTAATGGCTTACCAGATATAGTAAAATGTAACGGCAAAAAACACCAGGCTTTTGGCTTAGTTTAGGTACGACGATGAGCGAAGAGAGCAGGGGGCCTATGATGGTTGCGTTTATCACGTGATAAATAAGTGACAAAGCATCTGTCACTCACACTCGCAATATGTCAAAACGTGACGGATTCTTTATCACTTATTTATCGCGTGATAAAAGCAACCATCATAGGGCCCCAGGAGTGTTAGGTTGAACTGCGACCCTAACGAGCGAGCCGCGCAGGTCAGACTTGGCTTACGATTCCTAACATTACCTATTTCACCTTAAGGCAGATCAGACCTGGCTTAGGTTAGGTACGACGATGAGCCAAGCGAGAAGGAGTCTTAGGTTGAACTTATGACCCTAACGAGCGAGCGAAGCGAGCGAGCCGCGCAGGTCTGACTTGGCTTAGGTTAGGTAGGTATTTTGATGTTTCGTATTAATAGTTTTGAGACGGACTTTTCATTTTTCGTTGTATTAAAATTCGGAATTTTGAAAATCGGTATTTTAGTCTTCGGAATTCGTACTTGTGATAAATCGGAATATTAATAATTCGGACTTTTTATACTTCGGTGTACAGGGAATCGGAATTTTGTAATTCGTAATTAAATCCATTAGGATTTTTGTAATTTCGGGCATGTAAAAATCGGATTTATGAAATATCTATCTATGATTATTTGTAGTTGTAGTTATATTATGAGTGTATAATTAACTTAATTGAATGATTTTTATCTTATTATATGTTTTTATTGGCGATCATAATATCAAGATTCATGTAAATTAACTTAGGTTAATTTATAATATCCCCTGATGTATCCTACTTTGTTCGTGTTAGGAACGGTAGGATACAACCAGTTAGAAGTCCGAAGGGAGTTGGCGCTCGCTTCGTATATATTTAAGTTGTTACGGGGCAAGTTATTTAACCCTGGAGTACTGGGGGAGGTGCGTCTGAACGTGCCGGACCGATACGTGTGGCGGCGCCGGCGGCCGAGCCTGCTGGCCGAGCCGCGCGCGCGCACGCAGCTGCTGCGCCGGGCCCCCGCCACCAGGGCAATACGCACGCTAAACCGAGTCGCAAATGTGATAGACATTTTCTCTTGCTGTCTGAACGAATTCACAAGGGTAACGCTGTATGTTTTGTGTTATGCTGGGTTATAATATTTTATATTCAGTTGTTTTGTATACATTTTGGAATTAGTATATAATTTAATGAATTATTTATATTACATGTAAGTCCCTAGTTGTAAGAATCCCGCACTGTCGCATTAGGTTAACCTGTTATGATAGTTGTGTGATGTAATAAATAAATTAAAAAAAAAAAAAAAATAATGTAATTTGTTATAATGAAATAATTAAATTTAATCTAATCTAATCTATCGGATTTTTAATCTACGGAATTTTCTCCGAAACTACTGGACCGATTGAGTTGAAATTTAGTACACGTATGTGAATTGACCGACGACCTGGTTAAGATCGCGGGTAGAAATTGGATGAGGGCGGCGCAAGATCGATCGTTGTGGAGAACTTTGGGGGAGGCCTTTGTCCAGCAGTGGACGTCTATAGGCTGATATGATGATGAGAATTGATGACCCAAATATGGAAATGTAACGTAACGTAAAGTAAATCAAGTAACATTTAAATAAAACAATTTAAACGGATTATATCGCGTATATTAATTATTTGAGCCTCCCTGACGTTTCAGTACCTTTACAGATACCGTTGTCAAAGGTTGACTGAGAAAAACATAATTTTCCTCTGTCAAAGTTACATTTGTGCAAACTACCCATTTTGCAAATATTAATTTAAAATAAAGGTGTTCATACATGCCAGATGGGCCTAATGTGTAAAGACAGTTACACATGTGCCAGAAGGACATTTATTATTTATTTAAAATATCTACCAGCGGTTCACTAAAGGCTTACTGAGGAGAAAGAACCGCCAAAGAAAACTCCCAGATTGCCTTATTTATTACTATAAAATATTTTTAAACAAAAACTCTACATATACTACTTTTAACACTAATTTGTTTTACACCGTTCGATGCCCAAGGTTTCCAGTCTTGTGTCTTGCTTGATCCTTGATAAGATGTACAACAGGATCCCAAGCCGGTGGTAATGACAAACCATCTTCTCTATTGAAATTAGGATATTTTTAGGGTTCCGTACCTCAAAAGGAAAAAACGGAACCCTTATAGGATCACTTTGTTGTCCGTCTGTCCGTCCGTCCGTCCGTCTGTCAAGACCCTTTTTCTCAGGAACGCGTAGAGGTATGAAGCTGAAATTTATATCAATTACTCAGGTCTACTGTCCCTTGAAGCTGTGAAAAAATCAAACTTCTAAGCCAACGCAATCAAAAGATACAGCCGTTTATGCCGCAAATTTTCGACACTTGCAAGGGAATCAAAACCTACAGGGCCCAGGGTGCTTCCCGTGAACTCAGAATCTTGAAATTTGGTACGAAGCAACGTCTTATAGCATAGATAAAGGAAAAATTACGAAAACCATAAATTTTTAGTTACATCACATAATATATATTTTTTTAATAATTTTAAACTTACTACCCATTTCCTCATAAACGCGTAGAGGTATTAAATTGATTTGGTTTGTACGGAACCCTCGGTGCGCGAGTCCGACTCGCACTTGGCCGGTTTTTTGATTTCAATAGCCTCGCGCAACATTCTGGGAAAATGCTTGCCAGAGAGAAACGATATTTTCCCAGAATGTTGCGCGATATAATCCGTTTAAATTGTTTTATTTAAATGTGTGACAGTCGCGGAAACCGAAGAAAATATTAAATCAAGTAATTTGAAACATGGGGGCCAGATTTGAGGGGTAAATTAGAAAAAAAATAGCAAAGTATATCGTGTGACATATCAAATGAAAGAGTACATTATGAATATCTCAAATATATATATTTAATAATTAAAATTAAACGGTTTCGAAGTTATTTACGAAAACGAGCAAAACTTGACGATTTCCCCACACACCCCTTATTTCCTTAAATAGTAAGTCAAAAAAAAAAAAAAAAATACAGGATATAGTTCAATATTTGTAGATTACAGAAAAACATATAAGAAGTCTATGGTATTGCAAGTAACACCGTTTAACTAGTACGAATATTTATATTTCGCATAATGGCCAAATGACTTAAATTTTAAAAATAGCATTGCAACGGTAAATTAAAGAGTAACAGAAATAAATTATACATTTTTAGAAAGAACATTGTCCATTCTTTACTTTTGTCATACATATTTTGGCCGAGAAGTGTGCAATTTTTGAGATAACTAACCTTTTAGCAGAAAAAAAAGATCAATAATTAAAAACGTTAGTATTTGGTAACAGATTGCGCTGATTGTATAAGTGTTATCGCTTTTGTATGTATGAAAGGTTTATAGTAAATTTATTCAGGATTATTTCGTTTTTATACACTTTGTATGTATCGTACACGGTTTTCTTCTAAAGTGGAAAATACCGCGCTCCGGGACACATTCGAGGGCGCGGGGGGGTGACGCTCACCCCTGAGAGGGGAGGAGAGTAGATAAAATTAAACTTGGCTCTATAACCTACATATCCTGATAGATAAAAGTTCTCCTATCATTTTGCCAAATTTTCAGCTAATCTTACTGAATTAACGATTCATATTTGGGTTACGCAAATATGATCATATCTCTAGTTTCCGATCACAACTCAAGTGGCTCCCTATTCGTCATAGGCGTAACTCTCACATTCTAACTCTTCTATTTGGCATAGTCTTCAACCCAGCAACTCCACAATACCTTAAAGAGCGTTTTAGTTATTTTTCGTCTGTAAGGTGCGCTAAAAACTTCCTTTTAACTGTTCCCCCCGCCCATTCTAAATTTTATTCCAATTCTTTTACTGTCCAAGCCGTTCTGCTATGGAACTCGCTCCCAGTTAAATTGCGAAGTGCTAATTCCCTGTCCATATTTAAGAATAAGACATTACCTGTCTCTCGAACAATAACATTGCTGTTATAATTTATGAAACTGTTTGTCATCACTGAGAATGACTGTATTGCGTTGTGTTATATAAGATTCTTATATGTATGTCTAGTGTCTATATATATTTTTGTGTACATATATATACCTATCTGTATGTGTATGTAAGTTTATGTATATCTATTTATGTGTTTATTTTTACCCATATGCATACTTATTTTCTCTGAGTATCTAATTGTGTGCTCCCTTCGCCTTCTGCTGCACCTACTCTATGTTAAGCTAAATGTTTCCTCAATTTCACTACCCAAAGGTTGTCTGGAAGAGGTCGCTCTTTAGCGACAAGACCGCCTGTTGTCTGCCGTTATTTATAAATTGTATTTGTATATATTATATTAGATGTAGGTATGTATATTTATTTACATGAATAGCAAAAAATATGTATAAGTTATTATAATTATGTTTTGTTACTTATGTGTAAGTTAGTTGCACCGCCTACAATTTTTCCGCTTTGCCCTAAGGTTGACTGGTAGAGAATTTCTCATGGTATTAAGTCCGCCTTTTACGATAAGTTTTATTTTGTGCAATAAAGATTAAATAAATAACTGAAGTAAAATTCAACATCCGACAACTAGTGTATTGTATCATCAGATTCATCGGGGTTCGACAGCACGGCGACGCTGACGGGGAACCTGACCGAGAACGGCGCTCCGCGGGTGCTGCGGCTCGCGGGCAGCGGCGGCGCGGCCGGCGCCGCGCATGCGCTGCTGCGCGCGCTGCTCGTTCACGCGCTGCGATACGACGACAACGTTGTGCTCGTCGACCAAAACACTACCTCGCAACAACTCCAGCACATTGACGACGACGTTACGAGCAAGTGAGTCCACCGCTACCTACCACGTACTATACCCAAAGTATATTTTTTGTGTGATGATTAACAATTGTTAGGTACCTACATCCTTGCTCCTGCAGACTGCGCGCGGCTAGCTTCATTTATTTCAGCACTGCGTTATCGGATATCAGGGTCATTCCCGATCAAAAGTACGCGACTGAGAAGAGAAACAGCCACCGAAAATACATAAGATTCATCTCCTGTGCGCGGGGAGAGTAGGACCAATAGGACACCTCTTTTTTCTTTTTTATTAGGATTCCGTACTCAAAAGGAAAAAACTGAACCCTCATAAGATCACCTTGTTGCCTGATCGTCCGTCCGTCCCTCTAAGACCCTTACCTCGGGAACGTGTGAAGGTATCGAGTTCAAATTATAACAATATACTCAAGTTTACAGTCCGTTAAATATACGGCCGTTTATGCTGCAAAAAATAGTACTTTTCGAAAATAATATTTGGAGAACCCATACAAACGTGCAAACTTAATTTAACCCGGACAGTTAAAATGAGATAAGTCTTTGTACTGAACTCGGTGCGCGAGTCAGACTCGCACTTGGCCGGTTTTTACTGATCAGTTATAAGGCTGGTTCACCCCGCGGCACGTTCAAGCGCGGCAATGTTTGCTGGTGCGCGCGCGCTGCAACCCCGTCCGCATTGCGCGTTGCCGCGGAGTAAAATTTCCCGGGACTCAACATACACCCCTTTGCCTATTGTTTCTTAAAATGTAGATATCCATGCATACTATCTTATCGGATTACTCACCCGTATTATACCGGTCGCTTTCTCCAGAGGCCAGTTCATTTTGAGCGTGGCGTCGGTGTGGCAACTGCAAGGCGAAGACAACAGGACGTTGCGTAAATGCGCGACGGGAGTGTGCGGCGTGGGGGGCGAGCGGCTGACGGTGCTGGGCCCCGGCGCCGCGCCCGCCGCGCGCCGCCTGCTCGCGCGCCTCGCGCCCGCCGCCGACGCCGCCTGCGCGGGCGACTGGGCCGCGCTCCGCCGCCCGTCCTGCGGATTTTTCGATGGCAATATCGACCCTAACCTCACGCAACACAGGTGCGAACCTTTAATTTACAACCCTTACTTATTTACATGTCTTGGCGGCTGGTCCGATGTTTATAGATAACTGAATAAAGGGATCGGGATTTGTCTACGAGATCGAATCAGAAATGAGGAGATTCGTAGACGAACCAAGGTCATCGACATAGCAAACCGGGTAAACAAGCTGAAGTGGCAATGGGCGGGGCACGTAGCTCGAAGGACCGATGGCCGTTGGGGCAGAAAGGTTCTCGAGTGGAGACCACGTACCGGCAAGCGCAGTGTAGGACGACCACCCGCAAGGTGGTCGGACGACCTGGTTAGAGTTGCGGGGACTCGCTGGATGCGGGTCGCTGCTATCCGGCCCATGTGGAAATCTATTGAGGAGGCATGTGTCCAGCAGTGGACGTCCTATGGCTGAAATGATGATGATGATGATGATGAATGAAGCATATTACAAACATAAACAGGTAAATATTTCCTATATTTAAATTTATTTAAATTATAAAACTAGGAGCGCAGAGACCACTGTGACGTCACAGGAACATGACAGGGTTCTTCACTCAGTAAGGACGCCGCGCACTGCGGTCTCCAACTACAAAAATGCGTTTAGCGACGAAAATTATTCAAATTGTCGACTCAAAAATTTAGAAAATGGTTTTTTTGTGATAAAGTATTCATTATTATCTATGCATTTGAAAACATGTTTTATATATTTCATTGTACCCTAAATTTCCGATCCACCCATAGCCAAAAGTCGTGTCTATTGCTGCGAAGATATTTTTTTAAGCTCGTTTATGTTATTGCATTGCAAACAGTTATTTTGATTCGACCATCGATAAAGAAGACCTACTCCAACAGTTTTAATAAATTAATGTTTTTTTTTGTATTTCATTTAATAATCATGGTTTGTTAATGAGCAGTGGGACTGTATAATGCTAAAATAGAAGAGAATGATGGAAACACTGTACTATACCGGATGATCAATCCAAATGGTTCAGTAGGGAGAACTCACAAACTATGAGAGATAGGGAAATCTGTTCTTAGGAACCATGGCGTCGATTTTGGATTTAATAAAAAAAACTGCATTATAATTTTTAGGGTTCCGTACCAAAAGGGTAAAAACGGGACCCTATTACTGAAACTTCGCTGTCCGTCCGTCCGTCCGTCACCAGGCTGTATCTCAAGAACGGTTGGAGCTAGACAGTTGAAATTTTCACACATGATGTATTTCTATTGCCGCTATAACAACAAATACTAAAAATAAAATAAAATAAATGTTTAAGGGGGGCTCCCATACAACAAACTTGTTATAGATTATGCTACGGAACCCTTCATGCGCTAGTCGGACTCGCACTTGCCCAAGTTTTTTACAAATTTCATACATAGGTAACCCGGTCAGAACTGCTGTAAAGAGTGTTACAGCACGATATGCGATTACTTACAGAATTTTAACCAGGTTCAATTTCCGGTCATGTGTGAGATTTATAAAAAAAAGAATGCAGTTTGTATTAAATCAAAAATCGACGCATGGTTCCTAAGAACAGATTTCCAGTGATCGTTTTCTCCTTACTGACCCATTTGGATTGATCACGCTGTATCGATGTTAGTTCAGTAAATTAAAAAGAGGAAAACAACTATTATAAGGCAAACGATAGTACATCGAAAAACGACATCTAAAAACTGTCAATATAAAAATATCTATAATAAGAGGTGGCATCTCAGCCAGTCGCCAACAATGGTCACTTAAAAAAAGATACGGCGTATCCGAGGAACTTAAACATATGCAAACACCTCTGCCGCTAAGAAACCGACGTTACTGTCGGCAAGCATTAACACGTTTTTTAGGCATGCTACCAGGTTAAGTATCTTTTTAAAAGCTTTTATTTAACTTCGCCCCCATACGACGCAAGAGCCACCTCGGACTACTCATAGCACTAGGCTACGCTCTTATAAGCGTCTTCTATCTCCCACTTGCAATGTATGTATGTATGTATGTATGTAGGTAAGTATGTTTGTTCGGGTGGAATCTTTGAAGCAGTTTGAACTCAATTCTGAAGTAGATATTTAAAAATCATCACCTATGTCCAATACTAATTCACATGACTGTAAAACTTCAATTCCGGTCGAAAATTCCGATTGCATCTTCTCAAGGAGTAAGTATAATGGCGCGTGCGGCCAGCTGTATCAGTACAAAATATTTTGAAAATATAAAATTAAATATTAAAGATATTGGTATTAAGTACCGCGTAACTTCCAAACTACGGCTTGATTTTGATGAACCAAAAAACAAGTGTATTTCTAAACACATATGTTATACGGTCGTAAAGTTTCAAGTGATTTAACCCTTAAATGCATGAATAAAAAAAACACAATATTATAAAATATTATTTTATTTCAAATAAATGTTTCTTGTTATGTATGTATGTATGTATGTAAACACTTTATTGTACACAAAAACAGAAATACATCAAAACAAAAGAAATACATGTACAAAGGCGAACTTATCCCTTTAAGGGATCTCTTCCAGTTAACCTTTGAGTAAATGAGTGGTTGTTATCAACCAGTAATTCATTTTTGTTTATGTAAGCTGCATCTTACACCATGCATTTAAGGGTTAACGAACTCATTTATATTCTTCATTTTTGGCTCAGCGATTGGACGAACCTGACGTCGTCGTGTTCGCCGAGTGGCGAGTGCTTGACTGTGGTGGTGAACGCGGTCGAAGACGAGACGCTCGCACGTGCACTGCGCCTGCGCGCCGCCGCGCTCTCGCCGCCGCTTGGGCTGCGCTTCGTAGCGCTATCCGACGCCGACCTACGCGCGGAGCTGCAGAACTCCACCCGCTCTTTCCTCTTCTTCGACTACGACTTGTGGGCCGACGCCGCCGAGGAGCGCGTGTGGCCCGCGCCGCCGCTGCCGCACGCGCTACACGCCGCGCCCCGGGAGAGCGCCGTGTCCCTGCTCGTGGCGGACGCACAGAGGCTGGCTTACTACGCCCCGCCGGTGATGCAGCTCGCACTGAGGTTCCGACCGCCGCCCGCGCTACTTCGCCGGATCCTGACCAACAAAGAATCGCTGACGCTCGACGAGGCGGCGTGCGAGGCCGCCAATTTTTACCAAAGTTATACCCGAAGCTGGCTCGCCTGCGACGACGCGTGTGACCCGACGCCGAACTTTTACATCTACGTATGCGAGCGGAGTTATGAAAAATACAAGAATATCTCCAAAGAGATATGTAATTACTGGAAAGAGACGTCCAAAAAGAGACTTCGCTTAGATCTCAAATTCGTGAATACAACATGTTCGGATACCGACGAAGCCGTTAACGACTTCAAGGTGGTGCTGACATGGTTCAATCTGAGTTCGAAGCTCCAAGGGTTGATAGTGATGGGTGCGGCGGCGGCGTCGTCGTCGCTGCGGGCCCAGGCGGCGGCAGTGCCGGTGCCGCTGCTGCTGGCGGCGGCGCCGCCGGCGGACGAGCCGGCGGGCGACGCGCGCAGCACGGCGGCGCCGCTCGCGCAACTGGCCGCTGCCACGCGCGCGCTGCTCAACCGCTGCGGCTGGCGACGCGTGGCGGTGCTGCGCGAGGAGGGCCGCTGCGACAAGTCAGTATCCGATTATAAATATTTTGAAGGTTCCGTACCATACGAGACCCTATGCCTCTTCTGTCTGTCCCTGTCCGTCCGCCTGTTTATATAATTGGGCTTGTGGGAAGCCAACTAAGTTGAAAATAATCAAACGAAACGAGCACAAAAGATCCGGTTCGAAGGACCAATTAATGTAAGAGTACTTGCTTACTCTGACATTTACTTGATAAATATCTTGATAATAGTTTGGAACACGAAAGACGATTTCTTGAGATAAATTTGATTTATTTAACTTGATAGGTGTGCACACTTATAGAATAGCGAACATGAATTATGACCGTGAATGAATAAGCATTTTATTGACTAATTACAAAACTTTATACAAACTAAATGCTGATGGTGCAAATGAACATTATGACGCATGTGCAATTTACTTGTACAATATTTGTTGTCAATAAGAAATAGGATCGATTGACATTATTACATTTTTATTTCTCTACTCAATTTCGACCGGGTTCGATTCCGGGTTATGAGATATACGAAAAAAAATTGAATGCAGTTTTTAATAAATCTAAAATCGAAGCCATGGTTCCTAAGAACAGATTCCCCTCTCTCTTATAGTTTTCGTTTTCTCCCTACTGACCCATTTGGATTGATCACCCGGTATAAACATAATTATTATAATTACACCATGTCATATACATAAATATAATTTAAAAGAAGTCACCATCCGAAAAACGAGTTTATTCTAGGTTTTTTTTTAAAGTAGAGGCTGGAAATTTTCACATAATACCTTGTACTATTATGTATTAATTCCGAACTTAAAATAAAACTTATACCCGATACAACATTAAGTCCGCCTTTTGTACGATAAGTTTTCTTTTGTGCAATAAAGATTAAATAAATAAATAAATAAACCTTTCATTCCCTTTTTACCCCCCTAGGGGTCAAATTTTCAAAAACGCTGAAATGACTTTTCTTGTATTCTAATTATATGCTTATATACAAAGTTTCAAATCCGGCGCTCAAAAAAAGGTTTGTTCTCCATACAAACTTTCAACCCCTTTTTAACCCTTTTAAGGGACGAATTTTTAAAAACGCTGAAATTACTTTTCTTGTATTTCAATAGTATGCCTTTATACAAAGTTTCAAGTCCCGTGCTCAAAACAAAATTCGATCTCCATATAATCTTTCAACCCCTGTTTTACCGGCTTAGGGGATGAATTCAAAAACGCTGAAATTAGTTTTCTTCAATTTTATTTTAATGCCTTTTTACGAAATTTAAAGTTCCTAGCTTAAAATTAAGTTTGAACCCCAAGACAAACTTTCATCCCCCTTTTAAAACACCTTAGAGGTTGAATTTTTAATAACGCTCAAATAATGTTATTTTGTTATTCTTATATATGCCTTTATAAGAAGTTTCAAAGAATTTGTAATGAATTTAAACTTTGAACCCCTTTTTAACCCTTTTAGGGGATGAATTTTTGAAAACGCTGAAATTATTTTTTTTGTTTTCCAATAATATGCCTTTACACAAAGAATTAAGTCCCGCGCTCAAAGAAATGTTTGAACTCCATACAAACTTTTAACCCCTTCTTTTCCACCTTAGGGGATGAATTTTCAAAAAAGGTGAAATTAATTTTGTTTTAAAAAAAAATATTTTATTACAAAGTTTCAAGTCTCTTTTAGCTAAAAAAAAAAGTTTCGCCCATACAGACTTTGCACCCCTATTTAACCCTCTTAGGGGAGGTATTTCCAAAAATCCCTTCTAATCCCTAGCCCATGTTATAAAAGTAACCTACTGTGCAAAAAATCAACTCTCTAACATTAGTAGTTTTGGCTGTGTGTTGATGAGTCATTAAGGACTTCTTATTTTATATACATATTATAGATTATCACAGAAAGTAAAGTTTTATATACAAATTTTTCGTAATAAAGTTTTAGGTGGTAAAATTCGAGCGCCTTACACCGGGTAGGTATGGCGCCAGATACAAACGAAGGGACAAAGTTAACGCAACCGATCACGTTTGTTGTATGGGAGCCCCCTTAAATATTTATTTAATTCTGTTTTTTTGTATTTTTTGTTACAGCGGCAACAGAAATACATCATCTGTGAAAATTTCAACTGTCTAATTATGTATAACCTCCCGTTTTAGGGTTCCGTAGTGAACTAGTTTCGCCATGTCCGTCTGTCTGTCTGTCCGTCCGCGGCTTAGCTCGGTGATCATTAGTACTAGAAAGCTGAAATTTGGTACGAGTATGTGTATGTATCACGCCGACAAAATGGTAAAATAAAAACTAGTTTTTTTTTTTCTTTCGGGTACCTCTCGAACACCTAAAGTGGGGGTGAATTCTTTTCCCGTTTCAACACTATAGTGTGTGGGGTGTCGTTGAATAGGTTTTTTAAAAATAATAGGGGTCTCCAAACATTATTTTTTGATAGTAAGCAGTTTTGTAAATATTCGCTCCGAAAATAAAAAAAATAGCGTCCCCCCCTCTAACTTTTCAACCACGGGTCAAAAAATTATGGAAAAATTCATGAAAATGAGGCCTTATTTATAAGTACTTTCAATGAAAACTATATTGAACAAAATCGGTCGAGCCGTTTTTGAGTTATCGCAAAATTTCATAATGTTTTAAAAGGACGTAAGTTGACTTCCAGAAGGTAATAAGTAATTACATTTACTTCGGCGTTTACGACCTTTTTATAGAGCTTGAAATCATTCTCGTAACTTAAGTATATTGTGAAGGATGGTGGAAAGTGGTAAATCTCTTAATTATGCCATAGGCATATTTCTGTCTGATTATCGTAGTACCCCCCATAAGAGTACTGGCGTCTCACCCGCAAGACTAATGCTGGGAAGGGAAATAAGAAGTCGGTTGTCACTGTTGAGACCAACACCAATTTTCCAAGATTTATTGTTAAAACAAAATAAAGTGGTAGAGTCATTTGGTGGTTCCAGAAATGCAAACTTCAAGGTAGGTGAACAGGTCATGACTCGAGATTTCAGAAAAGGGAAAAATCCTTGGGTAAAAGGGACTATTGTTGAGGAATCCATTCCTGGAACTACTTATTACATTGATGTCGATGGTTTAAGGTGGAAGAGACATGTTAACCAAATTTTAAGTTGTAGTCAAAACGATTAATAAATATATATATATTTGTTAATTATAGTATAAGTAAATATAGTTAAAGTGTAGCTTAAATTCTTAAAGTGTAGCGGGGAAGAGTGTAGTATATCTAATCTGTGCCATTCATTCTTCGACTCACTCTCTCTGCCCAGGCTTACATTCAAGTAACATTGTGCTCTTACTTATAAAAAGTATATTAAATAAATAACTGTGTTTCCGAAGTGCAGTGTTATTAATTAATTATCACCGACACCAGGTTACCCGGATATATAATAATGAGCAACTACGGAGCCCTACTACACTAAGCGTGGCCCGACATGCTCATGGCCGGTTTTTTAGCCTTTGGGTACGGAACCCAAAAAAAATGTGGCAATTAGAGAATGCATTCGGGTACATTTTTGTATGGCAATTACCGGTAATCTGGTAATTTTTATACATTAATTTACCGATTTGCATTGACAATTACTGGTTAGTGGTTATCCGGTAAATTACCGTATGAAATAAGAGCGCAACTAGTTTTATTAGTTATTTTATTATCCGCGCTAGCCCAGTTGGGCTTGTACTTCGGCAGAGGGGAAATAGTGCGAATGTCGACTCCCTTCCCTGTGTTGCTCGAAGGTCCTATACAAAGCCGTATTTTTCAAATGATTATCTTCTTACTACAGAATAGATAGTACAAGATTATACCTCACAAACGCTTGCGAGGCCGAATTGAAGTTGGACGAGTTTATTTTTCGTAAATATGACGGAATGTTCACTTTGACAGGTGGAAGCGGTCGATGGGTCTCGGCGGCGCGCTGCTGGCGCTGGCCGGCTCGGAGCTGGTGGTGCGCGAGGTGGTGGTGCAGGCGCACACCGTGCACGCCGCGCTGCGCGAGCTGGAGGCTGTGGACGCGCGCGTGGTGCTGGTGGACGCGAGCGCGCGCACGGCGGCGCGGGTGCTGGCGGCGGCGCAGGCGCGCCAGCTGGCGCCCCACCGCGGGTACGCCTGGATCGTGCTCGGCGCCGCCATCGACAACGACACCGACGCGGTACGTTCATTATTTAATGGAAAATGGTTTATTATTTAATTATTTAATTTTTTTTTTCAAATTGTGACTAATATTTTCGCCAACCAACCACCACCAAATAATTTCAACGAACTTTTTAAAATGAATCATACTTATCCCTGAGTTCTAATAGGTAGCAACATAGCAATTTCAGGCTTTTATTGCGTGCATTCGAAAATAAGTTGAAGAACCCAGTTTTTTGCGTGAATTTTGTCTATTTTTGAATTTTGTTTGTTTTTGAAACAACTTTTTTATTTTAAACGAAAAATTGAAGTACTGTTGGTTTCAAATATATAACAATAAGTCGCAATGGCCCTGTTCTAAGTATGTATTAACATTGATTTTAAGAAACGTGTTTGATCATAGAGAAAAACCTCTAAAACTCAGCATTTTTGAACGGATAAGGAGCCGTAAATGGGGTGGTTGTGAATTCACGTCTACGGCGGTGTTAGTACTTTTGTTCGAAGATTTACAACCGGTTATGACGTGATAATGTATTGTGGTATGTCAGGACTGGCGACCCAGCAGCGCGCAGTTCTCGTACGTGTCGGTGTCGGGCGCGTGGCGCGGCAACCACACTCCCGCGCCCGCTGCGCCCGGCGGCGACGCGGCGCTGCGCGCGCGCCTCGACAAGCTCCTGGGCGAGGAGTGGCCGCCGCACGCGGCGCCGCTCGCCGACGCGGTGCTGCTCGCGCTCGAGGGCACGAGCCGCCTGCAACAACACTACCCGCAGTACCGCTACGACTTGCACTGGACAGGCGTCGACGGGTATTCACTACTTTCAAACACATATTTCTTTAAATCTTAATTACACCCGTGCTTTTGCCCACGTTGGAAATAATTGGAAATTTAGATATCATAGACGACGCGGTTGGCGCAGTGGTAAAGCTGCCTACTGAGCCGGCGGTTCTGGGTTCGAATCCCGGCAAGGGCATAATATGTATTTGTGTGATGAACACGAATATTTGTACCTGGGTCATGGATGTTCTATGTATTTAAGTATTTATTTATTTATATAAGTATGTATATCGTCGCCTAACAGTACCCATAACACAAGCCTTCTTGGGCTTAATTTGGGACTAGGTTGATTTGTCTGAGGTTGTCTGATATTTATTTATACCTACACACTACAAATAAATAAAACCGAATTTCCACCTAAAACCCTAAAATACAGGATGGGACATTTAGACCGGCCAGTCAAGCCAGGGTCGGCCGGTCAGACGGGCACATTCAAAACTATAAGACATAAGTACAAAGGTCTTTTTTTAGGGCTCCTTAGCTCAATCGGCAAAAACGGAACCATTATAGGATCACATTGTTGTCCGTTTGTCTATCTGTCCATCTGTCAACCCACTTTTCTCAGGAACGCGTGAAGGTATATCACGCTGAAATTAGTATCAAATAGCTCGGAGCCGTGAATCAAAGAAAATCAAACTTCTTAGTCAAAACAATTAAAAGATACGACCTTTCATGCCACATTTGTTTTCATTGGCAAGGTATTTAATCCCGTTGATCTAGAATCGTAAAATTTGGCGAGAAAAAAAAAATAGGGCTCGAAAACCGTACATTCGTAATTACGGCAACAAAGCCACAGACTAGCCACACCGCTTTCCGGACCAACACGGACGCTCTGTCTACTAACCTATCCAGTCTTATGCGAAAGCTATTTAATTCACCTACTTGCTTAATTTTTTTTTTACTTTTACACGCCTTAGGGTGGCAATGTAGCGTTTGCACTTCGTCCAAAAAAAACTTGCGCCGCGCTGTTCTTGAATTAATATTAGAAAGCTGATTCACATGCCACATTTTCCAACCGATTTTCATAATAGATTGTTCAGCAAGGGACTAAAACAAACCATAATGACACGAGTGTCATGAGAAGTGAAAAATATTATATATGTATATATATATATATATACGACGACGCGTTTGGCTCGATTTGTAGACACCTGCCTACTGAGCCGGCGCTCCCGGGTTCGAATCCCGGCCGGGGCAAATATTTGTGTGATGAACTCGAATATTTGTGCTTGCGTCATGGTTGTTCTATGTATTTAAGTATATATTTATCTATATAAGTAGTTCGTATATCGTCGTCTAGTACCCATAACACAAGCCTTCTTGAGCTTAATTTGGGACTAGATCGATTTGTGTGAGGTTGTCCGATATTTATTTATTACTTTTATTTTATTATTTTATATATATGGCGATTTACTTTTTCACGACATCTGGGTGAAGTGAAAACCAAAAAGTTTACCACCTTAACTTACCCTTAACTGACTCAATTAATATTCGTATCAAAGTCTCCGTTGTGCGACGACAGTTAACCTTCCAATAACGTACCTTAAGATTCTATTTTAAGGTTTCTTATTGTATCGTTAATTTTTGTCGCACAACGGAACTTATTCCAATCGCTTTTATTTCCTCGCTAACTACGACTTAATTTCATCCAACTTTTTGGTCCTAACCCATCTACAGCTCACAGAGCCACTAGTCTTGACGAATAATAAAGGTGTAAGGCATTTTGTTCAGGGAGTTTTTCAACCTACTCGACCACCCAAGAGTGAAGGGCGTGACGCACGATATGCATCGGAACTCATCCCCGCCAGTGTTCGCGCACCTGTGGAGCACCGGCGGCGCGCAGCTGGTGGCCGTGTGGAACGCGTCCGGCGACGTTGTGGAGTTCGCCGCCGCTACGTGTGGCGCCGTGCGCGACGCGCCCGTCTGTCGAACCACGCGTTCCGGCGACTACTTCACGCCCCACTGCCATGACATCGCCTGGGCGATCGTGGCGTGCGTTCTGACTCTGGGCCCGCCGGCGCTGTGCGCGGCGCGCGCGGCTCGGCGCCGGCGGCTGGCACTTCGCGACCGTGCCGTCGAGGAACGCGCGTTGCTCCGCGGTGGACACTCGGCCATCGAGGCCGCCGCCGGTGCGGCGCTCGCCGAGCACGCCGTTCCGCGCTCCGCTCTGCGGCTGATCGACGAGCTGGGCACCGGCCACTACGGTGTCGTGCGGCTGGCGGTGCTGAAGATGCCTGACAGCGAGGCGCTCGCCGTGGCGGCCAAGGCGCCGCGCGCCGACGCGCCCCCCGGCGCCGCAGCCGAGCTGCTGCGCGAGGCGGCGCTGCTGGCGACGCTGCGGCACGAGCACGTGGTCCGCTTCGCGGGCGTGTGCTTGGAAGGCAAGTCGCTGATGCTGATGGAGCACGCATTTCACGGTGACCTGCGGCGCTACCTACGGCGGCGGCGGCCGGCGGCCGAGCGCGCGCGCGTCGGGTTGCCGGAGCCGGCGGCGGCGGACGTGGCGGCGGGCGCGCTGACGCGGCTGGCGCGCGAGGCGGCCGCGGCGCTCGGCTACCTGGCGGACCGGCGGCTGGTGCACCGCGACGTGCGCGCCGCCAACTGCCTCGTGGACGCGCGTCACTCGCTCAAGCTAGGCGACTTCGGCATGGCGCGGTGGCTAGACGAGGGCGAATACGCATGCAAGCGGCGCGCCATGTTCCCGGTGCTGTGGATGGCGCCGGAGTCGCTGTCGTGCGGCGTGTCCTCGACGGCGTCGGACGTGTGGGCGCTGGGCGTGCTACTGCTGGAGCTGGCGACGCTGGGAGAGCGCCCGTACGGCGCGTGGAGCGTTGCGCGCGTGCTGCGCCACGTGCGAAACGGCGGCGCGCCCCCGCTGCCGCACGACGCTGCGACTGCCACGTGAGTAACCGCCGACCGACCGCTATTAATTAATTTATTTTAAATATGTATATATTATTTTAGTTCAGCCAACCATACGGTATTGGTCTTAGTAAATACTCGCTCGCCTGTGTATGTCAACAGCACTGATCGTGTTTACAGACGCGGCGTGATGGCGGCGTGCTGGCGACGCGTACCGAGGGAGCGGCCGTCGGCGGCGGAGCTGGTGGCGTACCTGGCGGACCACCCGCTCGCCGTGCAGCCGGCGCTCGAGCCGCTGCCCGCCGCCGCCGACGACGCCGACGCCGACGGCCTCGCGCCGCCCTCCCCGGACTCCGGACATTACATCGACGAATGGACCACTTAACGTTACACACTACCAGTCACCGCTTGAGGATCTCTCTTTGTTAGATATCTGTCAGAAGTCGCAGTAATACACCAATTAAATTACATGTGTGTGTTTTATCTTCTATACATATAAACGGAAAAGTCCTGAGTGACTGACTGACTGTTTGACTCACTCATCAACGTCGAGCCGAATCTACTGAATCTAGGAACTTCATATTTGTAAAATAGATCAAGTATACAACGGAGGCATCAAGGAATAATAAGGGATATTTCAAAATTCATCCCCTAAGGGGGTCAAATTGGGGTTGAAAGTTTGTATGGAAATCGTGTAATTTTTGAGTAAGAGATACAAAAAGTTCGCGTACGGATTTTCCATTTAAAAACAAAAAAAATAATTGCAGCGTTTTTGAAAATTCAATGGGAGGTGAAAGTTTGTATGAAGAACCTGGGATTCTTTAAGTAAGAATGCAATTTCACCCCCGAAAGGGATTGTTTTGGATACAAATAATGGACTGTAGCTTTTGAATTGTGTTTAAATTTAGAATTAGGAAATGAAAATTGCCGGCTGGTGATAAAAAAACAAGCACGATATTATTACAAACGAAATTAAGAGGGCCTTGAGTTCTCTTTCAAAAGGACTAACCTTAGCTCCAGAGGGTACTGCTCCTTCCTCCGGTGTCCAGGGCCGAGGGAGCCAGCTCGTGGCCACGCGCAACTCACTCACCAGCCATCCAACGGTTACCTTGCACCTGATTAACCAGCTCTGGTGTTCCTCCTGATAGATCTCGAGGCACTACACGGATTTTAACTACTTAAAAGTATTTTTAAGTTCGAAAATTCGACAATTAATTGCAGCCAACAAATTCGCAACCTTTCCGCCCGGTTGGTAAAGAGAGTGAATCGACACGTTTTCGATATGAATTTGACAGAACACAAAAATGTTGCCACAATACAATATTTGTTTTCTTTTTAAAGTTAACAGGGATTAAATGGAAAGTGAAATTTTGTATAAGAAACGTGGCCTTTTTTGAGTAAGGGGTGCAGCGGGGGACACTTCATCAAAAACTGAGAATATTAATTTCAGCGTTTTTGAAAATTCAACCCCTAATAATGGAGTAAAGTGGGTGGGTGTTTCTGTTACTTTGATCCTGCACCGACTACATATTTCTGTTTAACCCAGTGGTTGACTGGTAGAGAATACCTTAAGGCATTAAGTCCGCCATTTGTACTTTTTTGTATTGTGCAATAAAGTTTAAATAAATAAATAAAAGTTTGTATGATAATATTTCGTAACTATGTAGGTTCTTGTAAACAAAGTAAGAAAAAGTCCGATTCGCGCATGAAGGGTTCCGTACTATAATCTATAACAAGTTTGTTGTATGGGAGCCCCCCTTAAATATTTATTTTATTTTATTTTTAGTATTTGTTGATATAGCGGCAATAGAAATACATCATCACCGTTCTTGAGAAACAGCCTGGTGACAGACGGACGGACGGACGGACGGACAGCAAAGTCTCAGTAATAGGGTCCCGTTTTTACCCTTTGGGTACGGAACCCTATTATTATTATTAAGCGTATGGCATTCTAAGTAAAACAATCAAAGTATGGCTCTAAGATCTTTAAGCCAGGCAGCTGCGTCAGGCGTCAAGTCGTCCAGGTCCTCAGCAGGGCCGGGGTAGGAGTGAAGGGGGCAGCGCTGGATGATATGTTCAATAGTCTGCCCTTCCTCGCCGCACTCGCAGAGTGTCTTTCCATCCCCATTTGTGTTGGTGATATTTGCAACGACCGTGCCCAGTTCTTAATCTGTTCAGACGGCACCAGAGCTTACGAGGAAGGTCGAATCCCTTTGGCTTTACCGTCGGGTCAATGTATTGGACAGATTTCCCCTGGGTAGCAGCAGTCCATTCGGCTTTCCAGCTTTCCGCAACATCAAAGCTCTTCAGATTCTGGGGCTGTAGCATAGGCGGGTTTCCGTGATTTAAGTCGCTGTGGAGGTGGATAGCGAAATTGATCGTGGACGGGTAGTGAGGGGTTGCTTGATATCTTCTCGGTTTCTCTCTTTAAGGCGTGGAGTCGTCGTAGTTGGGGAGGGGCAATGTGACTTAAGGCAGGTAGCCAGTGGACGAGGGTGGATTTAATAGTGCCAGAGATACAGCGCATGGTCTCATTTAGTTTTACGTCCACTTTGTTTATATGTGCACTTTCGAGCCACACTGGTGCACATTATTCGGCTGCCGAGTAGACGAGGGATAAGCCTGACGTACGTAGGCAGTCGGCTGAAGCTCCCCAGAGTTTGTGAAGAAGATTATTTCTAGTGGCGATCTTCTGTGAGAGTTTCGAGAGGTGTTCTCTATAGGTTAGGGACCTATCTAATGTAACTCCGAGATATTTCGGCAAAGGGTTTGTATCTCAGTACTTCACCATTAAAAAGAACAACTGGCTTGTGGTCAGCCATCTGGTTGTTAAGATGAAAACAGCAGATTTCAGTCTTACTTGAGCTGGCTATGAGTCTCCACAGGCCGAAATATGTGGCCAAAGCTTTTAAGTCTGATGTCAACATCTGTGCTCCAGATTCAAAATCTTTACTCTGAGCTATGAGCGCAATATCATCAGCATATATGAATTTATTAGCTTCGGTACGTGGAAGGTGGGATATATACAAGTTAAAGAGCATAGGGGCGAGTACAGAGCTTTGTGGAAGGCCGTTGTTCAACTTGCGTTTTATGCTCTTTTCGCATCCCAAGAAAACCTCAAACACCCTTTCAGACAGCATGTTGGGGATGAGGTCCACTAGTTCCCGACTTGGTATTGTTGAATGCATCTTTTGGATCAGACCATGTCTCCAAACTGTGTCATAGGCAGCCGTCAGGTCGATAAACACGGCTGTGGATTTGAGGCGTTTTTGGAATCCGGCTTCTATATGGTTAGTGAGGGCTAAGACCTGATCAGCACAGTTTCTGCCCTTGGCTCAAATAGTTCTGTCATGGTGGGCGGACGTGATGAAGGACAGTTTGTTCTTGATGGGCGGTATGTTTGAGAAGGTTATGTCAGTCATTTGACTGTTCGCGCTCCTAGATGTCGTTGTTACGAAATATGCAAAAGCTGCATCGCGCGAACGTTGTGTCGCCGTAGATTGTATCAATGGCTTGTGAATTTATGAAGCTTTTGTCTTCGACCGATTATAAAGAACAGCTTTTGTAACAATTTTACACTAGACTCACTAGTTCAGCCATGAACATCCGGCAAAGGCAAATATTTGTGTGATGAACACGAGTATTTGTGCCTGGGTCATGCACGTTGTATGTATTTATTTATCTATGGTACCCATTACACAGGCCGGAGGCCGGATTCTTGAGCTTAAATTGGGACTAGGTTGATTTGTGTGAGGTTGTCATAATATTTATTTATTTATTGGAGCGGAGCGAGCGAAGCGAGAATGGACTTTGTGACAATGCGCAGATCTCAGCGAGTTCTCAACCGATTTTATAAATTTTTGTTTTAATATGCACAAATTAAATTTCGCTAGGTCGTGACGAAGAGAAAATTTCGAAAAAAAAAAAAAACGCTCCAATCTATGAGTGCAAGCTTAGCCGGTGGCTGACGTTGCATCGACCTAGTTAATCTACTTATTTAGGTATTTTGCTCGTTTGATCTTAATTTATTTTTCCGATTTATTTTTCATATTTTTTTATAGATGTATCTACACTTCCCGTTGTTTGTATACAAATCATAGCCCGGATAGATAGAACATTTTGTGAAAAGCTAAGTATAGCCTATAAAATAATTGTCGTGGCTTCCAACCTCCACGGCGACCTGACGTAGACCAACTGACTGACTGGCTGATTGACATAGATATTTGGAAGGGACGTTCAAATTCAAAATTAGACATGACAGCGACACGACAAAATACCATCAGTTCTTGTCAGACAGACGACCAGACTGTTCAATAATTTTTCATCTTTCTGTTCGGAAAGTTTAATTTTCATGAGTAGATAGCCGGGTGGAAAATAACTTTTCGATACCTAGGGTGGAAAGATTTTTTTTTAATCACCACGGAGACAAAGACTATTGAGTGACGTCTTTTTATTATATTAAAATAACAGGTTTTCATATATATCTAAACACAGCTATTATATACACTAAGCAACGTTTTTATTACGATCAAGGTACCTTAGTACGAGTAAAGGTCGATATTAAGATCATTCCTATATTCTGCTGCCCGCAATAATGCCATGATAGCATGACTCTTAATTTCCACATTTCGGCATGGCCATCTAGATGCACATCGTGTAGTGACCAACTCGATAAGGTACATTCTAGTCGGCCGTGATAAGTGGCCATTGAAAAAAGGCTTCCAGAGATTAAATATAGGCAAAGGCAAGCTTAATTTATTGATATTTAATTATTAAATACTAGCTGTGCCCCGCGGTGTTACCCGCTCATCCCACGGGAACACTAAATTTATTCGGGATGAAAAGTATCCTATGTCCTTTCCCGGGTCTCAAACTATCTCCATACCAAATTTCATCTAAGTCGGTTCAGCGGTTTAAGCGTGAAGAGGTAACAGACAGACAGACACACTTTCGCATTTATAATATTAGTATGGATTGATTTATATTATATTTATAAAACATACATATAATTCTGTCGCACGTTTATTGACAAAATTGAAGCCATTAAGTATTTTAACTTTTTTTCGAATCTATAAAAAAATAATAATAATGCAAGTTTGCAATAGAAAAATCGAAAACACGAGATTAAATATAAATACCGTGTCTTTTATTGGTTATTTGTTTTGAAAATTATTCCAGTGATATGGAAATTAATTTAACTCACTCATATATGAAATGTGCGTGTAGTGTGTAGTAGGTACCTATTCCATCTTCCTCACAGTCCAAATAAAAAGTAGAGTGTTTAACTTGGGTGAAATTACCCATTTCACCCTCGAAATATATCGGGTGAGATGGGTCACATTCTACCCTTGGTTAATAATCTACTATTACTAGTTTTAAAGCAGGCGTGCAAGTTACAGATTTATTAATTGTTCTAGTCTTTGTTTTTAGGCTTCATATCTAATTTTGGGGGACATCGGTCGGGAATAACTTACCTTACTAGTTTTGTACAACGACCGAGGTGCCTTTTATAGGGGTAGGAAGAGTGAAAGTAACAAATTCCTTCATTTTAATATTCTTTCTATGTAAACCCTAGGGTCCATGCAAAATGAAGTACCACCGAGGTTTTGATACGTGAGTGAGTGGCTAAATCGGCGTATTTTAGGTATCAATAAAAACTCAATTATAAAAGCTAGGTAAATGAAATTTAGTGCATCTCGTTCCCTAACTGTATCTTTTAACCTGTGAATTTGGGCGCTCTGGTGTTAACTGGGACGAAACGGTTCCAGAAAAAGTAGGTATTGTTAGCGGGGGCACTACAAACTGTGCGCCCAGATTGGCTAGTGCGTGCTATTCATTAATAAGGGTTCCTAGTTGACTACGGAACCCTAAAATAAAAGGCTTTTAAAAATATCAACGGAACGCAACGGCTGTGTGATATGATGATTGATGAATCGAAAATGATAAAAAATTAATATTACGTTTTTCGATGACGATCTATTTGTAAAAATAAAAAGATATATTATATAAATATGATTTAAGTATTTTATTGCATGTCCGATATTATACACAAACTTGCTTACAAATAAATTTCGATTAAATACTATCTCCAACAATGAAATTAAAGTTTTTAAAATAAGTAACGACTTTAGATATTACGTGTACAGGAAATAAACAGGTAATTTGCAGTTTTATTTTTAGGATATCTACTTACAGAACAGAGTCTCTCGAGAAACCTAATCTCATGTGCGAATTATATTACAATAAATACGGGTATAATATTAACAATTACTCGGTAAACTTATTCACAGGCAGCGCAGGGGCGAGCGGCCGGCGACTTCAGCACCTGAGAACACGAAAATATACACTGACATTGATAAAATGTTTTTCATAACTAAAATTACAGTTTAGGTCTTATATGGGCCTTTACACAAAATCGTATAGTACCCCCGTTTTGATGGGGCCCCACATGTTCGTGTGTCATGATAGAAATTACATAAAACTTATGCAAAATATTATAACCAATAATTTCAAAGCGAGAAGAATTATTTTTCAAAAATAGGTATGTATAACAGAAAAGCGTGACCTCAGTTTTGTAACAAATTGTGTGCTGCAGCAGCAGAGCAGGGGCAGCAGGGAGAGCGGCTCTTCCTTGTATATGGTAATATTATTAAAACTATCCGGAGACATCTTTAATGCTCATATAAACGGTTTAAATCACATACAATCGTCAGGACATCCCGTGACATGTTTCGAACTCATATCGCTAGGCTAGGCGACTAACGCCTACTGGTTTTCAGCGCCGGTGCGGAGCGCTCTTGCACTGTCACTGGCACTACTGGACTTGCATCTTGACTTATTGTGTCTACGACATTATCGGAACGACCGATGTTTTTAACGCCGGAATCGCAGGCATTATACATTATGGTATTTATGGTACACACAATAAACAGAATTCGTACATCAATCTCCATAGATTTTTGCCTAAAGCTTAAAATCTTCACGATATTAAAACAAATTCGGTGAGTAGGTACCTACCTACTTAATTTCCAACTCTATTTTTATGTCTTTTATAGCTTTTAAAAAATCGATTAATTGCATTAATTGTTATTATTGCTAAGACTCCGCTGTCCCTCCGTCAGTCTGTCTGTCTGTCTATCTGTCTGTCTGTCCGTCTGTCACCATGCTGTATCTCATGAACCGTGAAATACATCATCTGTGAAAATTTCAACTAAGTATCTAGCCTAGTTGAAATGTTCACAGATGACCGGCCAAGAGCAAGTCGGGCCACGCTCAGTGTAGTGTAGGGTTCCGTAGTTGCTCATCCTTCACAATAGACTTAAGTTACGAGAAAGATTTCAAGCTCTATAAAAAGGTCGTAAACGCCAAGGTATCTGTAATTACTTATTACCTTCTGGAAGTCAACTTACGTCCTTTTAAGAAAATTATGACATTTTGCGATACTCAAAAATGGCTCGACCGATTTTGTTCAATATAGTTTTCATTGAAAGTACTTATAAGGCCTCATTTTCACGAACTTTTCCATTTTTTTTTACCTGTGGTTGAAAAGTTAGGGTGACGCTATTTTTTTTATTTTCGGTGCGAATATTTACAAAACTGCTGACTTAATAAAAAAATAATGTTTAGAGACCCCTATTATTTTTAAAAGATATATTTAACGACACCACACACACTAATGTTGAAACGAAAAAAAAATTCACCCCCAGTTTAGATGTTCGAGGTAAGTACCCGAAAAAAAAATATTTTTGTTTCTTTTTTACCATTTTGTCGGCGTAATACGTACACATACTCATACCAAATTTCAGCTTTCTCGTATTAATGATCACGGAGCTAAGCCGCGGACGAACGGACAGACGGACATGGCGAAACTATAAGGGTTCCTAGTTGACTACGGAACCCTAATAAAAACAGAATAAAATAAATATTTAAGTGGATACGGACAACCCGATACAGAATTTTTTATATCACATGTTCAGGACACCTAGGGGTACCTTCCTTTCCATGTCAAATTGATAAGCCATGAAAATAAAATATTAATAACTTGACTTCTAAGGACTGTAGGAGATTGTAAATCGTTTCGAAACATAAAGCTTTTTTATTATTTATTATAATAGACTATTGTATGTACTTATCTATGAAATGATATTGTTTATCTTTATTAGCTCGTCACGTCACCTCCGTCATATAATATAATGTTATTAAGGTTTATTATAAGAGGTAAGTACTTGTTAAACTGACAAGTAAACATTAAAAGATGGGAAATAAATTGTCTGGATGTTCGGATAATTTGTCAATATGCATTTGTCACTATGTAGGAAAAATATGCACTAGTCCATTTGTGTTTTAGTAGATTTGAGTGTTCGACCCATTATGCAGTAGTCACTTTAAGCTCTAGACAAAAATCAAATGTTGTCAAATGGTGGTCTAAACAGTCCCAGACCGACCCTAATAATTACTAAAGTTATTTAATAATATTTCATTACTTACAGGGACCGTTTCGTCTGGTTTTAAAAACTGTGCAATTTTGTGATTGGTCCACCTGAGCTGATCATTTGCTGAATTTAATCTTGATTTTATTTTCTTGCGCTTTTAACAAAATAAATCATCTTTACGTTTAAATACACTAGCGAATACACTTTACATTCATTAAAAATATATAAATTAAGAGGAAATATCACTGCTCATTTTTCTTGTGGGTAAGTAATTTTTTTGGGCCACTCCAGTAGGTTAGTTGACTCAAGTTAAATTGTATTAAACTAATGTTGATTTCGTATACTATTTAGTCTGTATAAAGTTTCTGTCAAAAATTTCATTTTTGTGACAAGCTTTTATAGCCGACTGTATTTTTCTTTGAACATTATCATCAGATCAGCTTCACGTCATCATAATATTGCATTGTCACGCGATTTGCATATTCGTGCAAAATTCTCAGCTCAATCGGAAACCGGAAGTGGGTTAAATTTAACTTGCAAAATTTTAATTTTAAATTGCATTAAAACGGGACAGGTGAAAGTAAATAAAAGCTTGTAAAAAAATTGAATTCGGGCTGTGCGCCCGGCGGCGGGTCGCGCTCACCTGGGCTGCGGCGGCTGCGCGCCCGGCAGCAGCGGCGGCGGGTCGCGCTCACCTGGGCCGCGGCGGGTCGCGCTCACCTGGGCTGCGGCGGCTGCGCGCCCGGCAGCAGCGGCGGCGGGTCGCGCTCACCTGGGCTGCGGCGGCTGCGCGCCCGGCAGCAGCGGCGGCGGGTCGCGCTCACCTGGGCTGCGGCGGCTGCGCGCCCGGCAGCAGCGGCGGCGGGTCGCGCTCACCTGGGCTGCGGCGGCTGCGCGCCCGGCAGCAGCGGCGGCGGGTCGCGCTCACCTGGGCTGCGGCGGCTGCGCGCCCGGCAGCAGCGGCGGCGGGTCGCGCTCACCTGGGCCGCGGCGGGTCGCGCTCACCTGGGCTGCGGCGGCTGCGCGCCCGGCAGCAGCGGCGGCGGGTCGCGCTCACCTGGGCCGCGGCGGGTCGCGCTCACCTGGGCTGCGGCGGCTGCGCGCCCGGCAGCAGCGGCGGCGGGTCGCGCTCACCTGGGCTGCGGCGGCTGCGCGCCCGGCAGCAGCGGCGGCGGGTCGCGCTCACCTGGGCCGCGGCGGGTCGCGCTCACCTGGGCTGCGGCGGCTGCGCGCCCGGCAGCAGCGGCGGCGGGTCGCGCTCACCTGGGCCGCGGCGGGTCGCGCTCACCTGGGCTGCGGCGGCTGCGCGCCCGGCAGCAGCGGCGGCGGGTCGCGCTCACCTGGGCCGCGGCGGCTGCGCGCCCGGGAGCAGCGGCGGCGGGTCGCGCTCACCTGGGCCGCGGCGGGTCGCGCTCACCTGGGCTGCGGCGGCTGCGCGCCCGGCAGCAGCGGCGGCGGGTCGCGCTCACCTGGGCTGCGGCGGCTGCGCGCCCGGCAGCAGCGGCGGCGGGTCGCGCTCACCTGGGCCGCGGCGGGTCGCGCTCACCTGGGCTGCGGCGGCTGCGCGCCCGGCAGCAGCGGCGGCGGGTCGCGCTCACCTGGGCTGCGGCGGCTGCGCGCCCGGCAGCAGCGGCGGCGGGTCGCGCTCACCTGGGCTGCGGCGGCTGCGCGCCCGGCAGCAGCGGCGGCGGGTCGCGCTCACCTGGGCTGCGGCGGCTGCGCGCCCGGCAGCAGCGGCGGCGGGTCGCGCTCACCTGGGCTGCGGCGGCTGCGCGCCCGGCAGCAGCGGCGGCGGGTCGCGCTCACCTGGGCCGCGGCGGGTCGCGCTCACCTGGGCTGCGGCGGCTGCGCGCCCGGCAGCAGCGGCGGCGGGTCGCGCTCACCTGGGCCGCGGCGGGTCGCGCTCACCTGGGCTGCGGCGGCTGCGCGCCCGGCAGCAGCGGCGGCGGGTCGCGCTCACCTGGGCTGCGGCGGCTGCGCGCCCGGCAGCAGCGGCGGCGGGTCGCGCTCACCTGGGCCGCGGCGGGTCGCGCTCACCTGGGCTGCGGCGGCTGCGCGCCCGGCAGCAGCGGCGGCGGGTCGCGCTCACCTGGGCCGCGGCGGGTCGCGCTCACCTGGGCTGCGGCGGCTGCGCGCCCGGCAGCAGCGGCGGCGGGTCGCGCTCACCTGGGCCGCGGCGGGTCGCGCTCACCTGGGCTGCGGCGGCTGCGCGCCCGGCAGCAGCGGCGGCGGGTCGCGCTCACCTGGGCCGCGGCGCGTCGCGCTCACCTGGGCCGCGGCGCGTCGCGCTCACCTGGGCTGCGGCGGCTGCGCGCCCGGCAGCAGCGGCGGCGGGTCGCGCTCACCTGGGCCGCGGCGGGTCGCGCTCACCTGGGAGGCGGCGGGTCGCGCTCACCTGGGCCGCGGCGGGTCGCGCTCACCTGGGCCGCGGCGGGTCGCGCTCACCTGGGCCGCGGCGGGTCGCGCTCACCTGGGCCGCGGCGGGTCGCGCTCACCTGGGCTGCGGCGGGTCGCGCTCACCTGGGCTGCGGCGGCTGCGCGCCCGGCAGCAGCGGCGGCGGGTCGCGCTCACCTGGGCTGCGGCGGCTGCGCGCCCGGCAGCAGCGGCGGTGGGTCGCGCTCACCTGGGCCGCGGCGGGTCGCGCTCACCTGGGCCGCGGCGGGTCGCGCTCACCTGGGCCGCGGCGGGTCGCGCTCACCTGGGCCGCGGCGGGTCGCGCTCACCTGGGCTGCGGCGGCTGCGCGCCCGGCAGCAGCGGCGGCGGGTCGCGCTCACCTGGGCTGCGGCGGCTGCGCGCCCGGCAGCAGCGGCGGCGGGTCGCGCTCACCTGGGCTGCGGCGGCTGCGCGCCCGGCAGCAGCGGCGGCGGGTCGCGCTCACCTGGGCCGCGGCGGGTCGCGCTCACCTGGGCTGCGGCGGCTGCGCGCCCGGCAGCAGCGGCGGCGGGTCGCGCTCACCTGGGCCGCGGCGGGTCGCGCTCACCTGGGCTGCGGCGGCTGCGCGCCCGGCAGCAGCGGCGGCGGGTCGCGCTCACCTGGGCTGCGGCGGCTGCGCGCCCGGCAGCAGCGGCGGCGGGTCGCGCTCACCTGGGCCGCGGCGGGTCGCGCTCACCTGGGCTGCGGCGGCTGCGCGCCCGGCAGCAGCGGCGGCGGGTCGCGCTCACCTGGGCTGCGGCGGCTGCGCGCCCGGCAGCAGCGGCGGCGGGTCGCGCTCACCTGGGCCGCGGCGGGTCGCGCTCACCTGGGCTGCGGCGGCTGCGCGCCCGGCAGCAGCGGCGGCGGGTCGCGCTCACCTGGGCTGCGGCGGCTGCGCGCCCGGCAGCAGCGGCGGCGGGTCGCGCTCACCTGGGCCGCGGCGGGTCGCGCTCACCTGGGCTGCGGCGGCTGCGCGCCCGGCAGCAGCGGCGGCGGGTCGCGCTCACCTGGGCTGCGGCGGCTGCGCGCCCGGCAGCAGCGGCGGCGGGTCGCGCTCACCTGGGCCGCGGCGGGTCGCGCTCACCTGGGCTGCGGCGGCTGCGCGCCCGGCAGCAGCGGCGGCGGGTCGCGCTCACCTGGGCTGCGGCGGCTGCGCGCCCGGCAGCAGCGGCGGCGGGTCGCGCTCACCTGGGCCGCGGCGGGTCGCGCTCACCTGGGCTGCGGCGGCTGCGCGCCCGGCAGCAGCGGCGGCGGGTCGCGCTCACCTGGGCCGCGGCGGGTCGCGCTCACCTGGGCTGCGGCGGCTGCGCGCCCGGCAGCAGCGGCGGCGGGTCGCGCTCACCTGGGCTGCGGCGGCTGCGCGCCCGGCAGCAGCGGCGGCGGGTCGCGCTCACCTGGGCCGCGGCGGGTCGCGCTCACCTGGGCTGCGGCGGCTGCGCGCCCGGCAGCAGCGGCGGCGGGTCGCGCTCACCTGGGCTGCGGCGGCTGCGCGCCCGGCAGCGGCTGCGGCGGCTGCGCGCCGGCCGGGAAGTACGGCAGCGGCGGCGGCTGCTGCAGGTGCGCCAGGTGCGGCGGCAGCGCGGGCTGCGCCAGCTGCGCCGGCTCGCGCATGAGGTGGTGGTACAGGTTGAGCGCGTCCACGAGCTCGGCGCTGAGCTGCGTGAGGCGCGCGTGGCGCGCGTCGGCGCGCTGCAGCGCGGCGTCCACGGTCCGCGCCTGGCGCAGCGCGCGCGCCTCGTGCCGCGCCAGCGCGCGCTCGCCCGCGCCCGCGCCCGCCGCCTCGGGGCTGGCCTCGTGCAGCGCCAGCAGCGCCGCGTCCAGCGCCGCCTCGTCGATGTCGTCGCCCTCCGAGTCGGAGTCGGAGCCCCCCGCGCCCCCCGCGCCGCCCCCCGACACGTTGAACTGCACGCTCTTGCCGCCCGACCGCGACTCGCTCTCTGTACACGAAAACGAGCCTCCGTTTATACGCGAACGAGATCAACTGAGACAATGAGAATTATTCTCGATAGAATGTGATGTGGAAAATGAAGTGTTAGTGTTTGTTTGTCGCGTATTAGTGCACTGACTGGGGGCGGGCGGCTCGAGGTCCGCGCTGACGAAGTTGGCGGGGAACAATCCCTCGCCGCGCTCGTTGCTGCCCTTCCACCAGTTGGGGTCGCTCGCGTCCGTCACCCACACTGAAACAGTTTACAAAACCATACTTCAATCGAACTTCGGGATCGCCTAAATAATGAATTTAAAAAAAAACTAAAAGGTGCTTATAATTTTTACGATTTTGACTGCCTAAATCTTTTATAATATTTTGGCCAACTACGAAAGCAGTATTATTAGTTCAGTAAACTTGCCAATTTTAATTTGGCGTGCACCTAGAAAAAAACGTGAAATGAATAGTAGATTGTTAACCAAGGGTAACCTTATAAAGGTCGCCGGAAGGCGCTGGATGCAGGTCGCTTCCAACCGGTATATATGGAAGTCCAAAGGGGAGGCCTATGTTCAGCAGTGGACGTCCTATGGCTGAGATGATGATGATGATGATGAACCAAGGGTAGAAAGTGACGGGTGTGTAATGATCGATATAAAAATAAATGGTACAAGTATGTTTGATATAACAACATTTGATATAATTTCAAAGGGTATAATGACTCATTTGATATAATAAACGTTTGGTATAATTTTAAAATATCTATTTTTATTTCGTATATTTATCATTTGGTATAACACTTATTTCCTATAACCATCATATGGTATAATGTTCATTTGGTATAACAACATTTGGTATAATTTCATATGGTATAATGTTCATTTGATATAACAACATTTGGTATAATTTTCATTTGGTATAACAACATTTGGTATAATTTCATATGGTATAATTTCAAATGGTATAATTTCAATTAGTATAAAATACATTTGATATAACAACATTGGTATACTTATGCTTTATGAAAAATGTTTTAAGTTTTGTGCGCGAATTGCGTTTTATTTACCTAACCCAAAGCTTCTTTATTTTATTTTATTTTTTTTTCACTTGTTTTCTTTTTTTTTCTAACCTGACCTAACCTAACCTACGTTTCTAATTGAACTTTTGGTTAAAGTTTTTTTTATGCGGGGGGCTTAGCCCGCCCCCCGCCCCCCTATTTCTCTATACCCTATACGTTATGCCATTTGAACGTTAGATAAAATAAACGTTATACCATAAATTGTTATATTAAATGTTATTCGATAAAATGATCAGTATATGAAACAATAATTATATCAAATGTTGATATATTAAGTGTTGTTATATCATTCAATAATTATATCAAATGAGCGTTATAGCGACTGAAATTATATCAAAAGTTGTTATAGCCATCGATACGCACCCGAAAGTGACCCATTGCACCCGAGATATGTGAGAGCGCCAATAGTTCGAGGGTGTAATGGGTAATTTCACCCGAGTTTAACACCCTAGGTACTTTTCATTTCGACTGCGAGGAGAATACAATACTACACGCACATGTGTCATGTGCGAGTTATATTAATGTCCATGTCATTTTTAGGGTTCCGTAGTCAACTAGGAACCCTTATAGTTTCGCCATGTCCGTCTGTCCGTCCGTCCGCGGCTTAACTCCGTGATCATTAGTACTAGAAAGCTGAAATTTGGTATGAGTATGTGTATGTATCACGCCGACAAAACGGTAAAATAAAAACTAAAAAAAAATATTTTTTTCGGGTACCTCTCGTACACCTAAAGTGGGGGTGATTTTGTTTTTCGTTTCAACCCTAGTGTGTGGGGTGTTATTGAATAGGTCTGTTAAAAATAATAGGGGTCTCGAAACGTTACTTTTTGATAAAGTCAGTATTTTTGTAAATATTCGCACCGAAAATAAAAAAAATAGTGTCCCCCCCTCTAACTTTTCAACCACGGGTCAAAAAAATATGGAAAAATTCATGAAAATGAGGCCTTATAAGTACTTTCAATGAAAACTATATTGATCAAAATCGGTCCATCCGTTTTTCGGAACCGACGCGACAACGATCGCCCCGAAACTATCCATATTCGACTACTATCAATTCAAACTGACGACGGAACCGAGTCATCTGTCAACCGACCTATCTCCCCGGCGAGGAAGGTGAGCTCGTTGTCCTCGGCGGCCTCGAAGTCGTAGAGCGCGCGCACCTTGCGGGCCGGCGGCGGCGCGGGCGGGGACGCGGCGGCCGGGCCGCTCGCCGGCGCCGCGTCCACGCGCGGGTACAGCGCGCCGCCGCCGCCGCCGCCGCCGCCGGTCGCGCCGGCGCCGCTCTCGCGCAGCGACAGTTCGATGGCGCGCGCCAGCTCGTCGTGCTCGCGCGCGGCGGCCGAGGCGGCCGAGGCGGCGGCGGCGGCGGCGGGCGCGCTCGTGGCGGCGCCGGCGGCCGGCTCCGCCGCCTCGAAGTCGTGCCCCTCGAGCCGCAGCTTGAGGTACAGCGTGGGCACGAGGTCGAGCTGCGGGTCGCCGCGGAACTCGTTCTCGGCCCACTTGCGCAGCAGCGAGCGCAGGCGGCGCGCGACGGGCGGCTGCGCGCGCCCGAGCAGCCTCCGCAGCTCGTGCAGGAAGTCGCGCGAGGCGACCTCCAGCAGGAAGGCGCGGCCGCAGTTGGAGACGCACGCGTCGAGCAGCGTGGCCGCCTTGAGCTGCACGTGCGGGTCGGAGTGCGCGAGGCGGCGCGTGACGGCGCGCAGACAGTCGCGCGCCGCCGCCGCGCCGCCCGCGCCCGCGCGGTCGCAGATCTCGAGGATCAGGGCCCAGTCCTCGGCCGAGTTGTTCTCGTTCGTCGCCTTCTCTGTGGCCGACATACAATATAATATATAGGTTACGTGGGGTATAACGATTTAAACACGACATCTGGCCGATTCATATTAAAGAAAAAGTATAGTAAAGCCTGATGCTTGCTCCGCAGAAAGATCTAAACTGTAATACGATTTGTACAGAATTCAGTCCGTGAGCTCTCAGATTGCGATTCGGATTTGGATGAAAACTGAGAGGTTATTATCTGGATCGCGTAAGAGCGAACGAGACAGATATAAAACGCGAATCGCATTCTGCCGGCTGCCGGCTCACACACAGTACCAAAGGTTAATGAAGCCTGTGTGCCTGTTCCCGCGCCCGCCATATACTTATTTTTTAACTGACATGTGAACCAATATCCAATAAGTTTTCATTATTATTTTCCTAAAACAACAAATAACAAACTAGTTTTAAAGACAAGAGTCTCTAGATGAAATTTTACTATTAATAATAAATAATAAAATAGTGAACTTTATTGCCTTTATTAGCACTATAAATTTTAAGCATTTTTATATTTATAAATAATGACACAAAGGTAAATTAAGAAAGAAAAATTGAATGCGATCTACTACAATCGAAGTGGGGTTTGAACCCGCGACCTCTGCGTTTCCGGCGCATTGCTCTCCCAACTGAGCTATCCGACCGCTACGTCAGTCACACCAAATCTTTCATCCCTTAATCCTTTACGCTACTGGAGCGCCCACTGCGTCATATATGTTTTTTGAAATGCTTATTGCGCATTAGCCATACCCTAGGATGTGCGTTTTACACGCACGATCCCCAATCCCCAACAACGCAACAACACACATCCTAGGGTATGGCTAATGCGCAATAAGCATTTCAAAAAACATATATGACGCAGAGGGCGCTCCAGTAGCGTAAAGGATTAAGGGATGAAAGATTTGGTGTGACTGACGTAGCGGTCGGATAGCTCAGTTGGGAGAGCAATGCGCCGGAAACGCAGAGGTCGCGGGTTCAAACCCCGCTTCGATTGTAGTAGATCGCATTCAATTTTTCTTTCTTAATTTACCTTTGTGTCATTATTTATAAAAATAAAAAATGTGGTATTACTTACCACATAAAAAATATGAATCGATAAAAAGATTCTATACAAACATTTTTATATTATTATTATATTTATTTAACAATGTTACAAAACATGGTTTATGCAATTTATATTAACTATATTAGGTATATATGTATTACTATTATTGAAATTAAGTATACATATTGTATGGTATATTTTATGAGTCCGTTAAGTGATTATCTTGTGATTTCGCAAAGGCCTCTCCTATAGCTTTCCATAGTTTTCCATCCTGTTTGTGTCTTTCTTGTCCAGGTAACACTAGCTACTTTTTTTAATTTATCTTCCCATCTTAAACGTCTCCCTTTCCTTTTTTCCTTTTATTTTTATCTTGCACACCATTCTTCACCCATTTGCATTTTAGCTTTTATGATCATATTAATTGTGTATAATGAGGTCATAATTATAAGTTGATAGTTAAAATTTTAAAGGAACATTTTATTTTCTTCTTTTTAGAGCATTAAAATAAAATCTTTTTAAAAAAGGTTTTTTTGCTTTTAATGTATTTTTTACTTTTGAGTTATTCTAAGTTACTTTCAACAAGCCCTTTTATTTGATACCCATATAGTAGACGTGCATAAAAAATAAATATTCCGCCATCTTGGATGTTCCAGCATATTGGATTTGGAATGACGTCACATTATTTTTCGAGTTACTCTCCACAAGCATTTGATACCCATATTGTAGAAATGCATTAAAAATAACTATTCCACCATATTGGATTTAGAATGACATCACACTGCTTATTGTGTCCAAAATTTCATCTCAATCGGTTGAAGATATCTGCTTCAAAATTGAGTAACAAGATTCCACCCGAACAAACATACATACATATCATCATCATCATATCAGCCGATAGACATCCACTGCTGGACAATGGCCTCCCCCAAAGTTCTACACAACGATCGATCTTGCGCCGCCCTCATCCAATTTCTACCCGCGATCTTAACCAGGTCGTCGGTCCACCTTGTTGGAGGCCTTCCAACGCTGCGTCTTCCGGTCCGCGGTCGCCACTCAAGAACCTTTCTGCCCCAACGGCCGTCGATTCTACGAGCAATATGCCCTGCCCACTGCCACTTAAGTTTGGCAACTGTCTGAGCTATATCTACAACCTTGGTTCTCATGCGTATCTCGTCATTTCGAATTCGATCCCGCAAGGGAATTCCGAGCATAGCTCGCTCCATTGCCCTTTGAGTAACTGTGAGCCTTCTTATGAGGCCCATTGTAAGCGACCACGTACATACATATATTGCAAGTTAAATAAAAGCTTTTAAAAAAAATTTAGCAAGTGCTAGTCCGACTCGCGCATGGAGGGTTCCGTACCATAATCTATAACATGTTGTATGGAAGCCCCCCTTAAATATTTATTTTATTTTATTTCGAGTATTTGTTGTTATAGCTGCAATAGAAATACATCATGTGTGAAAATTTCAACTGTCTAGCTATCATCGTTCTTGAGATACAGCCTGGTGACGGACGGACGGACAGACAGCGAAGTCTCAGTAATAGGGTCCCGTTTTTACCCTTTGGGTACGGAACCCTAAAAACAGACTATAAACATAACATGATACTTTATTTTATTGTCCTACCATCATAGTCTCATGCTGCGCTTTCTCTGTCAATATGATATTAATAAATCCTCACTTGTGACACACTGGGTGTGCAGGTATGGGTGTTTAACACACCTGCACCAGTCACAGCTGCAATATATATCCTTACTTTCTGTAATTGACACATGGAACTTTTTTTATGTACCTTATCTTATAGATTAACTTGTACAAGTAGTAGTAACATTTACAAATACGAAGTAATTTTTCTCATTAAGGGAAACAAATGCTGGAGGAATATTAATATTATTTGAATGTCAAAGAGCCTATCCACTGCTGACCTATCCTATGGGCGATTGTGCACTACAATGAATTTTACTGTCCGTCAGCCCGATTTTTTACGGTCCGATATGGCACGCCATTAAATGTATATAGTCGTTTGTGCACTATACGTAATTTTACCATCCGACATTTTACTTTTCCCCATTCCGGACCGTTTTTTTCCACCACCACCACCACCACCGTTACCATCACCACCACTATCACCAACACCACCTTCATCACCACCACCACCACCACCATCACTACCATCATCATCACCACCATATTCATCATCATCATTATCACCACCAGTCACCGCCATCATCGTCATTACCATCACCAACACCATCACTATTTCACGAGTCAATGCCCACCTACAACCATATGCTCGTACACCAGTAGGTATACAAACACCCCTTTCGAAATTTTCTACGTAGCCAACTCCCGGCCAACTCCGTGCCCTTGCGGGGTGAGGTAGCTCAATTCGGTGCGGGGGTGTGCGTGTCCATTCTGTATGTAATACTATTAAGTATTCTGTGGCCCTGTGCCTATACTCACTAAACAACTCAGTCGCTCACTCATTGTATAAATACTGTATAAACTTACCTTAACGTTACTACAAGCATTTCTTTTTTTTTTTTTAATATCATAGGGGGCAAATGAGCAAACGTATCGCCTGATGGAAAGCGATTACCGTCGCCCATAAACACCTGCAACACCAGAGGAGTCACAAGTGCTTGTCTACCCGGAGGACGAAGATAGAATGCCTCTATGCTAGTAATTTCACCGGCTATCTTACCCCCACACTGGAACACAACAATGCGAACATTGCTGTTTGGCGGTGGGTTAGCAGGCAAGACGGTAGTAACAATCCGGACGGACCCTGCACGAGGCCCTACTACTCCAAAACTGTTTGTGGTACACCCAGCCTGAATTTTATATCTTGCCTCTTAAATAAATAATAAATAAATATCGGACAACCTCACACAAATCAACCTCACAGTAAGCTCTAGTAGTAGGCTTGTGTTAGGGACACTAGACAACGATAAACATACTTATATAGATAAATACATACTTAAATACAAATAACATCCATGACCCAGGCACAAATATTCGAGCTCATCACACAAATATTTGCCCTTGCCGGGATTCGAACCCAGGACCGCCGGCTCAGTAGGCAGTGCCTCTTGATCCATGTGCTTAAGCGGTATTGCAAAAAAATCATAAGAAACGCATAGTGTAATTACGATTGCGTGACGTGTAGTTTCAAAGAGAGAGGTAACCGAAAACTGCACCGCACCTGCGAGTAAAAAGACGGACAAGTGCACAAGCTAAACCGTTTTTTTCATGCCATATCGACTATAAAAACTCGGACTGCCGGACAGTAAAATTCATTGTAGTGCACAATCGCCCTATGTTCATCATTGTTTGTGTATTGTTTTATACATCGGATGGCATTTGTCATATCATGTCAAACACTGGATTGAACTTTGAAAAACATTTAAAAATAGGATATTTTTACCAAAACACTTAAAGCAAAAAGAGAATTATAACAATTTTTTTTTCCGCATGAATTAAGTTATCTTTTACAAGTTTATAACCAACATGCACATATTTGGCTAAGAAGACAAAATTGTATAGTACTAACACTTATTGCATGGTTATTTCCATTTACAATGCCCTAAAGGAAGATATAAAATACTTACCCTTGGGCAAATGCAAGCATGACCTCAAAAACTGGTTAGTGCAAAACTGTTTCTACTCTGTTCAAGACTACTTTGAAATAAGTAAAAATTGTTACATCATTATTATGTGTATTACTAATTAAATTATTACTCTTAATTCGAACACAATTATAAGTTATCCATTTGTACCCCTGACATTCATTTATTTATATTGTGTAAACATTATTATCAATAATTTGACAATTGTATAGGTTCGTAGTTAAGTACTTGATATTTTGTATTCCAAATGCTGGTAAAGTGTGTGAAACTTAAAATACCTAATATAATACGATCTTTGTAAACCACATTTTAAGCAAAACAAATAAATTTAGTTTTTTTTTGGCAGTCATAGCCACAGGCGAAATATAATAATAGTTTCTTATTAAGGTGATTTGCATTAACAATTTTAATCTTATCTAATAGAATGAGATAAATACCAATAGATGTGATTTGCGATCAACACATTTTGATTCATTGTTCTAACATATCATATTGTTATACAGAGACTAAAGATTAGTCATCACTCAGGTGATTTAGAAGTCTTCATCAGACCCATCAGCAACTGAGTCATCTAGGAAGACTTAATTGTGTTTAGAGGCGTTTCTAAATAATTTAATTCTCACATAATTATCTACTTTGAGATGTTTCAATGTTTTATCTCCCCAGACAGATAACAGTCAACTCCAGTTAGTCTGGCTTATACAATTACTTTGGTGGCACTTGATTGGTAGTAGGTCATCCAATTTCGTTGAACATCGGCCTTATGAGGCGCAAGAAGATACGATAGGGAATTACGAGAAGGCTGCACTGCCTTATAACCTACATTTAGCCCTGATGTCGGCTAGGCGTCGAGACACAAAAGTAATAGTGTAATCAAAAATAATATTGTGCAAGCGACATCAGCGCTGCGCGTCACGGCGACGTCGCCCGTGCAATCTGATTAATGATAATTAGCAAAACACGTACCGACATCTTGGTCGAAAGGCGATGAGTTTCCGAAAATCCCCATTGCTTGTAGTTATCACAATCAACAAACGCGACGGTGTTCACATCAAGTTACCCTTGCTCACAATGCAATACACATTTAGAGTAAATCTACTCAACGTAGGACAGGCGACTGATGACGATCAACAGCCAGGATTACGGAAAAACAACAAAACAATAGATCACAAACTGTGACAACACAACTAAAGTACTAAACTGACTGAACTCATCTGACAGTGACACTGACAGACACAGACTAATCAGTGTTGCCAGATTGATGACTAATATGCACTGGAGGATAGTGTTGACCGACATTCATCACTTACAAGCACACAACACATACACGACCTCGTCTGTCACCTATATTACAATCCACTTACTCACCCTGCTTGTGGGAGTTGCATTGCCCTCAAGTAGACACACCAACTTTAGCATTTTTTTTTTACCAAGATTTCGACGCCGGTGAACTGCCAGTACTCTTTTTTTTACATATAGACTCCTGTCTATAACTTTCCACACCATGGTGTAGATTTCGGCACCTCTGATATCGGAAGATGAGGAGGTATCGTCGAGCTCTACCCCAAAAGGCAGTAGAACCTGGACTCGCCAGGGAGCAATTACGTTACCAGTTTGCAGCAGCATTAAGTCGGACCTAACTTGGCTCCGCACACTTTTGTAAATAGCGCTGTCCTAAATATGTACTTTATTGTAAATATGTACTTTATGAGCATTTCTCAAAAAGTTTGTACACAATTAAGACAGAAAATTCAAGTCCAATATAATTTTCCTATTTTGTTACCAATTTTCTTTGTGATTTCCAATACATTGGTATCAGATTATATATAGGTAATTAAAAAAGTATAAGCATAATAGAACCTTAATAATCGAACATAGCCATAACATTGATATAAAATTACTAATATAATTGGTAAAAAAAAAAAATTACAAAAAAAAGAACCGACTTCAGTAAAACTAAAAAGCCAAAAAAAAATAACCCGTTCAAGTACAGATTACATTTGACTCACCCTTCGAAGTCGATCCCAAACCACTCAGTTCTTATATTTATATATTATAGTTTACGCGAGGTTTGGCACCGACTTCGAAGGGTGAGTCAAATGTAATCTGTACTTGAACGGGTTATTTTTTTTGGCTTTTTAGTTTTACTGAAGTCGGTTCCGTTTTTTTTTTAATTTTTTTTTTCTTTTTAGTGATTCATATAAAAGTTCTAGTGGCCATCTGTGGTGTTCATCATCAGTTTCCTTACACCAAATCCTATTTACTGAATGTAAATTCTTGACTTTATCAATAAATTACCGAAAGCGCCGTACATGTCCCTATAACATTTGAAGAGTTCCCTCGATTTCTCCAAGATTCCATCATCAGATCCCGACTTAGTGCCAACGGGACCAACTCGGAGTTATACCCTTTCCAATAAAAAAAAATTGAAAATCGGTTCACGGTTCTCGGAGATATCGAGTAACATACATACAAAAAAAATATAGTTCGAATTGAGAACCTCCTCCTTTTTTGAAGTCGGTTAACAAAATAGGAAAATTATATTGACTAATTTTCTGTCTTAATTGTGTACAAACTTTTTGAGAAATGCTCATATTGTATGTAGCCACTATTCATATAGTATACATGTGTGTAAAATATGTTTGTAACAATGGCAATAGGTACTAATAGCCACTCAATTTTTTTATGTGTTGCTTACCTCTGTTTCATAAATTTTTCTCTTCAGGGTTATTAACTGCCATGTTTGATTATCGGGTGTATCGTGTTTAATCAACGACATATTAATTATTTCTGTGAGATTTTAATAATTTTTAAATAAATAAATATTTTTATTGCATACACTTGTTTTGTTTCAGATACGATTCTTTCTTCGTACAGAGGCGTCAACGGGATGGCATGACGTTGATAGAGGTGTACACAATGACGTTGATAAACGTGTACCCTATGACGTCGACACATGTCTACCCGATGACGTCTTATTAGTGGCGTCACGCGACGTCTATTACCGACGTCGTTTGACGTCTTAATGACGTCATGCGACGGGAAATGATGACGTCATGTGACGACCATTAATGACGTCATCCCAATGACGTCGCGTGACGTCTATTAGAGACGTCATACTAACGTCATCCCAACGACGTCATGCGACGTGACCTAATGACGTCGCGTGACGTCTATTTAAGACGTCATACTAACGTCATCCCAACGACGTCATGCGACGTGACCTAATGACGTCGCGTGACGTCTATTTAAGACGTCATACTAACGTCATCCCAACGACGTCATGCGACGTGACCTAATGACGTCGCGTGACGTCTATTAGAGACGTCATACTAACGTCATCCCAACGACGTCATGCGACGTGACCTAATGACGTCGCGTGACGTCTATTTAAGACGTCATACTAACGTCATCCCAGTACGTCACGCGACGTGACCTAATGACGTCGCGTGACGTCTATTTAAGACGTCATACTAACGTCATCCCAACGACGTCATGCGACGTGACCTAATGACGTCGCGTGACGTCTATTTAAGACGTCATACTAACGTTATCCCAACGACGTCACGCGACGTGACCTAATGACGTCGCGTGACGTCTATTTAAGACGTCATACTAACGTCATCCTAACCACGTCATGCGACGTGAACTAATGACGTCGCGTGACGTCTATTAAAGACGTTATGCCAACGTCATCCCAATGACGTCATGCGACGTGAACTAATGACGTCGTGTGCCGTCCATTAAAGACGTTATACCAACGTCATCCCAATAACGTCATGCGACGTGACATACGACGTCGTGTGACGTTTGTAAACTTGTACAAATAACGTCATGCGATGACGTCATTTATGACGATAAATTTGTGACATCGTCACGTGAAACATGACGTCTGGTCTTACGTCTTAAACGACGTCTTTCTACGACGTCTTTAATCACGTCAACATATGTATCAAAATGACGTCAATAGGTGACGTCATTTATGACGATAAATTTGTGACATCGTCACGTGAAACATGACGGCAGGTCTTACGTCATAAACGACGTCTTTCTACGACGTCTTTAATCACGTCAACATATGGATTAAAATGACGTCAAGTGGTGACGTCATTAATGACGATAAATTTGTGACATCGTCACGTGAAACATGACGTTGGCAATCACGTGATGCGACGTCTAAAATGCCCAATAATTCACGTCAATAATGACGTGACCTTGTTGTTTGGGATCCTATGTCCTTCCTCGGATCTTAAACTATCTCTATGCCAAATTTCATCAAAATCGATTCAGCGGTTTAAGCGTGAAGAGGTAACAGACAGACAGACACACTTTCGCATTTATAATATTAGTATGGATCTGTTTGCTGTTTGTTGAGCGGTGGTAGCCTAGTGGAGCGGTGGTAGCCTAGTGGTTAGGGAGCGGTGGTAGCCTAGTGGTTAGGGCATGCGACTTTCAATCCGGAGGTCGCGGGTTCGAACCCGGCCCGTACCAATGAGTTTTTCGGAACTTATGTACGGAATGTCATTTGATATTTACCACTCGCTTTTCGGTGAAGGAAAACATCGTGAGGAAACCACCTAAGCCCAATAAGGCCTAGTTTCCCCTCTGGGTTGGAAGGTCAGATGGCAGTCGCTTGCGTAAAAACTAGTGCCTACGCCACATCTTGGGATTTAGGTAGCCGACCCCGATTGAGAATTCATTCTCCAAAAATGGGACAAATGCTAGGAGGAGGATGATGGATCTGTTTGACTTCAGTTGCTGGCGTACCAAGCGTGGGGCGCGTCGTCGTGCATGCTGAATGTGGGGCTGCTGCTGCTGGCGGGCGTGCTGGTCAACGGGCCCTACGCGCTCATCACCACCGCCGTCAGCGCCGAGCTGGGTGAGCCCCGGCACACGCTCTGTCTATACTAGACATGCTCCAGAAATTGCCCGGAAATAGAAAGCATTCTGACCATTGTCTCGGTTTACTGAAGAATGTGTCACGTGGAATAATTTTTAGGGTTCCGTACCCAAAGGGTAAAAACGGGACCCTATTACTGAGACTTCGCCGTCCGTCCGTCCGTCCGTCCGTCCGTCTGTCCGTCTGTCCGTCCGTCCGTCCGTCTGTCACCAGGCTGTATCTCAACAACGGTGATATCTAGACAGTTGAAATTTTCACAGATGATGTATTTCTATTGCCGCTATAACAACAAATACTAAAAATAAAATAAAACAAATATTTAAGGGGGGCTCCCATACAACAAACTTGTTATAGATTATATATATGTATAGGTACGGAACCCTCCATGCGCGAGTCGGGGTCGCACTTGCCCAATTTTTTATGCAATTGTGTTCCTTATAAATAATGACACAAAGGTAAATTAAGATTAAGAAAGAAAAATTGAATGCGATCTACTACAATCTAAGCAGGATTTGAACCTGCGACCTCTGTGTTTCCGGCGCGTTGCTCTTCCAACTGAGCTATCAGATCGCTACGTCAATCACACCAAATCTTTCATGCCATAATTCGTTACGCTACTGGAGCGCCCTCTGTGTCACATATGTTTGAAATGCTTATGCGCATTAGCCATACCCTAGGATGTGCGCTTTACACGCATGATCCCCAGTCCCCATTGCTTTACAATTAAAGGGTCTGGCCGGAATGCTATAGTAAAATCGCCCCTGGCTGATTATGGAATATTGTTATGCACGATTATTCGTTTTATTATAAGATATATTTTTGCTGAATATTATCCCTTAAATACTAACGGTTAGTGAAAAATTAAAAAAAAATTAAAATCTTTTTTATTTTATTTTTAGCCATACTACTTTACCAATTTATTTGGTTTTTGGATATTTTATACATATATTTAAGATACATCTACACAAAAAAAATAAATGCCCTAGGTGGTTTTGAAGCACATAATTTTGACTGTGTAAGTTTTTATATATTTTTATTTTATTTTTCGAAGTTAGCGACACCTACCATATTTTGATATAAAATACGCAATTTTATGTTCTATTACATATATTTTTTTGAAAAAAATTGGTTTGGATCTACATAGTGGATATAAGTTTTTTTTTGTATCAAAGGGTGAAAATAAAGAAGAACACCCTGAACTGCAACCACCGTAAATAATGAAAATTGTCAATGATACGCAAAATAGACACTTTTATTTTTGAAAACAACCAATACTACAGCCGTATTTTTTTTATTCATTTCCATTGGTTGGGAATCGAACCAGTCAAATATGATGAGAAAATCATGAAGTAATGTATGGTACATCATATGCCTTGGCTGTTGATAGGTACCTACACTGGCATTTTTTTAATATTATACTAGGTGTCCGCTTAAACTGATCGTAAACAAAGTAGAAATAAAATAATCGTTCTTGCAGTTGTGACAACTGACTTTTCTTACGATTATAAATCTAAACCTGCGTCACATAATTCTCTTTGAAACTCTGGGAAAACTGAAAACTACTTTCAGTAGTTCTTGAAATTTAGGCGGACAGCTAGCTTATAGAGGGCTCATACACCATACCTACATGAATAATAAACATGTTCTTGGAGTTTTAAGCTGTACTACCGTGTAAACAAATAAAAGTTAACAACGAAAAAATGTAAACATGACTTTATTTATTCATTAACAAATACTTAGAATGCTTTTATTACCAAACACAACCTAATCGTTATCGCTGTCACTTTCGATGGCAATATTGAAACCTTCGTTTTTTAAATAAAGAGCTCAGTTTGAGATTAGGACGCGGGATTTTTGTTAAATATCGGTCATATGGCAAAAATTATACATAGCTGCGATGTGACAAGCAACAGCCTACCGTCCTTAATCCATTAGCACATTCACAGCAATAGTTTTCAATTGCATCTTTTGTCGGGATTATACATTACAAAACATTTGTATTACTTTTTTATATGACGCGATTGTATACATATTTGTTTGGTCTTTTACATATATGACATATTTATGTTACCTGTTTCATCCAAAATCTCAGCTAAATATGAAATGGCTTAGCCGTACTGATAAGTGCATGAGCCCTCTATAAGCTAGCTGTTCGCCTAAAATGAAAGAACTACTAAAAGTAGTTTTCAGTTTTCACAGAGTTTCAAAGAGAATTTGAACTTGATTAGAATTAGATTTTTTGACGACGCGGTTGGCTCAGTTTGTAAGCACTTGCCTACTGAGCCGGCGGTCCTGGGTTCGAATCCCGGCCAAGTCAAATATTTGTGTGATGAACTATTTGTGCCTGGGTCATGGATGTTATCTATACAGCGTGTATATTTGATATAGCCGCAAATTGAAGCCAGACGGAGATTTTAGTGCTATAATCTGATATTTATAACAATTATTAATTTAGCGTTAACTGCTATAGCGTAATTAATTTTTGAAAATTTTCTGAGCAGCAATGTATGGCGTAGTTATTACTAGTGACAGTTGTCATATCACGATGTTAAGTGTCAACAAACAACAACAAACAAATACATTGCGTGCTGAATTATTTTATATGGAAAAAAAAAGTTAGATTTTTTTAAATAATTTACGGTGCAATATATTAATAAATGCCTATACTAACACCCCGTAAAGTTTGCGGTAATATCAAATATACACGCTGTATATGTATGTATTTATATATTATGTATATCGTCGTCTAGTACCCATAGTACAAGCTTTGCTTAGTTTGGGACTAGGTCGATATGTGTAAGATTGTCCCTTAATATTTATTTAATTATGTGATGCAGGTTTAGTTTATAATCGTAAGAAAAGTCTGTTGTCACAACTTTGCAAGAACGATTATTTTATTTCTACTTTGTTTACGATCAGTTCAAGCGGACACCTAGTATAATATTAAAAAAATGGCAGTGTAGGTACCTATCAACAGCCAAGGCATATGATGTATCATACATTACTTCATGATTCATTTTCTCATCATATTTGACTGGTTCGATTCCCAACCAATGGAAATGAATAAAAAAATACGGCTGTAGTATTGGTTGTTTTCAAAAATAAAAGTGTCTATTTTGCGTATCATTGACAATTTTCATTATTTACGGTGGTTGCAGTTCAGGGGTGTTCTTCTTTATTTTCACCCTTTGATACAAAAAAAACTTATTTCCACTATGTAGATCCAAACAAATTTTTTTCAAAAAAATATATGTAATAGAACATAAAATTGCGTATTTTATATCAAAATATGGTAGGTGTCGCTAACTTCCAAATATAAAAAAAAATATATAAAAACTTACACAGTCAAAATTATGTGCTTCAAAACCACCTAGGGCATTTATTTTTTTTGTGTAGATGTATCTTAAATATATGCGTAAAATATCCAAAAACCAAATGAATTTGTAAAGTAGTATGGCTATAAAAAAATTAAAAAAGATTTTTAATTTTTTTTAATTTTTCACTAACTGTAAGTTTTTAAGGGATAATATTCAGCAAAAATATATCTTATAATAAAACGAATAATCGTGCATAACAATATTCCATAATCAGCCAGGGGCGATTTTACTATAGCATTCCGGCCAGACCCTTTAATTGTGTTCCTTGTCAGTTCAAGACCGGTTTTCGTAGTGTATCACCGTGAGCACAGGATGTAATGGTTGTCTGTCGGCAGGCACGCACCGCAGCCTGGCGGGCAACACGCGCGCTCTGGCAACGGTGACGGCCATCATCGACGGCACCGGCAGCGTCGGCGCCGCGCTCGGCCCGCTGCTGGCCGGCGTCGTGTCCAGCGGCGGCTGGGCGGCCTGGCCGCGCGTCTTCTACATGCTCATCGCCTGCGACCTGCTGGCGCTGCTGCTGCTGCTCAGGTACCCTCGCTGCTGGCGCGTCGTGTCCAGCGCCGGCGCCGCGGCCTGGCCGCGCGTCTTCTACATGCTCATCGCCTGCGACCTGCTGGCGCTGCTGCTGCTGCTCAGGTACACTCGCTGCTGGCGCGTCGTGTCCAGCGGCGGCTGGGCGGCCTGGCCGCGCGTCTTCTACATGCTCATCGCCTGCGACCTGCTGGCGCTGCTGCTGCTGCTCAGGTACACTCGCTGCTGGCGCGTCGTGTCCAGCGGCGGCTGGGCGGCCTGGCCGCGCGTCTTCTACATGCTCATCGCCTGCGACCTGCTGGCGCTGCTGCTGCTGCTCAGGTACACTCGCTGCTGGCGCGTCGTGTCCAGCGGCGGCTGGGCGGCCTGGCCGCGCGTCTTCTACATGCTCATCGCCTGCGACCTGCTGGCGCTGCTGCTGCTGCTCAGGTACACTCGCTGCTGGCGCCTGGTGTCCAGCGGCGGCTGGGCCGCCTGGCCGCGCGTCTTCTACATGCTCATCGCCTGCGACCTGCTGGCGCTGCTGCTGCTGCTCAGGTACACTCGCTACTGGCCGGCGTCGTGTCCAGTGGTGATAGTTCACTTTCTTTCAAATCGGTTTTTGACAAAATAGTACATTACTGCAGACGCCGGGATAGCTTGTCGGGTGAGTATGTGTAGACAACAAACATATTGCAATGAAATAAAAAAAAACGGCACTCAAAAAATCTAGCTGTTTAACTATTCATACAGACGCCATGTTTAAAAATAAATTACCTGCCGGCCTAGGCTTTAAATTTTGCATGAAATTCCTTTACAGTTATCTCGAGTTGTTCCGCCCGAAACGTGATACTGCGAAGCCTGTTGTAACCGGCATTTCATTGCATGTTTGAGACAAATCTATTATCTTTCCAGGATAGTGAAGACCGAGGTGCTGCGCGTGCGGCTGGAGCGGCGGCTGGCCGCGTCGAGTGAGGCGGACATTAAGTAGCCAATACTGTAGTGTGCGAGCACGTCCAGTCCACTTTATAGTTTTATTTAAATAAATTAAAAATGATCGTCATTGGTAGTTAGTAGGGGAGAGTAACCTATATTGAACCGGCGCTTAAATTGGACCACTTCGTATTTCTACCAAATAACACAATTTATTTACACTAGAAAACCAAAAATGAAGCGACGACAGCGCCATAATCAGTCCACCAATTTGGTGTAATAAATAAATTGTGTTATTTGGTAGAAATACGAAGTGGTCCAATTTAAGCGCCGGTTCAATATAGGTTACTCTCCCCTAAGTTATTTTTAGTGTGCGCCAACGCACGAAAGTGACCGACATCGGAAAAAGAGTTGCGCAATTGAAGTGGCAATGGGTCATATATGTCGCAGAGACGATGGCAGATGGAGTCAGCGAGCGCTAAACTGGAGGCCGCGAACGGGTGGCAGAAGCGTTGGAAGACCGCAAGCCAGATGGTCGGACGACATTAAAAAGTTAACTGGAAGAGATCCCTTAAAGGGATAAGTTCGCCTTTGTACATGCTTATTCTTTTGTAATGTGTTTTTCTTGTTTTTATGTACAATAAAGTGTTTACATACATACATACATAAAAAGACGGCAGGGCCGACCTGGAGTAGGATCGCCGCATCAAGATCGGTTTGGAAATCCATGCAAGAGACATATGTCCAGCAGTGGACGCATATATGCTGAGAAGAAGAAGAAGAAGAAGACTGTAGTGTACGTCATGATCCGGCCCGGTTTGTTTAAGGGTGAGCGCCACTGAAGCGGAGTGAAGACGTGCGGAATCTTCCAATCACCCGAGTTGAAATCTGTATTTCAGCTCCGCTCCACTTTTGATTGGTCGATTCCGCGCGTCGGTGGAGGCGCACCCTTATATCGGCAGTCTCATAAACGAAGTAACTTTGGGACCTCAGCTGAGTTCTGATTCTTAATATCAAGGTGCCAATTTTATGGATGATATTGAATTACTTGCAGGAACGGTTTTAGCATTAAATGTAATTAGTTAGAATCTTGTTTACTAAATCGGACAAGAACGAATTGGCTGTAAGGTAACATATTGGGTATTATACCGCGTTGTCTATAGTACGTAATAAACGAGGAATTACAAGTGAGTGTCTATTAGAAAGGCTTTAATGACACGAGTTTGGAATTCATTTACCACCAGAGTCACGTTCGACGTTTTTCATCACACTTTTGAGGAAATAAAATAAAAGTAATAAATATTAGTCAATACCAAAATTAATAACCGCCCTATGGCGTAATATACTACTTACCGCCCGGTTTTCTAACATGTAAATCCTTTATTTACCATCAAGTGTGATGAAAAAACGATTACAGTTTCCATTTCTCATACAAATTCGCGTGTCGCAGACTTGTAAGCTTACAAACGTATAAGAAGAATATACATGTAAGCTTGCGCCGAGCCTTCTTTGCGACCGAACGCAGCACATGATAAAGAATCGCGAACCGATTCGAAACATGTCGAGCGATATTCAACTGTAACGACGTGAGTAGACCGGTTTAATATGTATTTTAATAATTCTCGACCCGAACTTAACGTAACTTATCTAATCATTAACTAGTGGCTCTGTGAGCTTAAAACTCGCGAGTTTTTTCCAAAATGGCATAAAAAAAAAAACTATTTTCTACCCCCATATAAGCGAAAATCTGATTCAACAAAAACGTCTATAAATTGAACCTACTTACAAAATTTCACGAGAATCGGCTGAGAAATGCACCCTCTAGGCAAGAACAGCCGGAAAGCGTCTGGACTTACAATTAAAAAACTTACGGCCAGGGAGCACGTCCATTCTACTTTATAGTTTTATTTAAATAAATTAAAATGATCCTCATTGGTAGTTAGTAAGTTATTTTTATTGTAACAGTTGACATATCGTCTCGCCCGTGTTCTCTTGCGTTATGTATTATATTACCCTAGGATTATAATAATAATAATAATAATCTTTATTCATAAAATCATAGTAATAACAATTAGCATAAAAAGTCTTACATCTATACAGAGCATTCATAATACTGGTGCCTGAACTAGGAGAATCCTGTGTCTCAGGCTTTGAGAGTTCAAATTATATACGCTAAGTACCAAAATAATCATTTACAATTAAAACAATACTACTTATTGAATTCATAATATAATAATACTATTTCTATTTGATATTGCTTAATTAATATTTATGTTCAACTATGTAGGACATTGCATTGTCACCGTTAGCACAAATGGAAAGAAACTAGGACAGTCGGAATTGCACGAATCGTCACCTTGTTTAATTTGTGTAGGTATATTACAAATTAGAAATTAGAACAATATTTTATAAGAATAAATCTAATGTTTGCAGTTTTCAACGTCACACTCTTTACATTCTGAGACTGAGAAGTTATCTAGGTCATGTATTAAACTATTACTCATATAAATATATATCTACGTTAAAGTACAGAGAGGAATGAAAAAATTAAAAATTATACGGCGCACTCAGGCGCCCTCATAGTCTATGGAGTTAAAATACCTTTTTTCGGCTAATTTCCTAGCAGGGCAGTTGGCATCACCTGTTTCGTGGTCGCACGTCTTGTTGTAGTGCTTACATGTAGCACAGCAGGCAGGCTCGGCCTTCCTTGTGCATTCCTTGATAGAGTGGCCTACGTTGCCGCAATGGCCACAGGTCTCAGCTTCACTTTTGCACGATTTTGCTGCGTGACCGTACTGCTGACATTTGTAGCACCTCGTCACTAGGGTAAAGTCTCTGACTGGGCAAGAAGACCAATTCACGAAAACTCTTTCGCCTGAAATTAATGCCTTTCTGATGGGAGCACGAACTTCTATAATGTAGTTGCAGGTCTCAGCACCTTTTTTGCCTGATTTATGACTCAGCTTCGTTGAGGTCAAAAACGTATCCAGAGACATGTCAGGTAACTTATCGGCTAAATTTTGCTTATAAATACATTTAAATACATCTGCTTCCTGCATGGCCGCGGGCACTCCAATAACCACTATCCTGGGTCTGCGCTTCTGTGGTTCGTCTACCGTAAGTCCAGAGCTAGCTAACTGTGCAGACTGCCTTAGCTTCAAAATATCGTCCTTAGACTCCGTACTTATCACGACACCGCCGTTCCTCGTTTTGCGTAACCCTCTTACGTGTAGCTGCATTTCGTCTGGCTTGATGATCTTCTGGACGAGAGATTTGGTCTGATCGCTAGAAGTTTGTTTGTCGGTAGGATAAATCGCTACCGAGCTGAAATTAGTGGGCTGCACGAACCTGGCCTGATTTTTCTTCAGCATATCGGCGAAAGAAACCGGGACTTGGCTGTGTTTTGTGGACTCGGCGATGCACTCCTTAATTTCTTGGACGCGCTGTGATAGGTCGACTTGCTCTTGCAGGTGCTTACAAGACGTGTAGTTAAGGATGGCCTTCTGCTTTAAGCTTTGGTACTCGACGGCTAACTTAGATGAGCAGTGGGCTACTTTTCGACACAGATTATGGACTCGTAATTTCTGCTCGGAGTTCAGCTTCCCTTCGGTCGAGATGGTGCAGACCTCGTTCAGGTGATGCTCGATCGACGTCAACCAATTTTGTAATTCCGGTGTCGTAATAAGTTCCATTTCAGAGGGCCTGGCGGCGGGCGGCGGCTGCGATGCTGGAACGGGCGGGAGCACGGGTTCCTTGCGGGGTGAGGGCGTGGGCGGAGGGCTGCGGCGCGTTAGCCCACTCCGGTTAAAAGGGCTGTTGCCGTCGGACATTCTTTTTTGTTTCGAATTTCTAATAACTAAAAACTAGAAACACTTCATTATATTACTTAATGCCTCAGCAAAAACGTTGACACAGATAATTTCTAGGTCGCAATTTTGCAGATGAATAATTATTTACGATGTTTATGGACACGTCCGATCTCGTTGACGACTCGATAAGTATGGTAGATAATAGTAATCGAAGGTCAGAATATGACGATCACTGTTGATGTCAACTGTGAAAAAACAGTGTTCTGACTTTCTATTACGGATGGGCGAGTTGCGGAAACTTTCCAAAAAAAATTTATATTCCCGGAAATTACTGGATATTTTAAATTTTTATTGGGAAACTGTCTATTATATTTTGAGAAATTTCCATGTGAAAGTTTTGGAAACTTTCCGTCGGCACATCATTACATTCTGTTACAATCTGTACCAAAATATAACCTAAGAATTTGACCATTTGAAATTATTTGAATCTCTCAAGTAAATATGTACAGGCATTCATTTAAAACGAATTTATTATTATTTTGTTGTGTAAATATATTTATGTATAAGCACATTCACGAAAACAGCCAAGCCAAATTCAGTAAAAAATTATAGTAGCATATATTATTAGCATATAATTCTATATACCTTCCCACCACCCTGATATTTCGAATTTTTCCTTATGCTTAGTGTGTCGATCTTTGCATTGTTTATTTGAAATGTTTCACACATTAGCAACAATTTATATTCTTTGAGCTTTGATCTTTGTATGGCTTTGGTGCGTACCCACATTAAAAAATTGGGCAAGTGCGAGCCCGACTCGCGCATGAAGGGTTCCGTACCTATAGGTACATATATATAATCTATAACAAGTTTGTTGTATGGGAGCCCCCCTAAAATATTTATTTTATTTTATTTTTAGTATTTGTTGTTATAGCGGCAATAGAAATACATCATCTGTGAAAATTTCAACTGTCTAGCTATCACCGTTCTTGAGATACAGCCTGGTGACAGACGGACGGACGGACGGACGGACGGACGGACAGCAAAGTCTCAGTAATAGGGTCCCGTTTTTACCCTTTGGGTACGGAACCCTAAAAATGAGCCAATTACATGTTTCATAAATATATAATTTGGTATTCCCTTGTTTTGTCTAAAAATTATTTGCCTAATTTCAGTTTGCCTAACAACTTTTAGTATAACCAACGGTTTGCCTAATTTTAGTTTTCATAATTATTGTTTCAATAAATGATCACTTTGTCGAAACTCGTTTAGTCTAATCATCACTTCCAATAAAGTTTGTTTCGTTTAATATTAGTTTAACTAATTCTTATATTGCCGAAAGTTATTTTAACTAATGATTTTATTGCCGAATGTTATTTTAACTAATGATTATATTGCCGAATGTTATTTTAACTAATGATTATTTTGCCGAATGTTATTCTAACTAACGACCAGGTTAGGTTAGGTTAGAACTGCGACCACAACAGAACCGAACTGCTGCCAGTAAAGTAGGTTAGGTTAGAACCGAACTTAATGGGTTAGGTTAGGTTAGAACTGCGACCACAACAGAACCAAACTGCTGCCAGTAAAGTAGGTTAGGTTAAAACCGAAATTAATGGGTTAGGTTAGGTTAGAACTGTGACCACAACAGAACCGAACTGCTGCCAGTAAAGTAGGTTAGGTTAGAACCGAACTTAATGGGTTAAGTTAGGTTAGAACTGCGACCACAACAGAACCGAACTGCTGCCAGTAAAGTAGGTTAGGTTAGAACCGAACTTAATGGGTTAGGTTAGGTTAGAACTGCGACCACAACAGAACCAAACTGCTGCCAGTAAAGTAGGTTAGGTTAAAACCGAAATTAATGGGTTAGGTTAGGTTAGAACTGTGACCACAACAGAACTGAACTGCTGCCAGTAAAGTAGGTTAGATTAGAACCGAACTTAATGGGTTAGGTTAGGTTAGAACTGCGACCACAACAGAACCGAACTGCTGCCAGTAAAGTAGGTTAGGTTAGAACCGAACTTAATGGGTTAGGTTAGGTTAGAACTGCGACCACAACAGAACCAAACTGCTGCCAGTAAAGTAGGTTAAGTAAAACCGAACTTAATGGGTTAGGTTAGGTTAGAACTGTGACCACAACAGAACCGAACTGCTGCCAGTAAAGTAGGTTAGATTAGAACCGAACTTAATGGGTTAGGTTAGGTTAGAACTGCGACCATAACAGAATCGAACTATAAATATTATGAGATATAAATTTCTTCGAAATGACTATGCGGGCATGTAAATATATTAGTGAACCGGAGTGTTAGGTTGAACTACGACCCTAACGAGCGAGCGAAGCGAGCGAGCCTCGCAGGTCCGACTTGGCTTACGATTCCTAACAATACGTATTTCACCTTAATTGGTTAAGTTAAGTTTGCACCTGGTATGTATAGCGCTCCATACAAATGAGGTGCAAAGTTAACATTATTATACGAGTATATATATTACGGTGGATATTGTAAAGTAGGTAGTTTTGCAGGGAATTGAATATATTTAAGGTGTATACTTTGATTAATAAATAAATAAATAATATGTAATAAAAAAAACGTAAAATAATATACTGTGCAAATTAGGCAAACTGAAATTATACAAAAATTGTAGTAGGCAAAATAGCGTTTATAGGAAATGTAATTATATTAGTTGAATAATAGATAAAATGAAATTATATATACAAAAAATAGGCAATATGAAAATTCGGCGAAACAAGATTATGCAAAATATTCATTAAGCGAAATGACTTTAGACTAAACGAATATTAGGCAAACTGAATAAATATGCAAAGTAATTTTAGACAAAATGAAATTAGGCAAATCAAAATTAGGCAAAAAATTATTAGACCAAACAAGGGTAAACCATATAATTTGTGTGCTGATATATTTTACAAGGACGGTATCATCATAGCTCGGTATCATCAGGAGCGGACCAATTCCTCCTGAGCCGACGTTGATAGCCCACAAGTATAAGCTCAAGTATCAGACAGGATGCATCAGCCTACAGCCCTTATACTCTAATTAGCTCTATAAGGGCTGTAAGCATTTTTCAAAAAGTTTGTACACAAGACAAAAAATTCAAGTCCGATATAATTCGTCTATTTTGTTACCAATTTTCTTTGTGATCTCCAACACATTGATATTAGATTATATGTAACTAGCTGTTGCCCGCGACTTCGTCCGCGTGGAACCTTTATCTTGAAAATTTTACATCTTTATTATTTTCAGATCTAAGTAATGTTGAAATTGCTAAACGTGCTTTTTTTTGCTTTTGCACCCCGTTTTAACCCCCATAGGGGTGAAATTTTCTAAAACGCTGAAAGTATTTTTTGTGTTTTTGAATAAGTAATCTTTCTACAAAGTTTCAAGTCTCTAGCTCCAAAAAAAAAGTTTCCCCCATACAAACTTTGCACCCCTATTTAACCCCCTTAGAGATTGAATTTTTCAAAATCGCTTCTTATCTCTAGCCCACGTTATAAAAGTAACCTACTGTGCAAAAATCAACTCTCTTACATTAGTAGTTTTGGCTGTGCGTTGATGAGTCATTAAGGACTTCTTCTTTTATATATATAGATTAGCGGATTTCCCCATACAAACTTTGCACCCCTTTTTTACCCCCTTCGAGGTGAAATTTTCCAAAACGCTGAAATCACTTTTTTTGTATTTGACTACGTAAGCCTTCTACAAAGTTTCAAGTCTCTAGTTCAAAAAATAAAGTTTCTCCCATATAAACATTGCAACCCTTTTTAACCCCCTTAGGGGTAAAATTTTCCAAAACGCTGAAAGTACTTTTTGTGTTTTTGAATAAGTAATCTTTCTACAAAGTTTAAAGTCTCTAGCTCCAAAAAAAAAGTTTCCCCCATACAAACTTTGCACCCCTATTTAACCCCTTTAGAGATTGAATTTTTCAAAATCGCTTCTTATCTCTAGCCCACGTTATAAAAGTAACCTACTGTGCAAAAATCAACTCTCTTACATTAGTAGTTTTGGCTGTGCGTTGATGAGTCATTAAGGACTTCTTCTTTTATATATATAGATTAGCGGATTTCCCCATACAAACTTTGCACCCCTTTTTTACCCCCTTCGAGGTGAAATTTTCCAAAACGCTGAAATTACTTTTTTTGTATTTGACTACGTAAGCCTTCTACAAAGTTTCAAGTCTCTAGTTCAAAAAATAACGTTTCTCCCATATAAACATTGCACCCCTTTTTAACCCCCTTAGGGGTAAAATTTTCCAAAACGCTGAAAGTACTTTTTGTGTTTTTGAATAAGTAATCTTTCTACAAAGCTTCAAGTCTCTAGCTCCAAAAAAAAAGTTTCCCCCATACAAACTTTGCACCCCTATTTAACCCTCTTAGAGATTGAATTTTTCAAAATCGCTTCTTATCTCTAGCCCACGTTATAAAAGTAACCTACTGTGCAAAAATCAACTCTCTTACATTAGTAGTTTTGGCTGTGCGTTGATGAGTCATTAAGGACTTCTTCTTTTATATATATAGATTAAAAAAAAAACCGGTCAAGTGCGAGTCAGACTCGCGCACCGAGGGTTCCGTACAAACAATTTTCATCCTTAAGTGGTTAAGTTAAGTTTGCACCTGGTATGTATAGCGCCCGATACAAATGAGGTGCAAAGTTAACGCAACCAACCCGTTTGTTGTATGGGAGCCCCCCTTAAATATTTATTTTATTTTATTTTTAGGATTTGTTGTTATAGCGGCAATAGAAATACATCATCTGTGAAAATTTCAACTGTCTAGCTATCACCGTTTTTGAGATACAGCCTAGTGACAGACGGACGGACGGACGGACAGCGAAGTCTCAGTAATAGGGTCCCGTGTTTACCCTTTGGGTACGGAACCCTAAAAAGCATAAGCATAACGGAACCTTAATTATCGAACACAGCCATAACATTGATAGAAAATTATTAAAATAATTGGTAACAAAATAGGAAAATTATATTGACTGTCTTAAATTGTGTACAAACTTTTTGAGAAATGCTCATTAGCACTTGTGCAGTTTGTGTGCTACTGTGGAGAGTGGGGGGGGGGGGGGGGGAGGCTGTAGGTTTTATTCCAATACCGTTGGTGGCTGGAGGCCTCTATCGGCCCTGTTTAGAAGGCCCCCAGTAGTAGGCGTGCTGTCTCTTTCTAACGCACGCATACGGGCCGCCTTGTCCTTGTCACACGCTGTGTGGGCTTCAGCTGAGCTCGGCTGAAAGCGAGCATTTATTATAGTCATTCCTAATCTTAGATTAATTCTGTATGAAGATGTGTAACCGCAAATAAGTCCTACTGTCCGGACAGTCGCTATATGTTCGATGTGGTTTGTTTAGTATAAATCGTTATTTACATACCTAAATAGATTTTTTGTATTTTCATCTTGGACAAAAAAAAATGAATTTGGTCAAATCTGTCGCACCACATCTTTACCCTAGTAGTTATAACAATAAGTTTGAATATATTATTTGGTGCTTTGAATTATGAGCAAGACAAATATTGTTAATTTGATTATTCACATAATTTCGTTTTCGGACTAGGCACGTTTAAAAGCTGTTACATATCTGTAACAATAATTTCGTTTCCGACCGTTTTTCAGTATTTTTTTTTCAAAACTGTAATATTTTCAGAATAATTATAAAACAAACCTAACCTAATCCTAATCATAAAATCCAGAAAATATTACGGATTTCAGAAAAAAATACTTTCGGACAAATGAAAATTTGGCGAAACATTGCAGATGGGAAGCAGTGTTTCAGAGTTGAGATAGGATACCTTTTAAAGCATTTAAATGAAGTTTGAATCCTTTTTTTTATAATTCAATCAGTTATAAAATTTCATTTGATGAGAAGACAATGATTATTTGGGGATATTTGATCAGTATTAGAAACCAGCAAATTTTCCCTAAATTTTCTAGAACTGAGCTGTTTTATAGAAAGTTTAGTGTTAGCTTATTGTGTTCGCGATGTGTAGGTGTAGGTGCCGAACTCCCAGTGACATGATGTGAGTTATTCATTTAGCGACATTACGTCTACTACGTGACGCGACCAAATATGTTTGTATGGAGTTGTATGTCGCGCCGCATAGTTCCTCTGACGCGTGGTGCGTTAGGTCTGATACAATTTAATGTAAAGAATATCTGTTGGCACCACGTGTTGATCGCTGCCCTTTCGTGGCCCCTTGACCTTCGAAATTGTCGGAAGTCTTTAACCCTTTGCTGCTACAGCAAAGGGTTAAAGACTTCCAACAATTTCCGCTTTCTAATTTGCGAAAAGAGTGCACTTTGAGGTTAAAATGTCTGCAAAATGAGTATTCCTCTAAATATTGAGGTTTAGTAACGGTTCTAAGTAAGATATGACAGAACGTTATGAATTAATAACTTTATTAATAACTAATTATTTCGAGAAATACTCAAATAAGACAAGTAAAGATGGAGGTATTCGATATCGCGTCTTCCAAACTTAAAATTTAAGGTGATGTAGATAAGATAAACTTTGTTTTATATTTGACGGAAGTTTAGTTGACTTGAGACTTTGCCCAGCTGCTAATTTTTCCCCGGTAGTAATATTTTCTTTACAGCTTCACACTTTAATAAAAAATATTGAAATTGCGACTAAACATATTTAAATATATCATCTATTGTTGGGCAATGTTGAACTATGACTTGTCTAAGGTATCTAATGTTTGTTTGTATTATATGTATAGACAAAGAAATTCATAACAGTCAAAATGTTTTATAAAAATGTGTAGGTATATGATCATTGTGTACCTACTTTAATAAGCTCGAAGGTATTATAAATATTGTACAAAGTAATTATTAATAAAAATATTAATACTTTATGTTCTTTTTTAACTTTATTAACCTTTTGAGCGCCACAGTCGGCTGTGGCCGTCAACAAAAAATCGTGCCCCTGACGCCACGTCGGCCACAGCCGTCCAAATTTCAATGATCAAAAACTTTGTAATTCTAACCGCTACAAGTATTTTTCAATCCCTGTTGATTTTGGGGCACATCTTTTTTTTTTACTCTAGCGTCAGTGGCACGGTAAATTGCTAGACCACTTGGCGGTCAATAGGTTAAAAAGATCCCTTTTAGAGGCGTGTTCCGGATTTAAACAGTAAAATAAAACAATCTAACAAGTGTCGGTGCGGCCCAGGGGTAGTGGTACTACAAACAGCTTTCATATGGCTATCATCATCATCCAATCCTAGCCTATTTCGGCCACGGCGACGACATACTAGCTAGTCAGAGCGTCGTTCGTGTGCTCTCATGTGACTGACATAGCCTATTTTTGCTAATGTACGGCCACAAATGCTGCAAGTCAGCACACCTCCGACGAAATTATAACTGATGACCACAGTTGGTCGGGTCTTCAACTCGTCGCGCTTAGCGTCTAGTTCTTTTCGTCTTTTCCCTTCGAAGGCTCGCACTTTTACCTGCACTGTATGCCTCCAGTTAGGTCGATCTTGGGCCAAAGTCTCCCACCGCGAAGGTTCGATGTCACATCTTCGCATGTGGCGCTTCAGCACATCTTTGTGATCTGTGTAGGTACCGCAGGAGTTGGCCGCCTTGTTTCCGCTTGCCTTCCTGCAACTCTGAGTAAAAGATGCGCTTATGGCAATAATGTGTATACGTCATTATATTTGAATTATTAAACGTCAATAGCCATTTGTCAAGGATTTGTCATTAACCAAATTCAAAACATTGTTTACCGGAATGCCGCGCAATCCTTCGTTCTTCTTTCGAAATAAATACTGAACCCTATTGACAAAAACTCGACTTTCATCACTTTACTTTTGGCATTATTGCATAAATTACTTGAAACTTGTGGAATATTTAGTCATGTTTCTTCTTTGTTTACATCAGTGACAGTCACTGACTTTCAACGTCAGTTACCAAAAATTTGTCGTTGCCAGTAAAATAAATTAGTAACTACCAATAAAAATCCGCAATATGGCGTGGCGTGGGTTGTAAAACCCTCTTTTGGGCTATATCTACATTTTTAGACCATTTTGATTGAACTATAACTATGTATGTCTGTTCTCCTTCACAGTAAAACCCCTGAACTGGTTTAGATGAGGTGAGTATGGATAAAGCGAGTCCCGGGAAGGACATAGGATAGTTATATCACGGAAAGGGTGACGGATGTGTGTATAGGGAAGTACCTACTAGTTCATTCTACTCGGACGAAGTCGCGGGCAAACAATAATTTAAGGTAGGTATTAAAATAAATTGAACTTAATTTTTTTTTTTAATAGAATTGATATCACTGAGTTCCAAGCTTGATTGTAAAATATGGAAGACTTTGTTTTGGAATATTAATCATATGGTAAAATTAGCTACAAATTTACCGAATTTGAAATTACCCAAGTAATTAATAATAACCTTAATTTATTTTCGGTGCTAGTGTACCTACGTATATTCATCCCATCATCAGATCCCTACATGGTGACAGTGGGCTACCTCAGGAGTACACTTTCAAATAAATAAAAAATATTTCGAGAATCGGTGCACTAGTGGCGAAAATATCGGTGAAAACTAGAACTTTATTTTTTTGGAATTCTGTTAAAAATAACTACTCACTCGCTATTTCGTTCAGGATAAAATATTTTTAACATTCGGTCTTAGAAATAAAAGGATCGTTAAATCTAACATTTATTTTTGGCCTCCGACACAAGAGCTCGCCACTCTACCCGTTCCAGCGCAATCTCATCCATTTGTCGTTGGTTTTAGGATGCGATCGTTTATTTTCTTGTGTCGGTTTCATAACGTGTCTAAGTTTTCTGTGGGAGGGGTGTTTGGGTCGCTGAGCCAGCGCAGTTAGTTAGTTATTTTAATTTATCTTCAATTCTAATGCGAATGATTACCTAATTTTAGAAATTCTTTGAATGCAGTTTTGTTTCTCATTCTAAATAAATGAATGTTTCCTTTAAGGAAAACGTGTGTAGAGTTGGTAAATAACGTGGTTACATCAGTAAAAAGTATAAAGTAATATCAGCAATACGGAAAATTGTTTATTGCAGGAAAATCATTGCCTGCCTAAGCACTACACATGTTGATATACGTTTACCATTATTTATTACAAGTAGTAGTAATAAATAGTGGTAAAAGTGTCTTACGATATGTCTTACTTATATCGTCTTATGTTATCTTGTTTATTAGATGTTACTGTTTTTACTTTTATTTTTATTGTTATCTTGTTTTATGTTTAAGTATTACCTACCTAATTGTGATTTGTGTTTCTTTTTGTATACCATACAAATGTTTTGGTCATGTGTACTGTGAAGGTTGTGCTTCACGGATGGTGCTTGGCCGTCAACTTAAGAATAAAGTAGTTTTAGATTTAGAATAAGACGTATGACATGAGTCATAAAAATAAAATGTATAGTTAGTTATCGTCTGGCCTCTGGGCAATAAACAGTTTTAACGAAGTACCTCTGCTCTTATTATTCATCATCTGAAGCTAACCCCCAGCAGGCGTCACACTTGGTGGAGGTGCGGGGTAACTTGCAATACTCGCGTGACTCTAGTTAAAAATTTCGCAGACTCCACCAAGTGTGACGCCTGCTGGGACTCCACATTAAAATGGAGACGAGTACTTTTAATGGCTTATCAGACGTGGATGATTTTATTTTCCAATTCAAAATATTGGCACAAATCAAAAAATATGAACCTGAACAGTCGCAAGCAGCGATCGCAGCGTATTTATCAGGACCAGCGTTACAATTTTATAAGGCGAATCACGCAACTTTCACATCATTCGAAGATGTTTTGACGAAATTAAAAAACGAATTCCCGTCGAGCCAAAATTATGTACAAAGTTTTTATTATCGTCGGCAGGAGACTCATGAATCACCAATAATATTCTATTATGCTCTGGAAGCATTGGCATCTAAGGCCGGGAACATTGTAGAAACAGACTTTATAACTCATTTCATTAAAAATTTACATGACAACGTCAAATTATTCTTTACAACTTCAGCGATCAACACGAAGGCAGAGCTCAAAGCGGCTATCCAGCGGTACAATGAGTATCATTCGCAAGAGCAAAAACCCTCAATTGTGATCCCTATAAAAGAAAATCAGTATACAATGATTCAAAGCCAACAAGGTGGAAATCCACCATCACCTATGTACATTTCTTCCCCAAACGTGTCTACGGCACCCCAATCTGCATTTTCAACACCGATACCAGTACATAAACCGCCATATCGAATGTCGGAGAAACAGAAGCAAATTATTGAAGAACAAATTCAGGAAATGCTCAAGAATGACGTTATAGAACGATCTCAAAGCCCATACGCATCACCAGTCGTGATTGTAGAGAAAGCAGATGGGAAACCGAGATTTTGTATAGATTTTAGAAGCTTAAACAAGAAAATTAAACCAGATGCATATCCTATACCGCGCATTGAAGAATTATTAACGTGTCTAGAAGGAGCACGTTTCTTTGCCGAACTGGATCTAAATTCAGGATATTGGCAATTATGCCTCGGAAAAGGCAAAGAAAAAACAGCTTTTATTTGTCAATCAGGTTTATATGCATTCAAGAAATTACCTATGGGATTGATAACAAGTATGGCCCATTTTCAGAGAGCAATGGATACAGTTTTAGCGGAAATGAAATACAAAAATGTTTTGGTATATGTTGATAACATCATAGTATATGCTAAGACTTATAAAGAATTTTTAACGGCACTGGAAAATGTATTACGAAAATTTCAGAAGGCAAATTTAACCTTGAAACCAACGAAGTGTAAGATCGGGTTTACAAGTTTAACAGTATTAGGACATACTGTATCAAAGGATGGCATTGGACCCGACATGGAGAAGGTAAAAGCAATGCGAAATGCAAAGCCGCCATCTAACTTAAAGGAACTAAGATCAATACTAGGTCTATTTTCGTATTACAGAAAATTTATTGACGGTTTCGCTCGGATAACATTGCCTCTGACAGAATTGACGAAGAAAGGACGTAAATTTGAATGGTCAACAGAAGCGCAAAAGGCCTTCAATATAATGAAAAATAAGATTTGTGAAGCTCCAATACTCAGATATTTCACGACAGATGAAGATGTGACAACAAGACTGTATGTAGATGCATCAGATCAATCTTTGGGAGCATGTATTATGCAAGGCAAATCAGATCTACGGCCAGTAGCATTTGCTTCGAGGAAATTAAGCGACGCGGAAAAACGTTATACAATTACGGAAAAAGAATGTTTAGGCCTAATATGGGCACTATCATATTTTAAACAATATTTATGGGGCATGGAATTTGAAGTATTTACGGATCATAAGAGCCTCGTATGGTTACGATCACGTAGAGATATGAATGGACGTTTGGCGAGATGGGCCTTAGCCATACAACCGTGGAATTTTAAAATAATCCATTGTAAGGGAAAGGACAATATTCATGCAGATTTCCTAAGCAGAAATCCCCTCTACAATGATGAAAAACCAGAAGAAAATATCGCACCGAATCAGGACGATTTATGTTTGTATAGCTTTGAAAAAATAGATTTATTACAGAAACAACAGGCTGACGAGGAATATAAAAATATATTTGAAAAATTATCAAATATGAACCAATATAAAGGTTATCACACGAAACGGAATATTTTATGCAAGAAAGTATGGGTTGATAACCAGCTGAAAAGTGTCACAGTTTTACCACAATGTTTATTTACAGAATGTATGGCAGAATTACATGATAACACATGGAGTGGAGGACATTTTGGTTTATTTAAAACCCTAAGAAAATTCAAGAATCGCTATTATATTCCGAATGCAGAAAAGAAAGTAGAAAATTATATAAAGTCTTGTACAAAGTGCCAGGAAAAGAATATTGTACACCAGAGGGCGCCACTGCAAAATGTGAAGATTCAAAACTTTGGTCATCGTATAGCAATGGATGTGCTTGGCCCATTCTGCAAATCAAAGGACGGACATAGATATGTCATTGGGGCTATAGAATACATGAGCAAATTTGCCATTTGTAAAGCGGTACCTAGAGTTACAGCAGAGGTTATCGCACAGTTTCTTGTTGAGAACATATTCTGCACCTTCGGGAGCATCGAATCAATCATCACAGATCGAGGTACAGTCTTCACCTCAAAACTGGTGCAAAATACAGTAGAAGAATTTGGAGGTCGACTTCTTCATACGACGGCATACCATCCACAGGCGAATGGCTTAATAGAAAGATTCTTCAAGACATTGACAACAGCTATGTCAAAATGTATACAAGAAGATCAGAAGGATTGGTCGTCAGCATTGCCAAGAATTGTCTTCTCATACAATACCTCAATTCAAGCATCTACAGGCGTCGCACCATATCATATAGTTTTTGGACGGGAACCGCATTTTAATCAAGATTTGAAGCTAAGACTACATGAGGAAGAACACACTACGTTAAAGGAGAAAGTGGATTACATACAAGAATTATCAGAGAAAGCAATGAAGAATATAGAGAAGGCACAGCGCTCTCAAAAACTACAATATGACAAGAAGACAAAATCAGTTCAATATGAGCCTGATGATTTGGTCATGATTATAAAACCAAGACGGTTGACTGGAAGAAGTTTAAAACTTTGTAGATTATTTATAGGACCCTATAAAATAATCCACCGATTATCTCCATGGAATTATGTGGTGCAAAGACTCACTCCTAATGGTCGTGCCAAGAATGTAATAATTCATGTTAACAGATTGAAGAAATTCTTCAATCGTTAATTAAAAATAAATTTAAACAGTTCTATATTTCTAGGGTGTAAATAATAAAACTATTATTTTTCAGCAATTTTTAATTCAGGCTGACTGTACAAGGATGCAGTTATGTTTGTTGCATTTGCAAGTGTCACTGTTGTAACTATAATTTAATTTCTTTCCACTATATATTAGCTGCATTTCTAAGATATTACTATAGGAAGTTCAATTTTTAATTTCTTGCACTATAAATTTATTGCACTTTAAGTTTATTGCATTTACGATACCTTTCCTTGTAATAATAATAACTTATAACTTTCACAGAATTCCAATAATTAATTATAACACTGATTTATTTTTTCAGAACTTTAATGTTTACACATGTTATAATAATCTTTTATTTTCATGTATCACACTGCGGAGGCCATACATAGCTGTCCCAGCTTTCTGGGATTTCAGCTACTGGTGTGACTGAATGCGGCTCGCATTCTTCATCCAGGCGGCGGCAGGATCGTGGGGTCTTGGCCTGTCGGGCCAAGGACTCTGCACCCTGCATCAGGCCAATGCAGACTGAAGATTTTATTTTATTTTCATGTCTGTAATATAATAAATTTTATTAATTTTAATTAAGTGATAGGTAGGATTTTTAATAAAAATATCTTTCGTTTCGTCTTTCAGTAATTGATTTCGCGAATTGTCAATGACATGGCATTTGACATGTCAATATGACATGCCATGCCATCATCTATGGTCGTGAAATTAATTATATGGTAATGGTTTTTATTTAGAATAGGTACAAGTATCTAGATTAAATTGGAAATTTAATCCAGATATTTATTTTTTTAATGGTACGGATTTTTGGGACATATCTAATATGTTCCAGAAGTCTAATATTAAGCTAGTAGTAGACGATTGTCACTGTTTGTTTGGATGACTGAGACAAGTGTCATAGACAATGTGTCAGGCATCTAATATAAGGGCAGTGACATATCGTGGTACAATTGTTTGGAGCATGCGACGTGTGTCATACTCCAGGCAGTTAAGGTGGGAACATTCGAGGCGATTTAATCGGGTAATTTATTTAAGCCGGTTTTACACCAGGCGATTAAATTGTGGAAGCCTATCTTTTTAATATCGTATCGAATGGTCTATGCTTTAGAATAAGTCGAATGACACTTGGGGTAGTCAGTTTGGTGCCTTGCCTTTTTAGCAGGGTTTTTGTCAAGGCGAAGCCAGTGTCAGACAACATGTCAGATTACGTAACATGCCATAGGCTAGTGTCTGCTCATGTCCTGACCCTGGTTATCTCTTAGCAAGAGACCATCTGGGTATGAATGTATGGGTATCCCTGCATAGGTAGGGACTTATTATGTGTTAGGCAGGAGTAGTCTGTCTAGTGTGTCTGTATTAAGATGAATTTCCCTCGTCCACCCCGAGACGGCGGGAAATGTGAAGGTTGTGCTTCACGGATGGTGCTTGGCCGTCAACTTAAGAATAAAGTAGTTTTAGATTTAGAATAAGACGTATGACATGAGTCATAAAAATAAAATGTATAGTTAGTTATCGTCTGGCCTCTGGGCAATAAACAGTTTTAACGAAGTACCTCTGCTCTTATTATTCATCATCTGAAGCTAACCCCCAGCAGGCGTCACAGTACTGTGAATTTGTATGTAATAAATAAATAAATAAATTACAAATTAAGTACTGACCCATTCCGTGACCTCCCGGCGAGAGCGAGGTTCCCTTCTTTATCTACCGAGCGAGCGAAGCGTGTCTGTTTTATCTTCTCCAAAATTTCTTTTGTATATCCGGATGTTCGTATATCCGGCTGTTCTCGCCTACGGGACATATTTCTTAACCGATTGGACGGACGGACGGACGGACGGACAGCGAAGTCTCAGTAATAGTTTTTACCCTTTGGGTACGGAACCCTGAAAATAACAAATTTCAGCCATTTGGAAACCAAATTTCGAGGTGTAGAGCGCACAGAGCCGCGAGCATATTTGTTGTGGCGGAGCCTCGCTTGTCTGTGACATGTGTTTGATGTGTTATATCTGTGGCGTCGGGGACCTGCAGTGTCCCGAGGTGTGCGTATTTTACTTTATCACTATGCACAACAAAAATATGAGGATTCAAAATTTAAATAAAACTATTTAAACGGATTATATCGCATATATTAATTATTTTAGCCTCCCTGACGTTTCGGTAACTTTCCAGTTAGGCTTGGGGTTCAAGGATCAAGCTAGACACAAGACTGGAAACCCTGGTCCTCGAACGGTGTAAAACAAAAATTGTGTTAAAAGTTGTATACGTAGAGTCTTTGTTTTACAAGTATGCCCTAGTTATAAGGCAGTCTGGGAGTTTTATTTCGGCGGTTCCTTCTCCTGAGCAAGCCTTATTGTGAACCGCTGCACGCTAGTAGATATTTTTAAAGAAAATAATGATCTGGTGCCCTTCTGGCACATATGTAACTGTCTTTACACATTAAAAAACCGGCCAAGAGCAAAAGCATGTCGGGCCACGCTCAGTGTAGGGTTCTAGTACCCCATCCTTCACAAGCCCGAAGTTTAAATTACGAGAAAGATTTCAAGCTCTATAAAAAGGTCGTAAACGCTAAAGTTAAAGTAACTGTAATTACTTATTACTAGTGTCCGACCGAAACACGTTTTTCTGCCGAAACCGAAACCGAAGGTTCGGTTCTGATTACAGTTTCGGCCGAAACCGAAACCGAACCTTTTATAAACGTGATTAAAACGTTGTATAAAATGTCAGCGGGCCGTTCTTTCTAGATCTAATAATGAATACAATAAAAAAATTCGCTGACCGATGGAGCTAAGTGTTCTAATTTCAGTTTGGTTCAAAATTCTTTCGTATTTACGGACGATTGGATGCTTTTCTATTTTCGCCTGGAAGTCGTATTTCTAAACCGATGCTCATGAATTTTTTTACTAAGATTATTTTTGTCGATTAGAGCAATTTTAAAAATGTACAGATGGATATAGAGTTAGGTGGGGGTAGACAAAGTAAAAAAAATACAAATTTCAGCAATTACACAACAAACTCACGCTTCACTTTTGTAAAATTGAAATTTTAACATTGACACTGGGTCTAAATTAAATTATCCAATAAAAGAGAAGCATTAACAGCTGTGAACTACTTTGTAGTTGCCATATTTTACGATTTTAAAAAAGCATTCGACACTTTAGAAACTAATACCCTTTTAGATGGAATGGACGAATGTGGTGTGGGGCAGCCGCTGAACTGTTGGTTCCGCGACTATCTCACATCACGTTCCTATCGTGTCAAGATTAGTGACAGCCTAAGTGAAGAGACTCAGGTACGCTGCGGAGTCCCTCAAGGCTCTGTGTGCGGACCTGTATGCTATCTTATGCATGTTAACAGTCTATGTGGAGTAATACGTAACTGTTCAGCACATATGTTTGCCGAAGATCTTTGTACCCTACGTGCCGGCACCAACATTACTGAGACATGTGACTTGGTTCAGCAAGATATAGATGCAGTAGTAAAATGGTCTCACGATAACGGAATTATTTTAAATACCGAAAAAACTAAACTTCTTATTATACAATCACCTCACTTTCATAGAACAGAAGAGCCATTGCCCATGTACACCCACAGCGTTAGTTGCTTTCATAATAGTTTACAAAACTGTCAATGCAAACCCATTGAAAAAGTTGACTGTGTAACTTATCTTGGAGTCAAAGTAGATACCAAATTTTCATGGCACCATCACATTAATTATGTATGTGGCAAACTAAGAATACTTTTAGGAAAATTTTACCACCTAAGCTTTAAAGTGCCAAATAATATATTAAAATGTCTATACTTTCCAATAGTAGATTCTATATTGGGATATGCTCTGGATTGCTACGGACTCACATTTAAATCTTTAATAGACAAATTAGAAGCAATACAAATAAGATTCCTAAAATTAATAGTGGACAAAAAAACTAAAAATAAATGTAATGGTAATTATTTCAAGCTTTTTAAAATTTGTAGTATACTCCCCGTTAGTTTAAAACATAAATATCTTTTAGCAGTTAACAACCACGGCAATCGTGAGCATAACCCAATACTAATAGAACATAAACACGGAACAAGGTCGGTATCCGCGGGCAAATTTGAAGTACCAAGGGTCAGGAACTACTATGGTGATAGAACATTGAGCAAAAGGATTCCCTACATACTCAACAGTTTGCCCGAGAATATCCGACACGAACAAAATAAGTCTAAATTTAAAAAGTACTTAAAAAAGCACCTATTGCTGACGCTTGAGTGATAACGTTGTCTATACAAAGTGTCACTCAAGTGTTTAGCAATAACTATTGTAGAAATATTATATAGACATACCTGCAGACAAACAGTACAAACCGTTTTGCAGGAAATTGTATATGTTTTTAGCTTTACACTTTAATTAATAAATAATAATAATAAAAAAAAAAAGCGATCTGCTAATTGTAGATGGTATAAAATTAAACAAGTTTAAAAACCTAGCAACAAAATAATTGGTTGAGTTTTAATTTTTATAATTGCAATCAGGCAGCCTAGTAACGCTAATTCAGACGTAGGTTACTAATTTTATTACATACACGCTACAATGACGAATCCTAAAGTCATTTTATGAGATAAGTAAACCTCCTCACTTTTATCCTAAATAACCAATATCGCCGTCAATTTGTTTGTTAATTAAGAAAATTTGCGTTAAAAATTACACTATGAGTTGATCAATTCATAATGTAATGTAATTAAGTAAATTTAAAGTAAATGTAAATTTTTAACCGCAAATCTCCACTATTTTGAAAAAATCTAAAAACCGAGTTGACGAAAAAATACTATAATACTTCTCGAACATACTCACAAAATTTCATGACAATCGGTTGAGAAATGCGACATTAAGGCAAGGCAACAGTCGGTAAGCGCATAGACATCGAAACATCCGGGCATACGAAACAATTTTGGGCCACGCTGAAACGAAAATGCTTTGCTCGCTCGGTCAGTTACTTAACATTATTCGGGGAACAAACACAACCGTCACCTCACTGAGCAAAGTGATTTTAGCAGCCGGCGAAGTCAAGCGAGCGACGCCATATTGCCAGCCGTGCCGACTGCCGAGCGCACCCAACGTTAGCCGAACGCGACCCGACAGTACGATGTTGTAAGTTTCGGCGTGGCCGAAAGGTTCGGCTGTTTTTTGGCCGAAACATGATTTTTAGGCCGAAACTGGCCGAAACCGAAACCGAAACTTCGGTCGGTCACTACTTATTACCTTCTGGAAGTTATCGATTATACGCGCCAGATTGAGCAGAATGATTTAATGCAATATGGTACTGAACTAATATGTGTAACGTTCGAAGTATAAGGACACCGTGCGGCACTTGCGTAATTTTAAAGAAAATTATGAAATTTTGCGATAACTCCAACACGGCTCGACCGATTTTATTCAATATAGTTTTCATTATGGTTTTTTACGTAATTTTTTGACTCGTGGTTGAAAGTTAAGGGTTCCTAGTTGACTACGGCGATAAGACCGCCTGTTGTACCTCTGCCTGTTACTTTAATGTATCTCATGTTGTGTTGTATATTCCTTGATGTTGGAGGTATGCAATAAAGAGTATTTGTATGAGTGTTTGTATGTATGTTTTTCTCAGCCAACCTTTGAAAACGGTAACTGGGAAGTTACCCAAACGTCAGGGAGGCTCAAATAATTAATATATTCCGTCTAAATCGTTTTATTTAAATGTGTGATAGTCGCGGTAACCGAAGAAAATAATACGGGGATTCATCGAGCCTGCCTGTTCCTTTTCAGTTAGTCAGAACATTCATAGCTAAATAGAAATAAACAAGAACGCAGGGGGCGTTCTGGGGAAGCTAGCATCGAGGGTAGAAGTATCTAAATACTTCATAGTATAAAACAAAGTCGCTTCCTGCCGTCTGTCTGTCTATATGTACCTACCTATGCTTAGATCTTTGAAACTACGCAACGGATTTTGATGCGATTTTTTTAAATAGATAACTTGATTCAAGAGGAACGTTTATATGTACTCGTATAATACTTGCATAGTAGGTATACATATTTAGTATCAGCGTTGCACCCTTGCGAAGCCGGGGCGGGTCGCTAGTTAAAATATATATAATTAATTACTGTAAGTATATGCAAAGCTACGTAGATTTATTTACACGCCTTATAGGGAAAAAATAAGCTGATATCCAGTGCAAATGGCGGCCAGCGTGTATAAAGCAAGTCCCGCCGGAACACCGACTCATTGACGCCTCCGCTCATCGCTAGCTCGGCTGCTCGACATTACAAACAAGTAAGTTTTTTCCTCGTTTTTTGACCCACTAGTTTCCTTGTGATAAATTCGTAATGCTTAAGTATATTTTAATTCCGTTTTTCCGTAGTACAAAGAGTACTCTAACGGGACCCTATAATAAATAAATATCGGACAACTTAACTCAAATCATCCCAAAGTAAGCTCTAATAGGCCTGTGTTATGGACACTAGACGAATATACACACTTAGACAAATACATCGAATAGGTACATCCTTCATCCAGGGACAAATATTCAAGTTCATGACACAAATATTTACCCTTACCGGAATTCGAACCCGGAACCGCCGCCGGCTCAGCAGGCAGCTGCCCTACCACTACGTCGCCAAGCCCTACTCCTATCACTACGCCACCACTGTCTGTCCGTCTGTCGCAGGGATCTATCTTAATAGTTAGAGACTTGACATTTTCACATAATGTGTATTTATCTATCCAAATATCATAAGCCCTCCAAACCAAACCGCGTTCAAGAACCGCACATTATGACAACCATAAAAATAGACTGTTTTGTTAGAACAAATTTCTTATCTGTAAAAATGTTAATTATTGCTAAATAATAACATCGATATCGATAAAATTATTTCATTCCAATTTCGAACATCTCTGAAATAGTAGTTTATGTCACTGTACATAATGAAGGGCATTAATCACGAGTGTGGGTTTATGACACGAGCCGAAGGCGAGTGTCATAATAACATCACACGAGTGTTTAATGCCTAATTATGTATAGTTACATACACTACTTTATCTACTCACATATCATAAGCCTCCATGATGCATTCAGGAGCCGCATATTATGACCAACATACCTAATGTTTCCTTGACTTAGCTGGTAATAAGTAATTAATGACGTTAGGTGCTTTGTTACGGATATCAGGAGGCGTCGCCGAAATATCTATATCATCTTGATAGCTCATTTTATGGTTTATATTCAACAAATCGATCAATTTTATGCATTAAAACAAATTCTAACCGGTAATGGCGGCAATGAAAACTTTTCTTTTTTTTTCTGGCAGCTGTCATAGTTTTTTTTTAATTCCGAGACAAACTAGAGTGGGCCCGAACTACCATATCGTTCGATATCTTCATGGACCAAGTAACCTCTGGACATGACAAGCGAATAATAATACCAGGAGGGAACGGGACAACTATTTACAGAAACCGTTAAGAGCGACAGAGACATAGACAAGATGTTTTGTCCTTATCAGAGTTCCGCTTTTTTTGTTTAACGGATGATTGTCAAATTGACAAGAGCTCCGCTAAATACTGCCGGTGCTGTGTATGATAGGTTTTAGTGGGGGTTTATCACCACAACAATCATTAGTTCTGCATCTACTTTACTACAGAGAATTAACGCACAGTCGGATACACTTTGGCTTTCTCTTCCTCATCTTAAATGAGGCTACTTGCCAACGCGGAACTGACTGTTTCCCGGGCCTGGCTCCATTGTAACTCAGGCTATCATATCTGCTTCGCTTTAATGTAAATATTGATGCATTGTTTGTCCACGTGATTCAGTATTTATATGACAAAATAAACAAACTGGTTCATAGCGATTAGTCACGATACCTTCAAAGTTGTAGTCCCAAGGCCGGGCTCGCCGCGCCCGCCGGGGGAGGACACCGTGCCCCGCGCGCTCACCCTGGCGGCCGCTCTCAACTTCCCCGCCTGTGGTTAAATAAATCATTGATTCTCACGGTCGAATCTCTAAGTGTCTTAGCCTGTCACCTGCGCTAGGTACTGTATTGTTATTACTTCTTAATAAAGATGATTGAATTGAGACTGTTGTACATTATTGATGATATGATCTTACTAACAAGTTAATTTAATTACCATACTGTTATTATGTAAATGAAACCATATGCCCAGTCAAATTTATTATAGTTAGACATCTTATAGTTGGCTTCGTGACAGTAAGTACCTATGAGTTGTTATTAGCTCTTACACGAGTTATTGCTCGTCACACGAACCACAATTATATTACTCATGACAGAAAAATACAATAAAATTATACCATGAGTATTATGTAAACTAATTGATTTGGTTCCTGATCCAGGAACGTCTGATGATCCTGGGTCAATTAATCCACCCAAGGTTATCAGTTCGGGCAATATTCTCTTCATCATTTCAGCCATAGGACGTCCACTGCTGGACACAGGCCTCCTCAATTGACTTCCACATGGGCCGGATAGAAGCGACCCGCATCCAGCGAGTCCCCACAACCCTGACCAGGTCGTCCGACCACCTTGCGGGTGGCCGTCCTACGCTGCGCTTGCCGGTACGTGGTCTCCAATCGAGAACCTTTCTGCCCCAACGGCCATCGGTTCTTCGAGCTATGTGCCCTGCCCATTGCCACTTCAGTTTGCTAACCCTGTTTGCTATGTCGGTGACATTAGTTCGTCTACAAATCTCATCATTTCTGATTCGATCACGTAGAGAGATCCCGAGCATAGCCCTTTCCATAGCTCGCTGAGTGACTCTGAGCTTCCTTAAGAGGCCCATAGTTAGAGACCACGTCTCGGCTCCGCAGGTCATCACCGGTAATACGCACTGGTTGAAGACTTTTGTCTTCAAGCACTGAGGTATCTTGGACGAGAAGACACTTCGCAGTTTCCCGAACGCTGCCCATCCGAGTTGAATCCGTCGATTGATCTCTTTCTCGAAGTTGGACCTGCCTAATTGGATCGTCTGACCTAGATAGACGTATTCGTCGACAGCATCGAGGACCGAGTTCCCAACCAATACTGGGGTGGGTGCTACATGGACATTCGACATGATCTTCGTCTTGTCCATGTTCATCTTATGGCCTACCTGTTGGAATATTCGGTTGAGATCATCCAGCATTATACCGAGATCCTCCAGCGTCTCCGCCATGACCACGATATCGTCAGCAAACCGAAGGTGCGTGATGTACTCGCCATTTATGTTGATGCCAAGTCCTTGCCATTCCAAGAGCTTGAAGGCGTCTTCCATTGTGTTGGTGAAGAGCTTCGGAGATATTACATCTCCTTGTCTCACACCTCTCTGCAATGGAATCGCCTCCGTACACTGGTCTTGTACTCGGACTGACATAGTGGCGTTGTTGTACACACTCCTGAGCACCTCGACATACCGATGGTCAATTCGGCATCGCTGGAGGGACTGTAGTACTGCCCATGTCTCGACGGAATCAAAGGCCTTCTCATAGTCCACAAACGCTAAGCAGAGTGGCAGATTATACTCTTCGGTTTTCTGTATAACTTGCCGCAGCGTGTGTATGTGGTCTATGGTACTGAAGCCTTTTCGAAACCCGGCTTGTTCGGGAGGCTGGAATTCATCGAACCTGCTTGAGAGACGATTCGTGATGACCCTAGAAAAGAGCTTGTAGACATGACTATTCTCTTATTTCTAGATATTCATCATCATCATACATGGGCTGACATCAACCGACGTCACCCTGTCGCAAGGTACCGCGCGACAAGTAGACCGGAGGATCGACTTAAGAGCGAATTATATCACTACACGCAAATCCTCCTTTCTGGGTGCCTGTTTACCAGGCCACCCGCTGGCTTTCAACACGACGTGTATGCGTGCACGACTTATTGGTTAGTACAAGCTGCTACACAGCATTGAAGTATTGGAGGGCTATTTAGCCTATGAGTATCGAGAGCTAAACAGCTGCCACGGATCGATAACTCGACATTAGTTAGTACAAGGAGTTAAACAACTCGTGCCAATCCTGCAGAAGTCAAACGACTCCCCGCAGGAGTTAACCAACTCCCCAGGCTTTACAGGCGGCTGGGCGCATGCGCAATCCATCAGTAATCAAAATACTAGGGTTCAACAACCCTGCGCATGCCCCGCCAGCAAATAGGCGGCAGTTACCTGCCACCATGTCCTTACTGCAGTCTGGACGGGTCTACTGTGTGAGAAGTAGTACTGCCCGGACACCACAAAATGTGCATGTCCTTCGTGATATATTCCATCATAAAATTGCAATCAACATCATAGAAATACAATTATCTATACTGGCATATAATTACATACAGAAATTAAAGTTACATTCATCTGGTCTCTATGTTATTATATTCAGACCAATATGAGAATCATAAGATTCTTAAGATGCGCTAGAAAATCTGGCCATCGATCCTTCACAAGTACCTTCGCATTGTTACGTATATGATAGAGAGAAAAAACAAATCAAGATTGTAAAGGCTTAGGCTAAAACACTTAGCTTTCGCAGATCTCTCCGGCTGTTGCACAGTTGGATTTCTCGCACTGAGTCTAAGCACTTAATTAATCACAAATTACTTTAAAAACACAAGAAACCTTGTGAAAGAAAATTTGAGCAAGTAACAACTGGATTCTTACCATAGACAATTTGTATTTTTTTAGGTGCGTTCCGAAACACGCAAATATCGCGACATTTCGCGACAGCCGGGCAATTCAAATGTGCATTGTAGTCTACTATAAAACAACGAATATTGTGGATAATTTTACATTTCGAAAGTTTATATATGAATAATAGTGAGTAGGTACTATTAGCTATAGATTTGTAAAACAATGGTGCGTTGCTCCATAATTGGCTGTAAAAGCGACACTGGCCAAAAAAGTGAAAATATAAGCTTTCATAGGTAAGTGCGATGTTTCGACTTTGCTTTTGCTTTATTTCTGCAAAAATATATATTTAATAATTATTTATACGATAAATAGCACAGCAAAATCATATCAAAACATCAGAAATCTGCTTAAAATCTCATTTTGTAATATCTTATTTTTAGGTATTACCCCTACAAATTCAATAGTCTTTACGTCTTGTCAGTGTCAGTAGTAGACTCTTTGTCTTCACCTCTACTTGACGTTCCGCCACGTTTTTTTACTGCTTTTTAATTTGTCTGCTTTATTCGATTTTAAGGGATACCAGTATAAGAATTGGTAAATTACCCTTAACTCATGGAGGTTTACAAATATATTTTTTTGTTTTAGATTTCCAAAACATGATCCTGCTTTACTCCAATGTTGGATATACGTGCAACAGGACGATCGAATTGGGAACCAACCAAAAATGCTTGTATATGTTCACGACAATTTTGTTTAAAGGACAGTAAACATCTTGCCTCATGCCTCCTATTAACATCATCATCATCTATATAATGAAACACCTGTTTATTTGCGTATATCGACTGTAATATGCTGTAATCAATACTTCTCAACAATATTTATAATTATTTTTTCTTTTCTAACCTCACAACACACACTGACACTTGACATTCACCGTCTCTTTCCTACCCCAAATATATCGTTCGTCCCTTAGTGTTGCCAGCACTTTTACTAGTTTCTCCATACATTTTCACCTCAATATTAACGACATAAACTACTTTTACATTATTTTCAAATAACATTAATGATAAAAGTTACAGTTGCTAACAGTCGGCCTTCCTGATAATCGGAATGACCCTATTCCGGTTCGGCCATTCGAATTCGGGTATGTCCCCATACTTATGTATTAATATTTAATCCACATCACATTACCTACTATATAAACTAATAGAATGTATAGATACTGAAATTAAGATCATAATCAACAAACAATTATTTAATTAAAACATTTTAAACTCAAACACTTGAAATCAGTAGCTAATTTTGGGTGCGTAACGGTTGGCACAACAACCTTTGATATAATGTTGGTCAATATAACGATCAAGTGGTACGGCAAACGAATAATACAACAATCCATACAATCTCTGATCGCACAATGTCCCAGGCATAATGATCACTTGATATAATACGTTTACAGGCTCAATACACAATCAAATCGCTCAAACAAAATAGTTAACCTGTGATAGGATAGAGTCATAGTAAGGTACGACGACGAGCGAAGCGAGGGGGAATGTTAGGTTATCTTGCGAATATAAACGTTAGATACATCAAGCGTATTTCATACCAATCGAAACTATCCCCAATGAAACTATAGTTATTGTTGCTATATCAAATAACACGTTATATAAATATTGAAATTATACGAAATGTTACTATCCATCAGTACACAGTACACAGCCGCTAATTTGTACTTAAAATTAAACATTTGAGATCAGCGGTTAATTCTATTTAGATTTAAACATTCGAAATCAATACCCTATAGCACTAATACTTTAATATTAGAGATAAGTACCTTATTGAACTTATAAACTTAAACATTTGAGATCAACACTAGTTGTACTAAAATACAAACATTATTCGTATTTAGCTAATCGTGAGTAGCATGTCATGATCACTGCTCCATCTGCTTCTATCGATGGGTTCATTCGACCAACACGCCTCTGCATATGCAGTGGTATTAAATCACATCAAGAACCTTGAAGAGGAACTGGGCCACTAGGAACGGGTAGAAGAGTTGAACTATTTAAGAAAAGAGTATACAAAGCATAATCCGCCCAGATTCTAATCCACTCAGAATATTTACTAAGATATTGTAGGCAGTGAAAAACTGCAAAAGACTGCAACAATACGTTTATATTAGCAGTATTAAACACGTAGTAATACATATGTTAAGTTACACATATAAGGTGGACTCAAGACTCATTAAGGACCAGTCAGTAAAGAGAAAAATACTTTTAAACCGAATTTAGAATTCTCGGTCATGCAAGAAAGAGTGGAGCAATATGACATTCAACTAGAGAATTATCATGTAGACATACAGAAATTACATGCTGAAATTATTAGGTTAGGGAGCAGATCGTACATAACATCATTCATGTATAGATCTTCAAAAAGAGAGATCAAGGAGCACGTCCTGGCTTTTGACCAGCTGTAGAGAGGGAATAAATGTAACGTGAAGCGTTTTAACTCATTTATGAATAGTGAACTGTGGTTATATCCCCAAAGCATACTCAACAACAGGTCATACAATGGAGGTGCCTCTTGATACTTTTGCGTTTGCCTGTCCTAGCGATAGCGCTTAGTGTAGGTACAATCACTTAGTCATGTATTGATTACAATATAAATCTATGTATGTTCTTGCACATAGTGTTAAAAGTACATATATGATTAATCAAATGTCAATCCTTCTACAGACTATACAAAACAGTGTCATGTAGGCAAACAACGCTTTTTCATGGCTAATATGCAAGCCAATAAATAAGCCTATTGTTTGCCCCCATTGTAATGTTAAGTGTCATCTGTATTTGTATTTCTTTCTTCTTGAGGTGTGCAATAAAGGGTATTCTATTCAATTCAATACGAGAACAGCAAACGCGACCACAGGCTTGGCAGATGTAAGACTGGCCTGCGCGCGGTGAACAAGGGCGGAGCTGATGTCTTTTGGCACGCTTGGTTGCGAGAGTCCTAAACCATGCCTCCATCCACCATTTGTCCTTATCCACTGCGGACTCCTCCCAGTTATGGACACGAATGTTAAATGCGTGCATGTCTCGCTTGGCGCAGTCTTTGTAAGGCAGGATCGGGCGATCGATATTTCTTCTGGCGTCCGCTACAGGCCCGAGCATAACACGCCGCGGCAAGCAGGATGGATGCATGCGATACACATGCCCCACCCAACAGAATCTTCTCCGCTTCAGCAGTACAAAGAGGCTGGGAACATATTCAATATAACCATAAAACACAGACATAGGTACACATACAATATTCATAACTATCCATACAGTTACACTTCGCCTTCACTGAGAAGTATTTAACATCACTAAGGACACACGCAAATTGTATATTATAAAAAAGTTAATATATCTTTTTTTTTTTGTTATCGAACTATACCCACATTGGTCAATCATTGCAACAATCAGATTTATATTTATATATATTTATTATGTAAGTAGAAAAGTTGTGTAGGTATTTAGATATGATTGGTTCAGGAATGGATTCAATCTTAGGTAAGTAATACTAATCTTAAAAACATACATTTAAATGTGTAAAGTTTCAATTGCTCTGATATAAGTATGATTCAGTTTTGCGAATATCTTTCAAATTGAAACTTTGATGGTAGGATAGGACCACATTAGTAATAAATTAGAAATTAGGCCTACTAGACAGGCACTGAACCTGTTACTTAAGCTTGAATGTGTTTAATACATTTTATTTGTATCTTCAAAGCAAAATGTATGTAAGTACTAGTAGTGGAAACTGTATTAGCTATTTTTGTTAACTCTAAGTGTGATTGTAAAATGTTTACTTCCGATTAATAGATAAATAATGTAGATAAGCTTAATATAGAAACATTTAAGTGTTTTTATGCAGATCATAGATCGGAGACTTATATTCCAAAAACTTTAAAAGAAACACCATAAACAAACACTCAGACCAATAACTATTAGTTATCGTTTGGAATTATTCAAGGATAAAATTCATAATGATCTTAGTATGTTACTTATTTTCTGCATGAGTGCAATGACGTAAATATAATAGATCGGCAAAATAATAGATTAACGCAAAACACGTTTCGAAAGAATACTATTTCTGGATCGACAATAAACACAAAGTGTACTTAATGGGCTACTGTAGGTACCTATCCAAAGAAACAGAACCAGGCTTTATGAACTGTACGGAGAGGGTGGAATTAACAAAGATGCAGTTTTATTTGTACGATGATTGTTAGTCAAAAATACTAAGAAAGTATATACAGCCTGTTACCGGCATGCGGGCATTTATTAAAACTGATAATAATATGATCCATTAGTAATTGTTTGCATGTATTAGATAATCATAATTATGTGAATTAACTGCACAATTAAATTTCTTAAATCCGCACATTCCATGTACAGGTAGGCACAGTAGGTGTACAGCGTAATTGTCGTTACTCATATCACGCTGTCATTTAACACCCGCTTGTCAATTTATTTACTGTACATTACTGGCAATTAAATTTTTTTAGAAAGTTAATAAAGTCTGAATTTAAGTTAATTAATTAAATTAAGGTCATGGATACGTTAAAGATCTATGTTACTTTACTCTACTTTAAGAAAAGCCTACTTGGCGGTAACACATTGTATATGCATAGCTGCAGAAGCAAACTATATTAAGTAGTTCAAAAGTAGAAATCTCAGTAAAATTAAAACTGTTTGAAATATTATTCATAAAGGGACTGGTAAATCAAATATTTGCAATTGCCATGACAATGTTGTCAACAAGTGGTCAGACTATGTCGAATCGCGGTGTTGCCTTTAGCACCACAAAATTTCTGTGACCGTCCGCATCTACGAGTAACTATGCGCCGTAGATTGTAGTAGATGGGGCGTTGATGACGTCACGGCCTACCGGCCCACAAATCACGAGGACTACGTACCTGTCAAAAGAACACGATATTAAGCTACCACATAAAGTAAGCGGGTAAGCAGATAGTGACGACACCACCGACAATTCTTCCCAACTTAGTCGCACTATAACTTACTAGTGTCGTGTCAAAGATCTCTATTAACTTGCAGTTATCTTAGCAAGGTATTATGGCATAAGAATGATGCAAATGTAATAATTGTAATATATATTAAATTTAAAACAAATATGACATTTATGTATCCTTGTAATAAAGAACTAAAATTTACTCTAAGACTTTAGCTGTCAGTCGTTCACGTCGATTAGACAAAATTCATTTTAGGTAATTAAATAAAATAGTAAAAAATATCGCGAACAGTAGTCGGCCCGTGTTATGAGCACTCGAGGACGATAAACATACTCATAAAGATAAATACATGCCAAAATCAATCACCCAGGCATAAACACTCGAGCCCATCACACAAATATCCGCCCCCGCCGGGACTCGAACCCAGGACCGTCGGCCCAGCGGGCAGCCGCCCAACCACTGCGCCAACTGCGTTGTCAAAATTAAGTTTTCAAATTGATAATGATAAAATTACTGTAAAGGAATTTATCACGCCTACTAGCGTTTCCATTTGTCTACCTTTTTGTGTTCTTGATTTTATTTTAATTAATTCATATATACACTTGAAGTCGACGCATTGGCAAGTGTGTTTCCGTCTCGTTCTTTTCTCATACAGAAACTCATGCTTACAAGAGATAGCAATACAGTCGTAAATTTTTACTCATGTACAAGTACTCATATTGGATCCTTACTACAAGCTATTCGGAGACCAACGGCATACCAGTTAAAATACTTAACTAACTAGTCCACTATTCATGTCCCGCTATTCATGTCAAAGAAAACTAAATTCGGACAGTAATTTTGCAAATGGAATCCTCATGAGCAAATTAAGTTCAGCGGCGTACGCTATCAAACATATCAGACAATTGAGTACAGTTGATATAGCACAATTAGTTTATCATGTATTCAGAGTGTCATGACACTCTGAATACATATCATATGATATTCTGATTTCTGCAAAATAGCTGACATTCTAATTTTTCTTGTGCTACAAGCACAAAACATTCGTCCTATATATAGGTAAAACCTGAGCTCCCATTACCCCCTAATATGTTCTCTTTTTTTTTTTTAAGAAACAAACATCTTAATTGAGTGTAGTGTCTTAGTATATTTATGAGAAAGAGAGAGAAAAACCAACCCAGGAAATTCCGTTATCCACAATTTCAATATCACTACATAGTATAAAACAAAGTCGCTTTCTCTGTCCCTATGTCCCTTTGTATGCTTAAATCTTCAAAACTACGCAACGGATTTTGATGCGGTTTTTTTTTTTTTTTTTTTAATAGATAGAGTGATTCAAGAGGAAGGCCCATATGTACAACACATGCATAATCTATCAGCATTGCACCCGTGCGAAGCCGGGGCGGGTCGCTAGTAAGCAATAAAAATAATATGATAATAATAATACATCTTTCAGCCTGAGTCCATACAAGTGCTGCTGATTAGAAAGTTTCATGTTCGTATAGTATGTAAAAACTAGAAACTAGTTAACTTGTTTCTCGATTCATGCCACATTGCTCCCAACCAATTCGAGAAACACAGTCCCAACAAGAAAGCACGTCAAACGTGCACCAACTGTGATAAACCGTCAAACTTCCGTTTTCTAAGCATATATAATATAATATGTGTATGTATACAAACACATTATTGCACATAAAACAATATAGTCAAAACTCAACACAATACATGTGACCCATCCCTATAAGGGATTTCCTCCAGTTAACCTCTGAGTAAGTGACATAGATAGCTAAACATTGAAGCGATATACAAACGCACAAATTACAACGCGTAAATATACAATATATATAGATACTGTATATATATATATATATATATTTTTTAAAGACTGACTGATCGCCATAATACTTGGCATAATTAAGTTAATCATTTACTTACAGGTTTATCAACACAAAACGCAGCATATAAGTTGTTTCTTTACTGATCACTGCACTGTATGGTATATATATATATTTCAATTAAGTTCGCCATTTGTGCTGACTTTTGTTTTGTGCAATACAGTTTAAATAAATAAATAAATAAAGTTGATTATTTATTTACCAGCTTATCACCTCAGCATATTTTAATAGAATTAGTCAATTACTTACAGGTCACCGCAGTAAACGGCATATGTTAGTTAACTCAGGTGATTACTTACTGATCACTGGAGTTCACAGCATGTTTCAGTAGCATTAGTCAGTTATATACTGATCACCACAGTCCATGGTATATTTAAGTAACATTAGTTGGTCATTTAACATACTGATCACCGCCTCCACGGTATATTTCAGTAATGTTAGTCAATTACATACTGATCACCGCCTCCACGGTATATTTCAGTAAGGTTAGTCATTACGTACTGATCACCGCCTCCACGGTATATTTCAGTAAGGTTAGTCATTACGTACTGATCACCGCCTCCACGGAATATTTCAGTAAACTCAGTCAATAGCGTACTGATCACCGCCTCCACGGTGTATTTCAGTAAACTCAGTCAATAACGTACTGATCACCGCCTCCACGGTATATTTCAGTAAACTCAGTCAATAACGTACTGATCACCGCCTCCACGGTATATTTCAGTAAACTCAGTTTAATAACGTACTGATCACCGCCTCCACGGTATATTTCAGTAAAGTCAGTCAATTACGTACTGATCACCGCCTCCACGGTATATTTCAGTAAACTCAGTTTAATAACGTACTGATCACCGCCTCCACGGTATATTTCAGTAAAGTCAGTCAATTACGTACTGATCACCGCCTCCACGGTATATTTCAGTAAAGTCAGTCAATAACATACTGATCACCGCCTCCACGGTATATTTCAGTAAAGTCACTCAATTACGTACTGATCACCGCCTCCACGGTATATTTCAGTAGGTTTTGTCAATTACTTGTCAATTTTATGGTTTGTGTCAGAGGTAATTAAGATCTCAGAAGATCATGTCAAAAATCTCATTCAGTAAAACAACCATTTGTGAATGTGGAAATAATAGACTTATCACTTTAATTTAAATCACTGGAAACTGAGGAACTAGTTGTGTTCTGTTTCCAAAGACATTATAGTTTACATTCCCTTTTCAAACATCTTTGCTCCCAGTTGCAAGATAAAACGACAAAACCATTCAGTGAAACTAGACTTCCCACCAGTCAATGCAATAGGACTGACGATATAACAAACTCGCAATATGGGGTGATATACTTTGTTTCATGATGTTTGAAATTAGAAATTATAGGAATTCTTATCATAGTATAACTGTAGCTACGAGAGCACCCAAAGATATGTTCGTCACTTCAACTTGAAAATGTTACAGTGAATGCAAAAATGCTTACCAGAGTGAGCGTTTCTTCTTCAATCCGGCACTTCTGATTTATTAACATCATCATCATCTATATAATGAAACACCTGTTTATTTGCGTATATCGACTGTAATATGCTGTAATCAATACTTCTCAACAATATTTATAATTATTTTTTCTTTTCTAACCTCACAACACACACTGACACTTGACATTCACCGTCTCTTTCCTACCCCAAATATATCGTTCGTCCCTTAGTGTTGCCAGCACTTTTACTAGTTTCTCCATACATTTTCACCTCAATATTAACGACATAAACTACTTTTACATTATTTTCAAATAACATTAATGATAAAAGTTACAGTTGCTAACACTCCTATGGGCTATCTTGCTGCTCTCTCGAAATTGTAATTAAATTTATGTAAATAAATATATTTTACCATTACATTTTGACAGTATTTTTGTTAAGTTTTATTGTAATTATTTTATAATTTGTCCCATACAATATAATAATACATTTAAAACTAATTCACACCGCTAACAACTAGCACTGGAAAAACGGGAGAATTATTTGGAACCTGGTAAACCCTGTGTTAGTCATGTACTTTGCTGCTGTCCCTTTCGGGTATACGCATATGCCGAATCCATAGGTACTTCATCCAAGGATATCTTACTTGCGTGCGACATTTGTCAATTTGTCTGCAAATTGACAATTCATTTCGAACTAAACGTCATCTCGACTGATATTAGAATAGAGGTCAAACCAAATTTCTTTGGTTTTCAGAGATGTTCGAAATTTGAATGATATAATATTATCGAAATCGATGTTATTAATTAGCAATAATAACATTTTCACAGATAAGAAATTTGTTCTAACAAAACAGTTTATTTTTATGTTGGTCATAATGTGCGGTTCTTGAACGCGTCATGGAGGGTTTATGATTTTTGGGTAGATAAAACAATTTGTTTCTGATTGTGCAGTCGAGCTGTGGCTGTGTGCGATGCGTATCTCCGTCACGCTGGCGGCGCTGCTGCTGCTGGGCGGCGCGCGCGCAGACTGCGAGGGGGGCCCGGTGATTACTGTACCTGGACTAAGTATTCCTGATGAACATCATATAGATCATATATATGTGGAATACGGAAAACATATAGAATTGTTTTGTTCTTTTAATGGCACTAGAAATATAACAATCACACGGCATATTGATCCTGTATTTGCATACTTATATGCAACGTCATTTAACAAAAGTGAGAAATATCTTCCAACAATGGTTGTCAACGCAACCACAATTAAATCCGTACTAGAGCCAGCTTCAGGAAGATATCGGTACATCTGCAAACATAACACAAGTGGTTGTAGGGACGATATCCTCATCCTTCACCAGCCTGCGATGCGTGTCTCCTCCTCCTCGCCAATAGTGCAACGAAAAGCAAAACTGTTTTCTGGGTTTGGAGATTCCAGGTACTTTGTGCCTTACGGAGAGAATTATCAGATATTTTGCACGGGCACAAAGGGCAGCGAATACCAAAAACTCCTTATTTGGTCGCTTACCTCGATCAATGTGACTGAATTACCAACAAATACCGTCGATGATACAACAGTGATGTACGGGGCTCGCGCGGATCACACGGGAGAGTTTGAATATACGTGCGACTGGGGTGATGCGCTGAACACAATCTGGCTAATCGTGGACCACTTCCCTGAAGTTTTAAATTTTTCGTGCGTTTCATACGACTTCGGAGAAAAAATCGTGTGCACGTGGACTTCTTCTAATCCGCGAAACACTTTTCATTTGTTTTATCAAAAAGAAGACATACTTGTTTGCGCCGGCGCGCTGGGAACAGGGTGTGTGTGGAACGATATACTTATGAGGCGGAGGTTGAAGTATATGTTCTCGTTTGGTGACCTAAATGTTTCTTTAGTAATGCGCACTTGTAACGAATTCATTTGTAATAATCAAACATTCACTTTTACTTTTGATTCAATTGACAAAATTAATAACCGTTTTATCGCCTTAAATGTATTAAACGTGAGTTCATGCGAGGCCTTCATGTGTTGGCGAATACATGGTTTACACTTTCCTTGTAATTACAAAGTAGAATATAGGTTGTTAGATTTCGGAGAGAAATGGCGGCAGGCGGACACATCGTCGTTGCGTTGCAAGCATGATTGCGAGTTTCGATTAGCGCTCCCGTATCCGGACTCTGAGTACCAAGTGCGGGTGTACGGCAGGCACGAGGCTGCGACCGATGACAGGGTCTGGTCGGACCCCGCTTCTGTATCTGTTGTTACGAAGCCCCGCGAGGACTGCGCGTGCGATGCTGCCAACAAAGGAACAACAGAGTCGTCCACCCCCCGAGACGCCGCGTGTGAAGCGTGCCAACTTACAGACCACGTGGTTAAAGTCAACACAGCCCTAAACAAACTTAAAATAAGCATGAAGCGCAAACTTGAGAAGATCAATCGGTATATTCAAGTTAACAAGGAATTAGAGACCATTTCATCACTTTAATGTAGAATAAATTTATTTTCGTTAAGTAGTTGTAACTTAAACTTAAGGTACCTATATATAGTTGTTATTTCTACCATTATTTAATCTATGACTTTCATAGAATATTTTTCTTGTTGGTGTGCAATAAAGTATTGTTGTTATGAACTAGTTACTTTATAATAAACTAGCTTTTGCCCGCGACTACGTACGCGTAGAACTTGATAAAAGGGATTATTAATAATATTACAAAATTATAACATCTTGCATTAGTAAACTCATCCACAGACATATAAACACACACAACATATTAGCTGAGCAGCAGAAGGGTTGCCGTCCAAATAGTCAAGGCTGTAAAGAACAGCTGACTATTGATGCTGTTATTTCAAAACAATCAGTAAGCAATAAAAGAAACATCTACACCATGTATATAGATTACAAAAAGGCATTTGACTCAGTACCACACAGCTGGTTGATCTATATACTGGAACACTACAAAATACACCACACTATTATACAGTTCCTACAAAATACAATGACGCGGTGGTCTACAGTGCTTAAAATATTTAATAAAACTACTAGCATAGAAACCGATCCAATCCATATCTGCAGAGGTATTTTTCAAGGAGATTCCCTTAGTCCGCTCTGGTTTTGTCTAGCACTCAATCCACTCTCTAACCTACTAAACAAGAGCAAGTCCGGTTTCAAATTGAACTTCAACAACACATCTTACACAATATCACATTTGATGTACATGGACGACATAAAACTATACAGTAATAATTTAACACACATCCACAAGCTTGCCGACATCACACAGTCATTTTCATCAGATATCCATATGGAATTTGGCATAGATAAATGTAAAATCCAGTCAATGCGGAGGGGCAAAATAGAACACAACACGTACACTTTAGATAATGGAGATCAAATAGACCCTGTTGACGATGTAACAGGGTACAAGTATCTTGGTTACCAACAAACACAACAGATTCATCAAAAAACAACGAAAGCTACACTCAAACATAAATTTACAACTAGACTCCATAAAATCTTAAACACACATCTCAACGCACGCAACACAATCAAAGCAATAAACACATATGCAATACCTATACTTACATACTCGTTTGGCATTATTCAATGGTCACAAACAGATCTCTGTAATTTACAAAGAATAATTAACACCTTAATGAGTAAGTACCGCAAACACCACCCACGAAGCTGTAGTCAGCGACTTACACTACCGAAAAAGGAAGGTGGAAGGGGCTTAATAGATATTAAGAACCTCCACAACAAACAGGTAAGCTCACTGAGAAAGTTCTTCCACGATCACTCATCCCATTCTGAATTACACTTGGCTATTGTCACATCCGATAAAAAATATACACCGCTTAATCTTAAAGATCCCGAAAAACAGAAAAGTGAAGCAATCACTCAACCTCAACAAAAATTAGAGGGATGGATACAAAAATCTCTACATGGTAGGCACAGACTAGACCTAGTTAACCCCACTGTTGATAAGCTAGCTTCAAACGCATGGCTGAAGAGAGGTGAGTTGTTCCCCGAAACGGAGGGATTTATGTTAGCCATCCAAGACCAAGTAATAGATACCAGAAACTACAGAAGATACATCATCCGCGATCAAAACTTACCCACCGATTCTTGCCGCCACTGCCATGCTGCCTCAGAGACCATCCAGCACATAACAGGAGCATGCCGATCTATAGCCCAGACAGACTACAAACACCGACATGACCAAGTTGCCGCCATTATCCACCAATATCTTGCATATAAACACAAGCTCATTAAAGACCGGACATCTTACTATAAATATACACCACAGGTTATTCTAGAATCATCAGAATACAAACTCTACTGGGACAGAACCATTATTACGGACAAAACAATCCACTACAACAGACCTGACTTAACACTTCTCAACAAACTTACAAAAACCGTATATCTCATTGACATAGCAATCCCCAATACCCACAACCTTGCATCCACCTATACAGAAAAAATAACGAAGTACACAGACCTCTCGATCGAAATAAAAGCCCAGTGGCGAGTTAATACTGTGAAGACAGTCCCAATCATTATATCCACTACAGGTGTTATCCCGCGTAATCTGCACGATAGCCTTAAAATTATAGATGTCCACCCACTCACTTTTATAGCACTACAAAAAGCAGTAATTTTAAATACCTGTAGAATCGTACGTAAATTTCTGGCATTAGACCAGTAAAATTACCCTACTACATGCTCTGCCATGTTCGTTTGGCCAAAAGCCCGCGGGCATGGTAGTAAAGTTACCTCCGATTGGAGAGAGAGAAGAAGAAAAAATATAAATAATAATAATAATAATAGTCATTTATTTCAGATAACAACGATCCATATTTTTTGTTAGTAATTAAATTAGGCTTAAATATTAAATGTTAATAGGCATTTTAGAAACAAATTACCTACATATACACACACGCTGGACAAATAAAACTAATTAATTTTGATAAGGAATTTCAACATTATTAAAAATAATCAAAAATCAAAAATCAAAAATAATCAAAAATAAAATATAGATTATAAAACATCATTTAGAAATAAATTAATTAAATAACAATACTGAATATAAAATGGAATAAAATTAAATAGGCAAAACAATTAACAAAATTAAAATTAGAATACATTAAACACCCTCTAAGTCATTAATTTACACCTAAGGCATTTGTCCAACGTGGAGGCTCGCCTAGTGCCTCATTATGGGGCAATCTAACCTACTCGCCATCACACCTAGGATGCTGTTGGAGCTGTCCCTTACGCGACGCATTATGGAGGCGGTTCTTTTCCTCATAATGGCATGAAAACCGTCAATACGCGTTTCCGCGAACATGCCAGAGGCACTGCAGTATTTAGGAAAACCCAGCAGCATCCTAAGCGAGGGCGAATCAAAAAGTTCTTAGAACAGCATGGTGGTAAAACCTTTTTAAATGTAGTTTATTTTTATTTTATTTTAGCTATCCTTACGACATAATATGACGACATTTTTTTTTTGATTACGTATACCAATAACACATAATTAATTATTTTGTGAAGCAAATCGCTCAAAATCTGTCATAATGGACAAAAATGAGTAACGTGCCGTGATTAAGTATCTGTGTTTGAAAAAAATTTCCACTAAGGAAATTCATTTGGATATTCAGCAGACTATAGGTACTAATGCTGTACCATATTCCACGGTTGCTTGCTGGGTTGCCGAATTTAATAGAGGTAGGCCCAAGTGTGAAGATGACCTTCGCTCCGGCCGGCCTTCCACCTCTGTTACTGATGACAACGTGGCGAGAATCAAAAAATTGGTATTAGAAGATAGAAGAATTAGCATCAAACAGTTAGCAAAGATCTTACACATTTCTTTTGACAGCGTGCAATCAATATTGATGGACGTTTTGGGGTTTAAAAAAGTTTCGCTAAGATGGGTTCCGCGAATGTTAACTGAGGTAAACAAAGAACAGCGTGCGGAGGTTTCGAAGCGGAATCTCGAAATCATCGAACGTGACCCGAATGCGTTTTATCGCCGATTTGTAACCCTGGACGAAACATGGCTCCACCATTTTGATCCCGAAGCAAAAAACAAAGCATGTCCTGGAAACAACCATCTTCTTCAGCTGATAAAAAATTTCGAGATTTTCCGACGGCGGGCAAAATTGGGGAATCTATATTCTAGGATGCGGAAGGAATCCTGTTTATTGACTACCTGCCGAAAGGAAAAACTATTACAGGTCCCTATTATAAAGAATTAATCCCGAAAGTGCGGCAAGTGATCATAGAAAATCGCCGGGGAAAATGGTCTACAGGCGCACTGTTTCACCACGACAACGGCCCAGCTCATCGCTCACAATTGGCAATCACTGCGATCCGCCAAGCTGGCTTCAAGCTGTTCGACCACCCGCCATATTCTCCGGACTATGACTAGGAAATCATTTTCACATATTCACGAAATTAAAAGCACATCCGCGGAATAAAATTCCGAGATGATAATGCCATAGTGGGTGCTGTAGAGGAGTTTTTCGAGTCCCAAGGAAAATCTTATTTTATGATGGAATAAAAAAAATTAAAACAGTACTTAAAGTGTATAGAATAACAAGTAGACAATGTAGAAAAATAAAAGATAGAAAAACAATTTTCTTTTTTTTTTCACCCTTATTCTAAGAACTTTTTGATTTACCCTATTATACTGAACGCGTAAGGCGTTGATTGTCCTTTGAGTATAGTTTAACCACAGGCCGCACGAGTAGAAGTTATTAAAAGTGCCTTAGCAATGTAAGAGCAATTGTGCTTTTGGTCTAATAATTACATTTCCTACAGGGCGGGACCCCAACAGAAATGTTCACTCACTTTTCAATCTTTTTCGGTATAATTTCCAGGATGAAAACTATCCTATGTCCTTCCTCGGATCTTATACTATCTCTATGCCAAATTTCATCAAAATCGATTCAGCGGTTTAAGCGTGAAGAGGTAACAGACAGACACACTTTCGCATTTATAATATTAGTATGGATTCCACAAATTCAGCTGCTGTTGCCCTATATGGAAATTTCTTATCCTTGTTCGATTCATTGACATATCTTTAAAATTCAAAATGGAATATTATCCTTTATATTAGTCTTAGAGAGCAGCCGTGAACCCAAGCTTCTCTACCGATACGGAACGGTGGTTTGGATACCCTTGCAATATCTTCTATTGCTCTACCGGCGTTCTTATCTTCAATCCACAGCACCTCCAATCTCGCAAGTAAAATCCTTAAAGTCAATACGGCTGCAAACTGCGAGATCGCATGCTTGGCTGAAGCTAAGAACGCGTGGCTGGCTGGACCGAACCCAACTTTACCGGATGCACCCCAAAAACAAAGAGCCTGGGACATTCTACCTTCTGACGCAATTTTCTCAATGACATCCTTAGAAGCCGTCAGCATCAACGTCCCAGCTGCCCTCGAGTCACAGAACGTACGGGACGACGGCAAGCCCCCGACGGGATGTCTTTAATACCGTGGAAGATGGGGCGCGCGCCTGGCGACGTGCGCAGACACACTAGCGGCATCCTACCTCTCGGCCACGAGTAGGCGGGCGGGCTCGGCGGTGGACATGCGGGAGCTGATCAAAGTCAATAAATACAGATGTCTTGGCGCCCAATACGACTTCATCGCTTTTGTCGTCGAGAAACTTGGTCCGTGGGGCCAGGGGGCGCGTAGACTCCACAGGGAGCTCAGTAAGCGCCTGAGGGAGACAACGGCTTTCCATAGCAATACTGTTATGTATTAGCTATGGGGTAGATTTAGAAATATAACATTTGTATACGAGGGTAGGGTTTTTGAGTAGGCAAGTCAGTCTGCGAATATACATACTACACACAACACCTAGTCTTTGATTTATCAGTGGACGACGAGGATATTAAAATAAAATGTCAGTGGGAAGGATTTCCGAGTTTGACGTGCAAAGTGGTAGCTGGAGATCATACTGTGACAGGCTGGAGAGCTACTTTTTCGTCAATGATGTAAAGGTGGAACGGAAACTATCGACGCTGATAGCCGTGGTCGGCGACGCGGCTTATGAATTAATGGTAAACCTGTGCAGCCCTAAGAAACCGGCCGATATGACTTATGATTTAGTAGTAGAAGTGATGGAAAAATACCTACAACCAAAACCGTCAGTACTCGCTGAGCGGTTTAGGTTTAGGCAGTGTCGACAGAGTAACGGTCAATCGGTCGGTCAATACGTAGCGGAGTTAAAAAAGATGGCGCGGTTTTGTGACTTTGCTTCGACATTGGACGAGAATATGCGAGATCAATTTGTGTGCGGATTAATAAGCGACGGAATAAGGCAACGATTGTTTGCAGAAGATAAAATTGATTTCCATAAGTCGGTGTCATTAGCGTTATCTCTAGAAGCGGCCGAACGAGATGCGACGGCGGTCGACGCGGGTAGCGGGGCGAGCGCAAATGGTCCGGGAACAAAGGAAACGTCTATGCATACCATTCAATCGGCGGGTTGCAAAGCGTGCGGCGATTTTCGTCATATGCAGTCGCAGTGTAAATTTAGAGATTATGTGTGTAGTCGGTGCAATGCTATAGGTCATTTACGGCGTATGTGCCCAGCAGGGAGTGGTGCAAAAAGTGGACCGGTAGCTGGGCGCGAGGGGCACTCGCGGGGGACTGGTAGCGGGTATTCGGCTGGTTATAGTCGGCGCGGAGCCAGGGGCGCGAGCATGGGCCGGTACGGCCCGCCAGTGGCGGCGGCGGCCAGTGGCAGCGGATCGTGGGGTTCTGGCAGTGGATCGAGGGGTTCTGGATCAAGCAGGGGCCGCGGCAAGGGCCGCAGGGGCAGCTCACGCATGCACTGGGTGTCCGAGGAGGAACGGGAGTACCAAGGAGAGGAATACACCACCGACGTGGAAGAAGAATTTGAGGAACCCATTTACCAAATGAACCTCGAGAAGTACAAACCGGTAAGCCTGCCACTAAATGTAAATAATAAAACTATCATGTTTGAAATTGATACGGGCTCGGCGTTATCGTGTATTAGTGACCAGATGTATAACGATTTGTTTAAAGAAACACCGTTAGAGCGATGTAATTTATCCTTGAAGTTTTATGACGGCAGTGTCATTAGGCCTTTGGGTTCGATAGTCGTCGAGGTACAGTACGGGAAAATATGTAAGAAAGTGGATCTGTATATAATTCAGAATGGTACTACTAGTTTATTAGGCCGTCAATGGTTATCGGAGTTAGGTATAGAAATACCGAAACTTACCACGTATGAAAATGTTCATACGAATGAAGTGATCAGCAAAAGTGTAATATCAAATATAATTTCCAGGCATAAAGAAGTATTTGATGGAGGCCTGGGTGCGTTCACCGGTGGCCGGGCCAGGTTGCGCGTGCGCCCGGGGGCGACGCCGGTATTTTGTCGCGCGCGCCCTTTGCCCTACGCGCTGCGGGGCCGAGTAGATGAGGAGCTCGACGCGATGCTGCGCGCCGACGTCATCGAGCCGGTGGAGCACTCCGACTGGGCCACGCCATTGGTAATTGTTAATAAGCCGGATGGATCTTTACGTCTATGTGCGGATTACAAAACAACATTGAATCGCGTTTTGTTAGTTGATAAGTTTCCGATTCCTAGGATTGAGGACTTGTTTACACAATTGAATGGCAGTAGGTATTTTACTAAGTTAGACTTATCGCAAGCTTACAATCAAATATTGTTAGAAAATGATGGTTCTAGACAGCTGACGGTTATAAATACGCATCGTGGTCTCTTCTTATACAAAAGACTGGTTTATGGTCTTTCTTGTAGTCCTGGGGTGTTCCAAAGAATCATGAGTAATCTTTTGAAGGACATTCCTAATGTAATATTTTTTTTAGATGACATTTTGATAACTGGGTCAACTTTAGAATCGCATTTATGTAGTCTTCAACAAGTATTGCAGAAACTACACGACAATGGTCTTAAGATAAAGAAGCAAAAGTGTTTTTTCTTACAACAAGAAGTTAAATATTTAGGTTTTGTGATAGATAAAAACGGTGTTAGGGTAGACGATGAAAAAATCAAGCCAATTCTTGCGATGACGCCACCTAATAATGTCTCTGAGCTCAAATCGTTTATAGGCATGGTAAATTTTTATGGCAAATTTATTAAAAATCTTAGCGAGTATTTAGCGCCTTTATATGATTTGTTAAAGAAAAATAGGAATTGGTTGTGGACAGTTCATCAGGATAGGGCATTTGAAAGGGTAAAAAAACTGCTCAGTAAGGCGCCTGTGTTAGGTCATTATGATGAGGCTGGCGAACTGTATTTGACGTGCGATGCGGGGCCGCGGGGCGTGGGGGCCGTCCTGGCACAGAGATCGCGCGGTGCCGATGCCGCCGGGGACGTTGTCATTGCCTACGCGTCGCGGGCACTCACACCGGCTGAACATCATTATAGTCAGATACACAAAGAAGCGTTAGCAATTGTTTTTGCAGTCAAAAAATTTCATCAATATTTGTACGGCAGACAATTTACTTTAAGAAGTGACCACAAACCACTCCTGAGCATTTTCGGACCGGGCCAGGGTATCCCGAGCATGACGGCTAGTCGGTTACAGCGCTGGGCGTTAATATTGTCGGCCTACGACTTTAATATGGAATATGTTAGGTCTGAAAATAATACAGCGGACGCCCTATCGCGTCTTATAGCAGCACATAAATCGACGGATAGGAGTACAGAAGATTGCCCAGAACAAACATATTTACATTTCGCGGCCGACGCAATGCTTTTAGATTATAATGCGATCAGTAGGGAGACACGTAACGATAGGATACTAGGTAGGATAACGAGTTATATTAGAGATGGGTGGCCTCAAGAAATAGAGATAAGCGAGATGAAGCCTTATTTCAATCGTAAATCGGAACTTTATACAGAATTAGATTGTATTATGTGGGGTCATAGGGTCGTGGTACCGACATCATGTCGAGAACGAGTACTACGGGAATTACACGATTCGCACATGGGGATTGTGAAAACAAAAGCGTTGGCGCGAAGTTACGTGTGGTGGCCCGGCCTGGACGAGGCGGTGGAGGCCATGTGCCGCGCCTGCGCCGTGTGCGCGGCGGTGGCCGCGGCGCCCGCGCGCCACGCGCCCTGTCCGTGGCCGTATCCTAGCCACCCGTGGGCTAGAGTTCATTTGGATTTTTTGGGCCCTATAGCAGGGAAAAAGTATTTAGTGCTAGTGGATGCTTATTCCAAGTGGATTGAAATAGCGGAGATGTCTAGTACGACGGCTAAATCCTTAATTAAAAAACTAAGGGAATTTTTTGCAAGGTTTGGATTGCCAAGGCAGGTTGTAACCGATAACGGTCCTCCCTTTTCAAGCGAAGAGTTTAGCTGTTTTTGTAAAAGGAACAAGGTAGATCAGGTTTTTTCAGCACCGTATCATCCCGCATCCAACGGGGCTGCTGAGAATGCGGTTAAGTTATGTAAAAAAGTAATAAAAAAAGCCATGTTTCAGAATACGGATATAGATACTGCGCTAAGTAGATTTCTTTTAATGTATCGGAACACCACGCATGCTACCACTGGTGATAGCCCGGCTAAACTCCTTTTGGGTCGGGCGGTACGCACTAGGCTAGATTGTCTTAAACCTGACCGCGAGGGGAGGGTAAGAAAACTTCAACGTCAGCAAAAGGAAACTATGCGAGGAGCGAAACGAGCATTCGGGGTAGGAGATTTAGTGTGGTACCTATTGTTTAACGTAGGCAAGGGGCTTAAGAAATGGGAAGCCGGTAAGGTAGTAGAAAGATTAGGCGAAACTAATTATAAGATAGAAGGTTTAGGAGGTATTATTCATAGACATATAGATCAACTAAGGAAACGCGATTCAAATGGTAATGTCCCCGCAACTTCCCGGCGTAATAATATGGCACTCGGGTATCCTCCGGTTCGTATGTCTGATTCGGATCTGATTCCCCGACCGGAGCCGAACTCGGGGTCGGCGGAGAGACGCGAGGTAAATGAGCCATCCACAGCGGTGCGCACCGAGCCAGCATCGAACGCACTACCCGGCCCCGACCAGCCCGCCCCGGCCGGCACTGAGCGCACCCGGCCCGATCGCCTGAGACCTACTGTTAACCCACCTATACGCTTTGGGTTTGAAGATTATTTTTAGATTAGCACACGCAAATTAGGTATATAAAAATGCGTAGATGTAACGTTACATTTAAGGTTGAATCTATCTATTGTTATTAGATTACAATATTGTTATTAGATTTAGTTGGTGATTTTGACCAATAACACTAATAATAAGAGAATAGTTGTATGTACATTCAGTAGCTGCAGAGAGAAGTGGACCCTTTGGTTGCATACTATGTGTAAATAGATATTGCCAGGATGCATGTTTTTCTCCTTGGCCGACTGAATAGGTACCTACCTATATCACGGGTATGTGCAGTTAGATTGTTGTAATGTTTAAAATAAATTACTTAGTTCTCTTAGTTATGTTATACCTAAAGTTAAAATAGATGACAATTTTAATGTCAATATGTGTACATATAAATAAGTAGAGATAAGTTTAGAATAAGGGTGAAGATGTTATGTATTAGCTATGGGGTAGATTTAGAAATATAACATTTGTATACGAGGGTAGGGTTTTTGAGTAGGCAAGTCAGTCTGCGAATATACATACTACACACAACACCTAGTCTTTGATTTATCAGGGAATGCTGCCTGCGTCATGGGCACCCTACCGAGAGCTTAGTTTTTTAAATATAATATTTTATAGTTTATTTTTAGTTTTAATCCCATAGGTAAATTAGTTATTTTTAAGTTTTATTTTTGACTTATAATAAATGTATTTTTCTCATTTTATATAGAAATACTCCCGTGAGTGTCAGACACATTAAAATACATACACCAAGACACAGTGAACCCGTTTCGCATGTATTATAATATACCTAAAGCAAGTAAATGGTGCTCCAAATAATTGTTTTATTCAGTTTCTTTTGGCCATTAAATCTTGCTTATTATTAAAAGCTCCTTTTGCCATCCCATTCTTATTTTGATGTCTGCTGTACATCAGGAGTCTGATGTAATTGCACTTCGTAAACAATTAAAACTATAGAAATGTCGAACTTTAACGTTCATTTCTAACTTTTAGAACAGTCTAAGTGTAGTTAGTCCCATACGGACATCTGATCCCAATAAAAAATAGAATCGATGATAAGGTAAATGCACACTGTTTCAGAACGATAAGGAGTAATAAATCAAAACGAATGAATGTCCAACAATAACAAAATTGAACGGATGGAGCTTGTCATTCTTGTATATTTTCAGCGGAGATATAAATGAGAAACACAGTTTTCCGGGATATCCCGGAGTAGTGTACATTTACTTTACATTCATGGAAAAAAATACGGACTCAATTAAATAATGAACTTTATTCTGCAAGTAGGCCACTAGGGCACTGTTACATGTCTGAGTTTACCGGCATTTCACAAGAGGAGACCACTGTTGAGAAGAAACGCCGAAAGAAACTCAACAGTCAGTCATTTTTTCATAAAGGATAAGAGCTTAACTACATAACTTAATTAGATAATAAGTCGTTTCCGCAAAATATTGCAATGCCCTTACAGGGTGTCATGTTACGTATAGATAATCTTAGAATTAAGACATGGGCTAGTTGGTTAAATTATGATGTTGGGGCATTATGGGCGGGGTAATATTGGCAGGGCCCATGCTGCCCCGCTAAAATTAATAAGTGCAATATGGGCAGTGATGGGGCCTCTGATTTGGGATAAATTTTAAGATAATTATAATAATCTGATGATATTTATCTTGCAGCAGCAAACATGGTTAGATTATAAAAGGAATGCTAATCGCGGTAGTTGGGACAGTAAAAAAATGGAGTTATTGGAGTTATAAGTTCACCGTATAAATTGGAACTGGAAAAATCAAAGCGCCAAAGAAAAATGATGAAGATGTAGAGTGCCTAAATTGTGGAGATTGGTACTCTCAATACAAAGAGGGTTGGGTATCTTGTCGCGCGTTTAAAAGCGTGACACGTGAGCGTAGGCTCATTGCTCATGTGCAGACGAAGACAACGATGATGAATCCGTATAATCTGTTCCTTTTGTGCTATATTTTAGCTTATTTATAGTCTGTTTGTATCTTGCCCATAGTGCATCGACTCATAATGCCCCAGGTATGACCATATTGCCCCGAGCACGGGGCAATATGAGCAATTAGCATTTTTTGGTTTAATGTTAATGGACCACAGAAATGGTAAACTGAGCTAATTATTTTGTGTTATAATTAACGACTGTTGGTTAGTGTAATAAATTACTACTTAAGGAATTATGTATTTTACTCCATTCCCATTTTTTCACGACATATCCTTAAGGGGCCCATATTGACCCGGGTTCCCCTAGCTGTTTAGTACGAGTAGCAAAGATATTGGTTGTTTCGTGAGTATTAGTTAGCTTGTGACAACGATACCTACGTACTTCTAGTAAAAAAAAAAAAAAGTTCGAATTGAGAACCTCCTCCTTTTTTGAAGTCGGTTAAAAATAAGTTTGTTTGGAATTTATCCTTGAACTGATAGTGTAGGTATATAAAACGAATTGTGTACTTTAATGAGCTCGAGGGTATTAAAAACATTGTACAAATAAAGATATTAAATATTAGTGTTTATGCCACCTTTTCCAGAGTAGTTATTTACCCTCCGTTACACATTTTCAGTATGGAGCCATTGTCAATTAAAGATATGTCAATTGCGATATTTTTTATTTTTTTTAAATATGCATATCTCCGTAACTATCTGTTCTAGAAACAATTTTTAAAATGTAAAATATAGTAAATTTAGCCCTCTACAAAATGGTCTAAGCTTTTTTTAGCTAAAATGCTTCAAAACGAAGATACTTATAGGTATGCAAAAATCTGAACAAAAGTGCCGGTTTTTTTCAATATGGCGGCGGGCGCGGAGGGAGGGGAATTGTGCATTTTGCATATTTGAAACACTCACTAGCCATCTTAGACAACATATCAATAATTCAAAACTAAACGTTTACTGTAAGTTCACCCCTAGTACTTTATAGTCTCTATTCACTGAACTAGTAAGTATTTATATAAGTGTACTTTAATTAGCTTGAGGGTATTAAAAATATTGTACAAAGTAGGTAAATATTCATAAAAATATTAAATTATTAGTGTTTATTCCACCTTTTCCAAAGTAGTTATTTCAGTATGAAGCCATTGTCGATTAAAGATGTCTATTGCAAGTGATTTTAAAGTATGTTAAACCAGTTAACCTCAGTGTCGTCCATATCACCATCGTCACCTTGTAGTTCCCGATACGCTGCCGGATCTACGTTTGAGTCACTTCTTACGTTGTCGGAAGCTCTCCCGCTATCATCTTCGGATATGCTTCTATTGAGCGGTATTTTATCTTGGTTCCGACGGTCACCCAGTGCGTCTTCGCCGTAGGTTCTGTTGCCATTACCTTGATTCTGCGTTTGCCTGTCGATTGGTGTTTCTTTCAGGGATCTTCTCCGATGTAATTCTTCGTCTTGGGCCATTTTGACACCTGTGGCTGCAACCTGGCGTCGTCCGTTTACTAGTGCTTCTTCGTGAGATCTTCTCCAACCTGATTTTTCATATTGGTTTCTTTTGTCATGTGTTTTATTCTGGTATCGGCTGACGACTAGTGTTTCTTCCCGGGGTCTTTCCCAATATAACTCTTGGGTTCGGTTCTCTCCTAATGCTTCTCCTTGAGATGTTTTGTCATCAGCTGTTTTTTCTTTGATTATTCCATCATATTTGCTCCCGTTTAGACTGAAGTTTTCCAGTGAACGTTTCCACGTACTAAAATAAGAAACATACTCATTATAATATATTCAACATACTTACTAACATACGTGTTATATATGTTTATTTTATAGGTGCCAGTAGCGAGGCGACAAACAAGAACTCAGCTCAGGCTTAGGCCGGGGTAGATTTCGCTTGCTTTTTCTTCAATAGCAATAACGAAAGGTGTTTAATCGTCCTGAAGCGGGCAAGCCGGTGGGAATCGGACTCTATAAACGCCACGCGTATTGATAGGTGCATACAAATCAGAATTGAAAAATATTCGCTCCAGAAACCCAAAAAGTAGCGTCCCCCCCCTCTAACTTTTCAACCATGAGTCAAAAAAAATTGAAAAAAATCATGAAAATGAGGCCTTATAAGTACTTTCAATAAAATCTATATTGAATAAAATCGGGCGAGCCGTTTTTGAGTTATCGCAAAATTTCATAATTTTCTTTAAAATGACGCAAGTGCCGCGCGGTGTCCTTATACGTCGAACGTTACACATATTAGTTAAGTGCCATTTCTAAAAAAAACTTAAAACATTCCGCTCAATCTGGGGCGTATAATCGATAACTTCCAGAAGGTAATAAGTAATTACAGTTACTTTGGCGTTTACGACCTTTTTATAGAGCTTGAAATCTTTCTCGTAACTTAAGTCTATTGTGAAGGATGAGCAACTACGGAACCCTACACTGAGCATGGCCCGACATGCTCTTGGCCGGTATTTTGAAGTTTGTATTGCCTATCAAAATAATTTTCATTCCGTTATCGGCTATTTACTGTAAAAAGTGAGTTCTTGATACGGTAATCTTGCCATTTGGCTTCTGATTTGAGTTTGTAGAGAAATCGAATCAAAGTCGGCTTATGGGGCATTCGCACATTTAGACGTCTATGCCATCCCTCTACAGGGTTATTTGTTCGATGTCTATCATCAGCACAGCTGATCAAGGAAGCACCCAGATGATGCTTGAAAATTACCATGTTGTCGGTATTTAGAACCATATCGACTATGTCCAACCAGCAGTTATTAATTTCTTCGTCCGGTAATAAAGGCAAATTCGCACATAATTGTATAATTTCACGCCCTTCTGCTGTGGCGTCGTCGAGCTTAACCGCTTGTGCTTTTTTTATGTACAGCACGTGAGAAATGGTAAAGACAGCCTGCCAATTTTACATCAGGAAATATGTCTGCATGCGTTGATCACCGCAGTTTCGTAGTCACACTTAAATTTCTCAATTCTCATGTTCATTCTCTGATGCAAAAATAAGATACTTACATAACTTACTTTGGCGTTTACGACCTTTTTATAGAGCTTGAAATCTTTCTCCTAATCTAAACCTCTTATCCTTCCTTAAGCCCGTCTATTGTGAAGGATGGGCAACTACGGAACCCTACACTGAGCGTGGCCCGACGTGCTCTTGGCCGGTTTTTTGCATGTTTGTAAGTACCTATACGCCTAAACGGTTGGACCAGTTTCTATTATTTTAGTACAATGGCATCCACAAATTATATGAAATACTTTTCCGTCAAATATAAAGAAGAAAAGAGGGTTATGATATGACTATATCTTCTGCGTGGACCGAGTCCACAGGCACCTTCTAGTATGCTTTAAAGGTTAAGTCACCAACAGGCCGCGCGCGCGCAGGCGCACGCGCAGCCGCTCGCGCACGCGCGCCGCGCCCGCCGCCGCCGCCCACAGCGACCAGCCCTACGGACAAACGATTAACTTTTCGTCAGATCTTTCCAGGAGCTAGGGTAGCGAAGTGGTTAACGCGCTGGACCGGCAATCCAGAGGTACCGGGTTCGATTCCCGGTCTCTTCCCCCAGGTAGCTTCTTTTAAATTTTTCTTTAAGCTTTGATCTTTGTATTAAAGGCTTAAATCATTTGTTTGCTTACTAATACACAAGTACATAAAATATGATATACCTAGCGGATCCCAAACTAGGCTGAGCCTGTATGAAAGTTAAATAAAAAATATATTCACCATAAACATAGCCGCGATAGAGGTAAACACGAGCCGTTTCATGGGATACAGTACGGTATCATGTAGTGTGACCACACTCCTGCGTGTCGAGGAGCGGACATACCTATGGAAAATCACAATGTAACGATTGTCATAAAACCTTAGTCATCAATAGCTCCCCTACAGCCCCAGCGCGGCGGTAGTAACTATGACTCGAAAGATAGCGGACTAGATCAACAAAGGTTTGAATTGAATAGGTGATGCAAAACAACTTTAAGCCACTAAAATTAACAATGTATGGTATGTTTTTATTTTATGGATATGTTTTTTATTTGAGGATAGAATATAAGGAACGATGAATTTGGGAAATATTTCAAATTTGTTTTTAATTGTAATTATTATGTATATCAGAACTCACTTAGCTATTAGCTGTCTAGCTTACGTTTATTATTTTACAAAATGAATGGATTAGTTAGTATTAACTTGTTATATATATAAACATCTTTTATTTCATAAAACAATATTGACTAAAACTGATTATATTCTAAATACTAAAACTTAACATTCCTAAAAAATAAAAATACATATAACCTAATAACAAACTAGTTGACTACGGAACCCTAAAAGAGAACTAGGCTAAATCCGTCCCACGTTCCTCCTGAAGCAAAGGTGCCCATCACGCTCGCCGCGTTGCCACGTTGAATAGCGATACAAGACAACCTTTGCATCAAGAAGGAACCGGAATGAGGATCGAGACCTGCTTGTGCCAAGCGCCGGCCCAGCTCCATTAAAAAGGTTTTCCCCTCCGCACACCAAACTCCGGACGTCTCCACCGCAATTGGGACGAACAAGTAGTTGGAGAGTCCCGAGTACTTTTGGTGTTTGCGCAGCGCCGCCAGCTCAGCCGCTGCACCTGCTGCCCGCATGGTACGGGTAACGTGCGAAGCCGCGAAAGTACTAACGCATGTAGCGTCCCAGAGCAGGCAGCGACCTTGCTGCCAGGGCACTAAGATCAGACCATCAGGCCTTTTACCATCTGATCTGCTAAGGCCTGGTGGTTCCAGAACACATGGAACCCTGGCAGAAACAAGTGCTATCCTCGTGATGTCGTTAATGGTGTGATGTCGGGGAAACCTCCCTGCACACCGACAACAGCTCAATGCGTGGTGACCGTTTCTCTCCACCATGGTCCCGCAGATGCACACTTGACGTTCGCAAACATCGCAGCTCAGGCGGAGAGCAACGGCTATCCGCATCGAGTCATTGTCGAGTAGGGTACCTAAATGCAGGGAGGGGTATGCATGAAGCCACTTGCTATATTATTATTATGCAAATATCACATACCTACAATGTAAATTGTTTTTTGAATGAATAAATGAAAATGAAAATATACAAAAGCATGGTCACCCCAATGTCGTATTTTTTTTAATCCAGTTTTCTTTAGTGGCATTATGTACCAAAACCGATAAGTGGTCAATAAAGTGTGTTACCTATTCAATGCAAATCGTACACTCCCGTTGCGCGCGCCGGCCACTTTGGTTACACAAATGTGGTCAAAACAATAATTATGTATTTTCCTGGTTTAGGCAATAACAGTCACGAAAAGAGGTGACAGAGTAATAAAGTTAATTGGTGTAATTAATTAATTGAATTATCCATGCAGTGCGTAATTCCAATTAAGTAGGTTGTTTTAGAATTACCTACTTACGTAGCCTAGTATTTATTTATTTATTTAACTTATTGTTTACGCCATTTTCTAAATAAAAATCTATTTATTTCTATCTCTATGTTAAAATCACTCACTGAAAAATGATAACCAACAAAGAAACCAGTAACAAAGCAATAAAACACAGTCGCATTCATATTTGTTTACTGAAATCTTACTCCACTCGTAAAATTAGGCTTCGACTATAAAGCAGTTTTTATTGATATACACTTTACCAGTTTATGTTTCGTTCCTTGTGTCCCAGTGTCGGCCTGTAACTATATATTACGGCCGGAAACGCAGAGGTCGCGGGTTCAAACCCCGCTTCGATTGTAGTAGATCGCATTCAATTTTTCTTTCTTAATTTACCTTTGTGTCATTATTTATAAAAATAAAAATGTGGTATTACCGCATAAAAAAATATGAATCGATAAAAAGATTCTATACAAATATTTAGAACAGCGCCATCTCTCTCGCAGTCTTCACACTTGCTGTAAAGCAATGGGGATTGGGGATCGTGCGTGTAAAACGCACATCCTAGGGTATGGCTAATGCGCGATAATAAAGCATTTCAAAAACATATATGACGCAGAGGGCGCTCCAGTAGCGTAAAGGATTAAGGGATGAAAGATTTGGTGTGACTGACGTAGCGGTCGAATAGCTCAGTTGGGAGAGCAATGCGCCGGAAACGCAGAGGTCGCGGGTTCAAACCCCGCTTAGATTGTAGTAGATCGCATTCAATTTTTCTTTCTTAATTTACCTTTGTGTCATTATTTATATATATTACGGGTTCCAATTGAGCTGTAATGTATGTATATCATGTAAGTAACTACATTATATCGATTCACGACAGAAAAAGAGTGGAACCCTTTTCCTGCGCACATTTTCCCTGAAAAATTTACCTTGGATCTCTTCAAGTCGAGAGTGAATAGGCATTTTCGGTTTTCAGGTTATGACGTCATCTGACAGAGGGTACCCTGAATCAGACTGAAAACAAGTTTCAGGCGCCTGAAAACGACGGCAACTTGGGTGAAATTTTGATCTTTTGATATGAGATAGAGCAACTCTGAAACGGCCTGAAATGACTTTTCAGCCTGCTGAAAACGCTTCTAAAGCACCGAAATTGATGTTCAATTTAGTTTTTGACCTAACCTACCGGCGTAACAATACAATGCAACATTTTCCCCTGAGCATGTGACGCTTACCTATGCAACTCGATCCTCCGGCCTTCAAACTGTTGAGTACAAGTTCTCGCGGTGCCGATGTCTCGTGGGGATTCGATCGCTACTGTTTGTGTAACATGTGCGAGTATAGACTGGGCACAGACTGCTGGGCACGGGACGGACGGCGACAGGCGACCACGCCGCCGGTGGAATGCATTTATTCTCAATACAATATTATTTGGAGAGAAATACGAAGTAAAGCTCACGTGCCCGGGCCAGCACTACAAACTCCGGCTCTGTACGCAGGGCCGCGCCGCCCCTGTGTGCGAAGTGTGCGGCGCACAGACTGTACGTAAGACCGGAGGCACCAATGAAGAAAGTTTGCGGTACGCGGTACGTGTGTCTCGCTCACTCGTTAAGCCGCCGCGCTGGGATCCTCGCTCAACCGCTCGCCGCGCCGCTGGCCGCGCACTCGTGGCATCTCCGTAAGGGTAAAGCGTGCCGGTGAGAAAATTAAGTTACTTGCTTAACAAAAAAATAAATGGCTAAAATATTACTTTTTTACGTTTTCAACCCCCATACTTATCACCGCCATTTTATTTAAGAAATTTGTCCGAAGTGCGGTCTGTAGGCGAGAACAGCCGGAAATCCGGTGAAACGGACGTCCAAACATCCGGACGTACGGAAGAATTTTGACCAAGCTGAAACAAGACGCTTCGCTGCCTTCGCTCGCTCAGTCCTTGGTCCTGATGATAACTTGTGCAATCATACAATTAGTTGATGGTTCGAGTAAAACCTCTAGTTAGTTGTCTGTTTATGTATAAATAAAAAAAATACATAATATTGACATTACTCGATTACGTGGCAATGAGACGTCATTTGAAACCACTTGACAAACATTTATCTACTGTTTATAACTTCGATTTATACTTTTTTGTCCCAGTCAAGTGTTCTATAGTGGCCGTCCGAAGCGCGACTTGGCTTTTGAAAAGCCTCAGTTTGGACTCCTGTTAAAAACTAGCCGTTCACCAGATGGCGTGCGCACTGGACGCGCTGCCAGCGTGGAGCTGGTTCCTGGGGCTCGACCTGCGGACTGCAGCGCTCATCATCGCCACACTTGGTATTGTAGGTCCCTCAGCTACACTCAAATCTAATATTTGGTTTGAATCACAGAATTAAACAAGAGTTTGTCTCTCGATTTGCGCAAAAGCCGCCTGAGAACTGTGTTTTATTGGCTGGTTGTGTGCAGTTCGGTGAACCGACGCGTGGAGCTCTGCGAGTGGCCATTGTTAGTAGCCCGTACTCACTTATTCTCTTGACTGAATTAAGAAGCTATCCTGTTCTTATTCTTATTAATACAGTGGACGTAACCTACAAAAAACAGTTTCTTAACCGCGCGGTGCAGGATGGCTGGGGGCGCGCGGCGCAGGATGGCTGGGGGCGCGCGGCGCAGGATGGCTGGGGGCGCGCGGCTCAGGATGGCTGGGGGCGCGCGGCGCAGGATGGCTGGGGGCGCGCGGCGCAGGATGGCTGGGGGCGCGCGGCGCAGGATGGCTGGGGGCGCGCGGCGCAGGATGGCTGGGGGCGCGCGGCGCCAGTCGTGTAGCGCCATCTGTTGGTACTTTAACATTATATTGTCCGTTCATCTCGCCAAAACGGTTGTAGGTACGGATTATAACCAATTTTGGTCCAGGGATAGCTGGACAACCAAAGATGCGTGGGCGAAGTTGCACCATAACGATAAATATGTCATCTTTAGGTAGATACTTCTGACCGGACTAAACCTACTGTTCGCCACGGAAGTGACAGCGTCGAAGTCCCTGAACAAAAACGCAGTGCGAGTTCGAAACTAAGCCGAAACTTTCAATATTATCATAATTTAACCCCCGACGATTGAGAGCGTATCAGTGGCCATCCGATTGGGTGCTCCGATGCCACTCTTGCCACAGGCAGACGCACAGATACACATGTTAAACTTGTAACCCCTCTATTTTTCGTCGGGGTTAATAAAAAAGAAGGATATTATAACATCTGTGTGTCTGTCTGCGGCATCGTAGCTCCCAAACGGATGATCCAATCATCTGATTTGAACGTGTTATTTTGAATCAAAAATAGATATCCTCTTGTTCCTAATATACAGTGTATACATATAAGGAACAACAGGATGTTCATAAAAGAAGTTTAGCCGGGGACAGTTCAAGTGAGATCGTGATTCGCAGATGCACCCGATGGCGTACGTGTACAGCTGCCTGCTGTTCCGCAGCTACCTGTTCCTGACCATCTGGGTGCTGGTGGGCGCCTGGGCGGTCTTCAGCGTCGCACTCTTCGTCGGGATATTGCAGGTATGGTGTCACCTGTGCCGCAGGTACCTGTTCCTGACCGTCTGGATGCTGGTGGGCGCCTGGGCGGCCTTCAGCGTCGCACTCTTCGTCGGGATATTGCAGTTATGGTGTCACCTGTGCCGCAGGTACCTGTTCCTGACCGTCTGGGTGCTGGTGGGCGCCTGGGCGGCCTTCAGCGTCGCACTCTTCGTCGGGATATTACAGGTATGGTGTCACCTGTGCCGCAGCTACCTGCATTCCTGACCGTCTGGGTGCTGGTGGGCGCCTGGGCGGCCTTCAGCGTCGCACTCTTCGTCGGGATATTACAGGTATGGTGTCACCTGTGCCGCAGCTACCTGCATTCCTGACCGTCTGGGTGCTGGTGGGCGCCTGGGCGGCCTTCAGCGTCGCCCTCTTCGTCGGGATATTACAGGTATGGTGTCACCTGTGCCGCAGCTACCTGCATTCCTGACCGTCTGGGTGCTGGTGGGCGCCTGGACGGCCTTCAGCGTCGCACTCTTCGTCGGGATATTGCAGGTATGGTGTCACCTGTGCCGCAGCTCCCTGTTCCTGACCGTCTGGGTGCTGGTGGGCGCTGGGCGGCCTTCAGCGTCACACTCTTCGTCGGGATATTGCAGGTATGGTGTCGCCTGTCGCAGCTGCTCGTTGTTGCGCAGCACGACACAAACCTTTTTATTTTGATTTGAGTTCTGCAATGGAATTCCACCCGGTGCCCGAAAAAGGGTTGTTAAAGGTGCGCCAAAAAAAACACGTCGCCGAGTTTTGCAAACTGCTCGCGTTGCCACGCCGATCAACACGCACTTAAGATATCTGTTATTCTGTAGCCTCAGAACAACCTATTTTGTCATTTACATTTGCTGATCAGCGGACTCCACGAAAGCGAAAGCTTAAAACCGTCCTCCCGGTTGCATTTTATAACTGTACTTAAATGTCGAGGTAATTAAATAAACATTTTTTTTATGCGATTACTAAGTCCTGTTTTGTTATGATTATGTGAGAAAATCCTACCAGTGTAAACTTTCGACCGCTCAGCTCGTCGGCGGCCAACTGCGTTCCTGACGCCGAGCTGACAGCAGATAGTAGGACGTTGTATAGCGGCAAATGACGTCGTGGCGTCGGTGCACAGCTTCCCGTCGACGTGATTTGCCGTCTTTGGTGCTAAAGTTTAAATCAATATAGTGGTTCCGCTGTTTGAAGTCCAACATAAATCGAGGCGTGTTTAATGGTTTCCGTGACCGCAGAGCGAGGAGCTGGCGTACGAGGCGTGGATCTGGTTCACGCTCGTGTTCGCGGCGCTGATGCCGGTGCTGATGGTGCTGCTGGTGATCGCGGCGTGCTTCCGCCCCGCGCCCTGCACGATCATCCTCGCGCTGCTGGGCGCGCTCTACTACTGCCGTGAGAACGCAACCACATTTTCGTGCATTGATCTAGCATATCCTATTATGTACCTACGGTTAATAAGTATACCTACGAAATTGTTCATGCTCAGTGCCCTTACTTTAACACGTTGCACGTTAGCGGCCCACCATAGATAGGTACTACACCGTCTACACCTACGGTATTCCTCTCACGCCCAATACAAATTTACTGAAAATTTATACCTGCTGAACATAAAGACTGCCAAAACACTCATCAAAAAAACACCGTTTTGCGAGACCATAAAAAGATGGCGGTATATTCTTCGAATTTCTGCCTTCTCGTTGTAACTCTTTTTAGGGTTCCGTAGTCAACGAGGAACCCTTATAGTTTCGCCATGTCCGTCTGTCCGTCCGTCCGTCCGCGGCTTAGCTCCGTGATCATTAGTACTAGAAAGCTGAAATTTGGTATGAGTATGTGTATGTATAACGCCGACAGAACGGTAAAAAAAAAAAAAAAAATTTTTTCGTGTACCTCTTGAACACCTAAAGTGGGGGTGATTTTTTTTTTTCTTTTCAACACTGGTGTGTGGGGTGTCGTTGAATAGGTCTTGTAAAAATAATAGAGGTCTTGTAACATTATTTTTTGATAAAGTCAGCAGTTTTGTAAATAATCGCTCCAAAAACAAAAAAAAATGTGCCCCCCCCCCCTCTAACTTTTCAACCACGGGTCAAAAAAATCGAAAAATTCATGTTAATGAGGAGTTATAAGTACTTTCAATGAAAACTATATTGAACAAAATCGGTCGAGTTTTTGAGTTATCGCCAAATTTCATATTTTTTCTTTAAAAGGTCGTAAGTTGACTTCCAGAAGGTAATAAGTGATTACAGTTTCTAGGGCGACCTTTTTATAGAGCTTAACATTTTTCTTGACTTAAACCTCGGGCTTAAAACAGCAGTTTATTGTGAAGGATGAGCAACTACGGAACCCTACACTGAGCGTGGCCCGACATGCTCTTGGCCGGTTTTTTTAATATGCAACCGTCAACGTATGCCGAAGAAATATTAAAATGGATTCAATTTCCTTATGAAATCACTCTCAATTCTGCTGAACATAGGCCTCCCCTTTGGTCTTTCACTATCGGCCTCATCTCAAAGCTCAAAGTCACTCAACGTGCAATGGAGAGGGCTATGCTCGGGGTGTCTCTACGTGATCGAATCAGAAATGAGGAAATCCGTAGACGAACTAAAGTGACCGATATAGCTCACCGGATTAGCAAGTTGAAGTGGCAATGGGCAGGCCACATAGCACGCAGAGCAGATGGCCGATGGGGCCGAAAAGTGCTCGAGTGGAGACCTCGGACCAGCAAGCGCAGCGTAGGACGTCCACCTACAAGATGGACAGATGACCTTATAAAGGTCGCCGGAAGGCGCTGGATGCAGGTCGCTTCCAACCGGTATATATAAATATTCTTACATTTAAATAAATCTTGAATTCTTTGTTATGTAAGCTGCATCTTACAGTATACATTTAAGGGTTAGTAACACATTGATAGATAAACATCTGCACCTTGCACTAATTGTTATGGACTCTACTGTTACACAGGGATAGAGTACCTATCGATGAATGCGTTCATCTCTTCATATTTTCGCAGACGACTGTACTCCTAACCGCAAGAAACACTGTCGATGTCGGTTGACCATGGGCTCCAGCAACGTCAAATGAACGTGAACGAGTCACACAACACAAGTTTGTTGTTTCAGTGACGTTCTACTTGATATTCGTCGTCAACAGCCACCGGGTCCAGGTGTTCTCGTGACCCCCCGAGCCCGGCCGCTCTGCGCCACACTACAGCTGCATCATCTCAGAAAAACCGCAATTTCTTTACTTAATGCGGTTTTTAATGTAAGATAGGGAAACAGGTTGTTTGATTACGTGGCGATGAAAGCGACAATGGAGCATGTTTAAATATATTCATAGGGCTTATTTCCTTGAAGAAATCCTAATAATTATTTACGTGCGACAAAGCGGTTTGAAAATGTTTACCTATTGTGCCATATGTCGTATTATTATGTAGGTATGTAAATAAAACTAAGTATATGAAAATAAACAGCATGAAATTGTACAAAATGGATATTTTAATTTGGCAATATGTGGCAATATTAGCTTATCCTAGGACTGCATACTTCACTCGCTCTTGTCTCAAATAAGTACATTCGTTCCTACCTAAAGGGATGATATTTACAATTAAATAAGATTATAATATTGTTGTTATGTATACTACAAATGTATTTAAAACATACTCAAATGTTTTCTACATTCTTGCTTTATTTTACAAACAGCACAAATCTTAAATAACAGAATAGTGTCTATAGAGCAGGTGTTGTCAGCTCATTTAATAACTGGCATTTCATCTACGTGAAGCGGTTATGTTACGACGAAGGCAAATTGTAATATGGCATAATATGTATATGCCAAAGGGAACCAACCCCAGCGTTCAATGTAATATAGTAGTCATATTATAAAATGCCTTATTACATTAGAGAATTGCCGTTTGCAATTACATTTATTAGACTATACTGTTTTGGGCATCACAAAAACGCAGCCTGATTGGTTAATTTTCTGCGCACCGCTTTTGTGGACAGGACCCTTAGTGCAGTGCAGTCAGGTGCAAATGCAAATACATTATAAACATATTCATAAATACCTTAACATAACTCTATTCCTTGACTACAAAGTTCATGTTACCTGATATTTACTAGCGTTCTCATTACTGACATATCTTTGCAACTGTCTGCACTTGACAGCGAATAAAGGAACAATCACACCGCTCCCAAAAATGTGCGGACAGAGTGGATCAAAATATTTTTTTTGGAATTAAATATTCTAATAGGAATAAAAACTTGCTCTAGTTGATTACGATTAAGATTTAGTTCTACACGATAGCAATCGGAATAGGTTTTTTGCCTCCGCAAGGTCGTTGAAGTTTCCTAAAAACCTATACTAGACCCAAATTTTTCAAAACTCTAACCGCATTTATAATGATATATATGATGTTTACTAAAGTTATTCTCATTAAATACATAGTTATTCGTTTAAAGGAAGGCCTGTTTCTTTCAAATTTAACCTCAAGACAAATCATGCCAAAATTAGGCAAAATAGTAATATGAATGGGTTTTATAATAATAGTTTCTGAATAACTATTAGGTATTGTTAATTTACTAAATTTATACCCTCTTAATACTGTTTTTTAATCTTGTGATCGTTAAAGCTAATAATTCCGCATCAGTGTTTTTTGAAAATTGGACTTATTTCCACATTTTTTTTATTCTTTACAGCGATGCGGAGGCAAAAAACGTTATTTAAAAAATATAAAAAAAATCGTCTCGCATCTTTATACTATGCTACAACTTTTAAGAACTATTAGAAGTTAAATATGTAAGGTTTTTTTTTTCTCATACAAGAGCGATCCACCCTAGCGGACGCACCGTTAACGCAGAAGCGTGTCGTATGCGTTACGTTTGTTGCAAACTCTCACACCGAAGCTCGACGCACCGTCCACGCTCCATACGCGGTGACATAACGTTAGCGTAACGTTTTCTACGTAGGTACATTTATTTATTAAGAAACAAACAGTCTTAAAATAATATAACATTGGTCTTGTCATAGGACTAGAAAATAGCCTTAATTGTAGACATTTATTAAGAGTATACGACACGTCACTGCGTTTACGGTGAGCTAGCGTATTTTGAGGAGCGGTCTGACTTGTCACGGCATTGTAATAGTCTTGCCGGTTCCGCACACGAGCCACGGACAGGGGACAGTCAGCACAGGGGAGGGTAAGCACCGGCGTTCAACTTCAAGCATTAGTTCCACTAGTGTCCGCTCCCGCCGCATCCTTGTGCCACGTGTTCACGTGCCGCTGCAGCGACGAGGCGAGTGGGAAGGTTTTGCCGCACACCCGGCATGTAGTCGCCGGCACGCTGGCGTGCCTCTTGTCTTGCTGTTGCGACACGCCCGCGTGGCCCTTCTTCTGGTGCGACACGCCCGCGTGTCCCTGCGGCTGCGGCACGGCGGCGTGTCCCTGCGGCTGCGACACGGCGGCGTGTCCCTGCGGCTGCGGCTCGCCCGCGTGCCTGCTCTCGTGCCGCGCCAGCAGGCCGGGCCGCGTGAAGCCCTTGCCGCACGTGCCGCACGTATACTTCGGCCCGTCGTGCGCGCTCTTGTGCCCTCGCATCAACCCGCGACTGGCGAACTTCTCGCCGCACACTTTACACTCGAACAACTCGCCGGTGTGTATCTTCCTGTGGTCGGCCAGGTTGGTGCGCTGCGTGAACCGCTGGCCGCAGTCCGGGCACTGGTGGTCGGGCGCGCGGCCGGCGTGCGCGAGCCGGTGGCGCCGCAGCCAGAAGGCCGTCGTGAAGGCCCGCCGGCAGATGTCGCACGAGAACGGCTTGTCGCCGCTGTGCGTGCGCAGGTGTCGCGCGAGCTTGTGCCGCGAGCGGAAGGCGCGGCCGCACGTGTCGCACGCGTGGCCGCCGCGCTCCCCGGTGTGCACGAACATGTGCTCCGCGAGATACGACTTGACGGCGAACTTCTTGTGGCAGATCTCGCACGGGAACTGCTTTTCTAAATGAGTCTTCTTATGCTCGTAGAAGCTCGAGTTGTGCTTGAAGCGTTTGTGACACACGTCACACTCGTACGGCCGGTCGTCCTCGTGAACTCTCATGTGGCGCTTCGCGTTCTCTTTGGTGAGAAAAGTTTGCGAGCAGAGGTCGCAGCCGTACCGGCGGCCGGCGTGCGCGGCTTGGTGCGCGTCCAGCGACGGCTTGGTGCGGTACACCTTCTCGCACAGCGCGCACGCGAACTGGCGGCGCGCGCGCGCGGCCGGCTCGTGCGTGGTGAGGTGCTTGCGCATGTAGAAGCACGAGACGCGCTTCTTGCAGACGCGGCACTCGAGGCGCATGCTCGCGTGCGAGTGGATGTGGTGCCGGAGGTGCTCCTTCTTTGTGCAGCGCTTGCCACATTCGTCACACTCGTAGAACTGCTCAGCGGGTTGTTTCTGACCGACGATGGCATGTTGGTCGTAGATGACCATCGGAACCTCGCCGCCTGAAGGCTCTGATTTACACACCACATCAGCAACTGAAACGTCATAGAATATACGATGAGATGTTTACCAATTATTTTTATTCATTCCTCAATTTTGATACAAAGGGCGATTGTGAAAATGTGGAGACAAAAGTTTATGCAATCCACTGCACTGCAAGCGGATTTTGAACCTCTATTTTTCCGGTAGTCTAAAGTTTGTCACAGTAATTAATTTGATTTACTACTCTATAACAGCCACGTTACTAATTGTGTGAAAATGTCAAGTTTACCGATTATGATATTTTACTTCCATGACAGACCGACAGACAGAGGAATCTGGTACTTATTTATTTATTTATTTTTATTTGGGCCATTGTAATTGGGTCCCTATCTAACAATGAAGTTGAAATGATTTATCTACAGAATCAAAACTATAAAGTAAGCAAAAAACGGGGTAAAAACCTTATCTATTCTTTGTTACTTATGAACTAACTATGTAAGTTAACTTATGTGTTACTTTTATAAATAATGACACAAAGGTAAATTAAGAAAGAAAAATTTAATGCGATCTACTACAATCTAAGCAGGATTTGAACCTGCGACCTCTGCGTTTTGATAGCTCAGTTGGAAGAGCAATGCGCTGGAAACGCAGAGGTCGCAGGTTCAAATCCTGCTTAGATTGTAGTAGATCGCATTAAATTTTTCTTTCTTAATTTACCTTTGTGTCATTATATATAAAAATAAAAATGTGGTATTTCCGCATAAAAATAAGAATCCATAAAAAGATTCTATACAAATATTTATGTGTCTGTTAAACTACAACCCCAGTGGTTTTTGACAAAGACGTCACCACTAATAAGAATGCTGCAGACGTTTAAAAACACATGTTTTAATCATACATTTCTTAAAATATTTTGCAGCCATTTTTGTTGTATATCTAGCTATTGTTGGTTGTTCACATTAGATGCAAAAGGACGGTTATGCATGTCAGGCTAATTGTTTTCAACCCCCGACAAAAGAAAGGTGGGTATTATATTATAAGCAAACCCGCTAACAAGCAGGTTTATTTGTGTTTCCATTGCGGTAAAAATTTAAGGTATGAAACCCTTTTACTAGACAGCATTGAGACTCACCCGGGACTTCGAAAGTCGCATACGTAGGCTGAAGCAAGCCATACCCATCCCCCTCCGGCTTTATACATACTCCTTCGTCTTCCTCCACTCGCTCTGTTTTCACAAAGACCGCTTCATCATTCGGCTCTGTCTTCACCCTCACGGCCTCCTGGACCCGCGGCTCCCGCTTGACGGACACGGCCTCGCAGCCCGGCTCAATCTTCACAGACACAACTTGTTCCTCTTCTACACGTTCTATCTTCACGAACACATGCTCTTTCACGCTGTCTGTCTCCAGCGACATGTTGCTGACGATAATTTATATTGTCCGCAAGAGGATTATTTTTATGGTGCCTTAATTATGATTGTTGAAAACAACACATTGATTATTTTATAATATTTAGCATATTCACGTGTATCATCAAACGGCATGCGACAGCAATAGCGACAAAGCGACATATAATATCACTGACAGCTGTCACTGTCACTGTCACTTAGTGTTGCCAGGTCCAATTTGAAAAAGTCTGGAGAATAAAGTAACCCTACCTCACACTACTCGCGAAGTTGACCAAGGTCTAGATACAATGAAATGAAATAATAATTTTATTTATTCAGTAAGTAGGCCACAAGGGCACTATATGTATAGTGTGGAGGCATTGAGGGCACTTCGCTTCGGAATCCCATACTTCGGCCAACTTCGCCTCGCCCAACCTCGATACCGATAGATACCGATAGATACCGATAGATACCGATAGATACCGATATATACCGATAGATACCAATAGATACCGATAGATACCGATAGATACCGATAGATACCTATAGATACCGATAGATACCGATAGATACCGATAGATACTGATAGATAGATACTGATAGATAGATACTGATAGATACTGATAGATACTGATAGATACTGATAGATACTGATAGATACTGATAGATACTGATAAATGCTGATAGATACTGATAGATGCTGATAGATAATGATAGATACTGATAGATACTTATAGATACTGATAGATACTGATAGATACTGATAGATACTGATAGATACTGATAGATACTGATATATACTGATAGATACTGATAAATACTGATAGATACTGATAGATAGATACTGATAGATACTGATATATACTGATAGATACTGATAAATACTGATAGATACTGATAGATAGATACTGATAGATACTGATAGATACTGATAAATACTGATAGATAGGTACCGATAGATACCGATAGACACTGATAGATACTGATAGATAATGATAAATACTGATAGATACTGATAGATACTGATAGATACTGATAAATACTGATAGATACTGATAGATACTGATAGATACTGATAGATAGATACTGATAGATACTGATAGATACTGATAGATACTGATAGGTACCGATAGATACCGATAGATACCGATAGATACCGATAGATAACGATAGATACCGATAGATACCGACAGATACCGATAGATACTGATAGATACTGATGGGTGTGTAATGTTTTGCATAACAACAATTTGCGAATTTTCATTTTGCATTAAACGAATTGCATAATTTCAACCTGCATAAGTGATCATATAGCATAAAAACAAAATGCATACAAACGAATTGCATAATTTCTTAAATTATAATAGTTTAATTGCATAATAGACTAATAGCATAATAGTCACTTTGTATACTATACCATTGTCATATCATACTTTTTTCATAATAACTTAAAGCATAAATGGGAACACCCAAATATTCCGAAATATTTTATTCCGAATTTATTAATTCCGATTTTTAAAACTCCGAATTTCATAATTCCTAGGAAATAAAATTCCGATTAGTAAAAACCACGAAATCTATTTAACGGAATTTCAAAATTCCGATTGTATATTATTCCGATTTTTATAACTCCGAATAATGAAAAGCCCGAAGTGTCATTGGCCTGAAAAACAAAATTCCGATTATTAATTTTCCGAAACTTCATTACTTATTCGGAAATTTGATATTCGGGATAATGACATTCGTGTTTTCAATAATCAGAAATTTATTTCTTAGGAATTATGAAATTCGGAGTTTTAAAGGTTTAGGTTTGTAGTGTGACCACGTATAGCGGAGCGTCAGACTTGCTGAACCCCGAAAACTATAGGTTAGGTTATTGGCACAACCCCGAAAACTGTAGGTTAGGTTAGGCTTGTATTGTGACCACGTATAGCGGAGCGAGCGGAGCGTCAAAAGACTTGCTGAACCCCGAAAACTATAGGTTAGGTTATTGGCTGAACCCCGAAAACTGTAGGTTAGGTTAGGTTTGTATTGTGACCACGTATAGCGGAGCGAGCGAAGCGAGCGGAGCGTCAAAAGACTTGCTGAACCCCGAAAACTGTAGGTTAGGTTAAATCCTAACATTACCTATTTCACCTTGAGGCAGGCCTCCGTTAGCCCGAAAAACTTTCACATATTTAGGTTTATATTTTATAGTTATTAATAACAGCAATTCGTAATTTTGATGTTTCGGACTTTTGATCAGTCGGGTTTATTATTGATCGGTGTAATGATATTCGGAGTTTTGAAAATCGGTATTTTTATAATCGGAATTCGTATTTTTGATATTTCGGATTATTACCTATTCATTCGGACTTCTTATTGTTCGGTGTATTGAAATTCGGAATTTTGAAAACCGTGAATGTACCTAAACGTTAGACATTTTAAAATTTCGGATTTATAAAAATCGGAAAACAGAAAAATCGAAATACTTATATTCGGAGTTTTAAAACATTCGGAATTATAATAATCGGTATTATGAAATTCGTGATTCCGATAATCGGAATTTAGTTTTTCGTATTTATGTAGTGTACCCAGTTTTCAAGATATGTTATGCGGCCACGACCGAATAAGGACTCCATAACACACATAAGAGAACCCGATTCCCACCAGATTGCATAGAAGGCGAAGGCGAATAGGAAAGGTCAATTTTATGTTAGAGAAAATGACAACAATCCCGATTTAATAAATGATAAACAATAGATTCAAATATGCACCACCGACCTAGTTATCAAGCAAAAACAAAAAATGGGCAAGTGCGAGTCCGACTCGCGCATGAAGGGTTCCATACCATAATCTATAACAAGTTTGTTGTATGGGAACCCCCTGAAATATTTATTTTATTTTTAATAATTGTTGTTGTAACGGCAATATAAACTAAAATTCCAACCGTCTAGCTGTCGTCGTTCTTGAGATACAGCCTGGTGACAGACGGACGGACGGACAGCGAAGTCCCAGTGATAGGGTCCCGGTTTTGACCTTTGGGTACGGAACCCTAAAAAGATAATAAGAACAGACGAGGAACGCGTCATGGGCAGGAGTACAAGCTACCCTCAAAGCCGAAAAAGGAAAATGGATCTCATATAAAGGGACCGAGCGCGGTCCCACACAGTAAACAAAGACAACATGGATCCCTGCGTACGCAAGGCGACACGACCGCGCTTAGCGATAAGCGGACGCGCCGCGAATATTATAATCCGGGCAAGCGGCGAAGTAGTTAGCCGAACTGGACCGACGATAGGGTCAAGGAGGGAGGAGGAGGCAGAAAGAACTCCTCCAACAGGAAAAGAGGAGCCACAACCAGAGGGCGGCAGCGATCACTGCGAAGAGGTGCTGGCTCTCCTCGCCGACGACGAGGAATACACGGCCTTCGTGGAGAGCATCCTGGAGGGGCCGCGCGGCGTGGAGGCGCCGAATCCCGTCGCGCGCGTCAGGAAGCAGCGCGGCCGACGGGGCGGGAGGAAAGGGAACGGGGGATGCAGGAAAGGAGTAGCCCGTCTCCCACATAAGAGGCAAACACCCAAAGATGGCATAAAAACGCCTCCAATCCGTTCCCTCTAATTTATTTTCGTTTTTACTTTATTATTTTAATATTTCGTTTTTTTACTTTCTTTATCTTTTGTTATTTTATAATTATTTGTTTTCTTACTTAAAAAAATATATATATAAACGACAGATCTTTTTTTTATCCGAAACATGGGGTGATAGGGGGTTTATCATGTAAAGGGGGAAAGGAAAAGATCTCGGCTAACATGTGATTTTTACAGGTAAAAATCTCCAGAGGAGAGAGGGGAATATAACGAGCAGCCAGACCAGGACCACACCACGCGGACGAGGGCCTGACGTCACAGCGCGCGTCACCGCAGCGGAGCTAGGCGGCGCGGGGCGACTCGTCGTTTACCGTTAGCCGGCCGCCTATATAAGCCGACGCGCGCCCAGTACCAGGGACGGTGTCTTGCAATCCCTCGTGGCAGTCAGGTCGTTGAGACGGGGTCTCCCTCGCGATCCCTAACATCGTTTGTCCTAAAATCACTTGCCCGAACTGTTTTGTCCTAATGGGCTAATGCCCTAACGATCAATATCCATAACAATCATTTTCCATAATGTAATGATTGCCCTACAACTCATTTGTCCGTATCATTTTTACCATAATGATTAATATCGCTAATGTTATTTTGCCTATTTCTCGAAATCCCTAATGACGTTTCACCTCATGTCATTTATCCTAAGTGTTTTTGTCCTAATGGGCATTAGCCCTAACGATCAATAGCCATACCAATATTTATCCATAATGTAATAATTGCCCTAAAACTCATTTGTCCGAAATATGTGTACTATAAATATCAGTATCCCTAATCCACCCAACCACTTCCAGGAAAGTATTAAGTTCGGAGCTAAGGCGGAGTACTGGCAAAAAAAAAACATACGAGCGAGCGAGCGAAGCGAGCGAGCAAAACCTTCCAGAGCAGATCCGACGTGGCCGGGTTATTTTTTTTTTTGCGTACCGAAAAAAGTTTTGCTTGTATTCATACCTACTGTTTACATACAAGAACAAATCCACCCAACCACTTCCAGGAAAGTATTAAGTCCGGAGCTAAGGCGGAGTACTGGCAAAAAAAAACATACGAGCGAGCGAGCGAAGCGAGCGAGCAAAACCTTCCAGAGCAGATCCGACGTGGCCGGGTTAGGTTAGAAGGTCAGGCGGGAGCGAAGCGTAGCGAGCTCCCGCCTGGCCTTCGAGGTTATTTTTTTTTTGCGTACCGAAAAAAGTTTTGCTTGTATTCATACCTACTGTTTACATAAAAGAACAAATCCACCCAACCACTTCCAGGAAAGTAATAAGTCCGGAGCTAAGGCGGAGTACTGGCAAAAAAAAACATACGAGCGAGCGAGCGAAGCGAGCGAGCAAAACCTTCCAGAGCAGATCCGACGTGGCCGGGTTAGGTTAGAAGGTCAGGCGGGAGCGAAGCGTAGCGAGCTCCCGCCTGGCCTTCGAGGTTATTTTTTTTTTGCGTACCGAAAAAAGTTTTGCTTGTATTCATACCTACTGTTTACATACAAGAACAAATCCACCCAACCACTTCCAGGAAAGTATTAAGTTTGGAGCTAAGGCGGAGTACTGGCAAAAAGTTGCGAATATTATAATTATTATTTACGTACCTTTCTATTAAGTGTGTATTATGTTATTTGTTTATTCTATTAAATGTTTATTGTATGAAATGTTCATTATATTATAAAGCGGGTTAGGTTAGGCAGAAAAGTAGGTTAATCACAATTAGGGAAAACAATCATGAGGACAAATAATGTTAGGTAGTACAAATGTAGGACAAACTATAATATGCCATACAAAGTTAGGATAAATAATCATTAGGATTAACGGTCATTAGGCTTACTGACAATTATAACACACGACTATTATGGCACATAACGTTAGGATGAATAGTCAATATGGCAAGTGACATTAGGAAATAAAACATTATGGGGAAAAAAATCATCCATACGATGTTAGGAAAACTAAAGATAGGGCATATGAGTGTTAGGACAAGTGATCATTATGACATTAAACGTTAGGGAATGCAAAAATAGGTTAAAAAACGTTAGGGATTCAGATATAGATCCGTTGAGACGGCATTCACTGTGAGGATTGTAAGATAGCTTTCGCTCGTAGCTCGGAGTGTGTACCACGCTTCTTGAGATACCGTAGGTCCTCCCGTACATTTGTAAGTGGTGTTTGGTCTCTATCCCGAAGTCTGGGCTAAGTCTTGTGTCACCTTAGCGCGGAGTGTGTACCACGCTTCTTGGCTCGCTAGTGCAGGGACTTAAGGCTATGCTCTGGACGGATTGCTGGGCGCAGTGTGTGTACCACGCATTTGGCTCGAACAGCTAACCCGGGGGGGGGTCACTCCTAAGCGCGGTGTGTGTACCACGCATCTGCTGCCTAGGGTGGTAGCTCTCGCCAGACGGATACCGGCCAAAATCTCCCTTACCCGCGTATAATAACATTCTGTCGTTTACTAACCAGACCCTGCCGCGTAATTAGGACACCGGATCCCCTAGGATAGCGTAGGGATACCGTAGGCATTAACGTAGGGAACGTAGGATCTAGATTTAAGAGTTTAGTTAAATAAACAGGCATAAAGCCTCCGTTATTTAGTATATTAAAAATCCCAGGTTTCATTTAACCCAATCCCTTGCCTCCCGATTTGAGCTAGTTACGGAAACCCTCAAGATCCCGTCGGGATCGAGGGATATGGACTAGTGCCTAAGCCCGTTACGTCATAACGTACCTGGCGGGTTTAAGCACTACGTCACACATTAATGTTCAGCTTGAACGTTATCGGCTTATCTTATGAAGTCTATGCTCCGGCCAACACCGATACAAATCCAAAACCCCGAACCCTTTCAACTAGAATTGCAGAATCGCTTCGAATGCCTGGGTGATTGTGAAGACGTGGACGAATTTAACGACAGGGTTGTGGAAACTGTCCTAACGGTGGGATCTAAGTTCTTTAAGACCCACCGTTCAAAAAGAACCAAAAAGATCTCTGATCACACTCTCGAGCTCACGAAGGAGAGGCGCGGTATGGTTCTGCATTCCCCTGATGACGCTTCTCAGTACCGAAGGTTCAACAAACAGATCTCAAAGTCTCTGACTCGCGACCTGCGCCAATTCAATACAAATTGTATTGAAGAGGCTATTGAGCGGAACAAAGGCTCCAAAGTGTTCGCACGAGATTTTTCTATGGGACAGAGCCAGCTGACAAGCCTGAAGACAGGGGATCGTGTCGTCTAGGCCTGAGCTCCTGGGGGAGGTCGAGGCGTTCTACGGACAGTTATACACGACAACGCGGACACCTGTCATGAACCTAGCCAAAGATTCAAGCGCTAGGTTGACCCGACACTACACAGAAGAAATCCCGGACGTCAGCCTGTACGAGATTAGTATGGCTCTCAAACAGCTTAAAAATAATAAGGCGGCGGGTGATGACGGAGTTACCTCAGAGCTTCTAAAAGCAGGTGGAAAACCGGTCTTAAAAGCTTTGCAAAAGTTATTTACCTCCGTCATACTCGAGGAGAAAACGCCACAGGCATGGCACAGAAGCGTAGTGGTAACTGTTCTTTAAGAAAGGCGATAAGACACTTTTAAAGAACTACAGACCCAGCTCGCTTCTGAGTCATGTTTATAAGCTGCTTTCGAGAGTCATCACGAACCGTCTCGCAGGCAGGTTTGACGACTTCCAGCCTCCCGAACAAGCCGGCTTCCGTTAAGATTTTAGTACCATAGACCACATCCATACGCTGCGGCAGGTTATACAGAAGACCGAAGAGTATAACCAGCCATTATGCTTATCTATCGTTTGTGGACTATGAGAAGGCTTTCGATTCAGTCGAGACCTGAGCAGTGCTACAGTCTCTCCAGCGGTGCCAAATTGAATACTGGTATATCGAGGTACTAAGGTGTTTATATGAGAATGCCACTAAGTATGTCAGTCCGCGTCCAAAACCAGGACTCGAAACCTATCCAATTGGAGCGTGGTGTGAGGCAAGGAGATGTCATATCTTCTAAATTGTTCACAGCTGCATTGGAAGACGTATTCAAGCTTCTGGATTGGGACGGCCTTGGCATAAACATAAACGGCGAATACATCACCAACCTCCGCTTTACTGGTGATATCGTGGTCATGGCTGAGACCCTGGAAGACCTCGGCAAAATGCTCAACGACCTCAGTAGGGTCTCTCAAAAAGTGGGTCTTAAAATGAACATGGAGAAAACGAAAATTATGTTTAACTCCCATGTGGTACCCACTCCCCTTAAAGTTGGAGACTCTGCGCTCGAAACTGTAGACGACTATATCTACCTTGGACAAACGATCCAGTTGGGTAGGTCGACTTTCGAAAAAGAGGTCAGTCGTCGAATCCAACTCGGATGGGCAGCGTTCGGGAAGCTGCGGAATGTCTTCTCGTCCCAAATACCGCAGTGTCTTAAGACGAAGGGTTTTAACCAATGTGTGTTGCCAGTGATGACATACGGCACTGAAACGTGGTCGCTTACAATGGGCCTAATAAGAAAGCTCACAGTTACTCAAAGGGCAATGGAGCGAGCTATGCTCGGTATTTCCTTGCGGGATCGAATTCGAAATGACGAGATACGCAATTGAACCAAGGTTGTAGATATAGCTCAGACAGTCGCCAAAAAAGTTGCAGTGGGCAGGGCATATTGCTCGTAGAATCGATGGCCGTTAGGGCAGAAAGGTTCTTGAGTGGTGACCGCGGACCGGAAGACGCAGCGTTGGAAGGCCTCCAACAAGGTGGACCGATGACCTGGTTTGGATCGCGGGTAGAAATTGGATGAGGGCGGCGCAAGATCGATCGTTGTGGAGAACTTTGGGGGAGCCCTTTGTCCAGCAGTGGACGTCTATCGGCTGATATGATGCTACCATTGTACTGGCGCGTAATGCGTTGCTTGTCGTAACGACGATTGCCTAAATAATTGACTTGTACGGTCGACTTGTTTTAATTATTTACAGATCAATTTTCCGCATGGCTACGCCTCTGTAAAACACACCGGCATTTCAGTGAAATTACAAAGTTCTGAACGTAATTATTTGGGCTACACATACTACACACACTACAATAACGGCTTATTGGCTACTAAAATAAAAATAAAAATACGTAACGCTGAGCGAGGCTGGGTACTGCTAAATTTTGTTACATTCGTACGTACGTATAACACAAGCATAGCATATCGATTAAATGTTGATCTATCAAGAAACCTGGTTGAGGTTTAGTTGTAGGTGTCGTATTTGCAGCCGCGAGTGAGTGGGTCGCGGGTCCCGGCGAGCAGCATGGCGGCCGGCGTTGGCTGCCGGCGCGTGCGCAGCGCGCCCCGCGCGAGCGCGCTATCAAGCCGAGCACTCCGTCTATATTGGAGCCACGGGAAGATGATCATCATCACGATTATTTTAGGTAAGTTATTCATACTTATTTTTATTAAAGCAGTAACGTCTGCTAACGTAAACTAAATGATTACAAATGAAGCGCAAATTTAAAAATTTAATGATTCGGACAGGATTCGAACCTGTGTTTCCAACGGCTTTCCGGGCCAACACGGGCGTCCTCCCAATTGGACCACCGAATCAGATGTCAGAGTCATTGAACTTTTCAACCAGTTGCTTCGACATGCCTTAGGGTGGCATCGTAGCGCCATCTACCGTAAAGATTTAGACTTTATCGTCGGCACCATCGTCTCAAATTTGTTGAGAATCGATAGTAACGATGTGCAACACCCGAATTACTTATTTTTATTAAAGCAGTAACGTCTGCTAACGTAAACTAAATGTTTACAAATGAAACGGTACACCGTCGGTTACACCCTGTATGTTGATCACATGTTGATTATCCTATCTTTGCATACTCAGTTATTTACTACGTTATTTACATTGAGTTACCAAGCGGGGGCACATAATCAAAGCTCGTATTATTTGAAATAGCACACGTACGTGTATATTTCATTTACTGATTTAAAGTGTATTACATTCCAAAACTAATTTACTGTAAAACTAAAATTAATAATAATAATAATAATAAATTTATATTTTACTTTTTATATAAATTTATTGTAAAAAATACCTATCCTAAGAAACATGATTAAATGAGTGAATAATAAATATCAGACAACCTCACACAAATCAACCTAGTCCCAAATTAAGCTCAAGAAGGCTTGTGTTATGGTTACTAGGCGACGATATACATACTTATATAGATAAATAAATACTTAAATACATAGAACATCCATGACCCCGGCACAAATATTCGTGTTCATCACACAAATATTTGCCCTTGCCGGGATTCGAACCCGGGACCGTCGGCTCAGTAGGCAGTTGCTTAACCACTGCGCCAACCGCGTCGTCAGTAATAAGTAAAACTAGATATTAAGCTAGAAGGGATCTATGAACAGTTCCGGAAAGTGCCTGGCTCAAAAGTCCCTAGAATACTAGCGGAGTTGCCGCGCACTATAGCCAGGGAGATCCTTTGAGCCAAGTACTCGCCGGAACGGGGGTCCACGCCTCGGTCTTCAAGCCTTCGCGCCAAAGCCGCGACAAACTCCTTAGCCTCAGCGCACCATGGCCCACCAGTCTCTACGGCAACCGGGACGAACTCATACACTGGTTCCAGGTTACTGTACTTCACGTGCTTTAGTTTGGCGGCGGTTTCGGCAGCCCCACCGGCGGCACGTGTCGTATCAGCGAGGTGAGAGGGAGCAAAGGTGCTGACGCAGGTTGCGTCCCATATAAGGCTGCGACCTCTCACCCATGGGACCAGTGTTAGCCCGTCCGGTCTTTTGCCAACGGTACGACTTAAGCCCTGGGGTTCTAGGGTGCATGGGATGTTTGCCGCGACCATAGCTCGACGGATGATATCATTCAAGGCGTGATGCCTTGAGAAACGCCCAGCAGCGCGTTGGCAACTTAGGCCGTGATGGCCATTGGCCTCAACTGTCGCTCCGCAAACACAGCGGTGTGGTTCGCACACTTGGCATCCTAGTCTGAGGGCTACGCCTATCCTTAGGGAGTCGTTATCAAGGAGGGTTCCCAGGTGGGGTGAGGGTAGTGCGTGTAGCCATGCTCCAGACTCGGATGTCATGGCGGCTTTCAGGCGGGCCACATCGCTGCCCATTGCGACATTCAGCAATTCATTTCTTCTTGTTTTGCATAAGATCTCGTCCCACTGGCGTTGGCATTTAGTATTTTCAGGTATGTCAGCGCTGGGGAGTCGGACTGACCACAGTTCAAGCGCCTCGTCTTTGAATGCGATTGCAGCGTTGTCACCATTAAAAGGTAGGATCTGAGTGACAAGATGTTGAGTGGCATGTACAGAGGCAATAAAACCGATCAGTCCGATGTCTTCAGCGCGACGGATACCCAAACCACCGTGCCGAATGGGAAGCGACGCTTGTGTCCATTGTGTCGTGTTGCAATTTATATTTAAAATGCCCTCTAGAGCCCCTTGAAGTGTACGGTCAAACATTATGATATAAGGGTACGACTTCCAGGTGGGAGATGTTCTAAGGGTGTATGTTAGGCGGGGCATGGCAAAGCAATTTCTTAACAACACTAGAGAAACGTGAGCTGAAAGTTGCTGGAGGTGTGGAAGGGATGCAGCTAGCTTTGATGTCTTGTTTTGAATTACGGGGCTAACTCCGTCGGAGAAGATAGGGGCGCCTAAAAGTGTGAATGATGGTCTATTTATGATCTTTAAATTTGGGAGAATAGATGAAAACTTAGGGATGGATGCTTTGGCAACGGGGCCACAGGCTCTTCCCCTGTTCACATTTAGATGTATTTAATTCTAAGCCGAGGGCGGAGAGAGCCGGGATTAGTTTGATAATGTCGTTTAAAACAGTATTAGGCCTTCCTCCTATAGTGCCGTCGTCTAAGTACCATATGTTTAGTGGTGATTGAAAGAAAGAAAGAAAGAAAGAAAGAAAGAAACTTTATTTCGCCGCAATTAGTATTACATATTATAACATAAAAATTACAAGCATTGTGCGAAAAAGGAGTCCACTCAGCACATTGCCAAACCACGGGGGTGACTTGACGGCTGGTATTATGTGGATCCACAAGTTGAGCGAAACAGGACTGCACGTTATACATTCATATTCCCATTTAATCAAAAATAGAGTGAACAAATTGATTGTAATACAATTATATAAAATACTATAAGTAGGCATGTTTATCTCACAAAACCGTGACTAAAACTAACACGTTTAAACTTTACAAAATCAGACTGTGACAGAATATAATCCGACCTGGAACACGAAAAGCCTACCGTGCTGGACCAAGCTGCTGGTCTAACAAATATAATTTTAAACGTTTCTTGAATATAAATATAGAAGAAGCATTTTGGATTGGAGGTGGGATATTGTTCCAGCATTTCGTGGCAGAGTAACTAAAACTGCCACGAAAGGAAGCGCTTCCGTGTCGAGGACAGATAAGGCGAGGGGCACGTCTAGGTTTTGGCTTGGTGAAACGAAGCTTGTGAAAAAGGTACGAGGGCTCTTTAAAATTAATAATTCCGAAAAGGAGCGTGGCTAAATGCATAGTACGGCGGGCCTCCATCTTGAGAAGCTTACCTTTGTTATAAAAGGGAGTAACGTGTGCTCGAGGTGGAATGGGATAACAGAATCTTGCGCATGCATTTTGTAAGCGCTGAATCAACTTTTTAGAACGAGAAAGCAAACATGGGCCAAACACCGTATCAGCGTAATTAAGCTTCGAGAGAATTAGAGAGTCGCAAAGTTTTATTCGTATATCTACAGAAAGATAATTTCGGACCCTATATAGAACTTTTAACCGATAAAAACAATTGCGTACAGTTTCAAGCACATGTTTCTCAAAATGAAGAGTACTTTCCATGATAACACCCAGATTTCTAGCTTCAGACACACATTCTAAGGGTTCATCATCTATAGAAACCTGGGGGCTACGGGCCATTACCTTAGCGACACTCTGCTTTGTACCCATCACAAGAAACTTCGATTTTAAAGGGTTAAGAACAAGGCCACTTTGTTCTGACCACCGCGCTACTCGGCTCAGATCTTGATTTAGTTTGGAGACAGCTCCTTCCGTATCATCTGGCTTGAAAGAGATGTAAATTTGTAGGTCATCAGCGTACAAATGACATTTACAGTTTCTGACACTGTCAACGATATCAGCACTGTATAAAATAAAAAGTATAGGACCAAGAATAGACCCTTGAGGTACTCCTCTAGTGACAGGTTGAGTGTCAGAAACTGTAAAAGTACCGTCAGAATTGCTCAGTTCAACACGTTGAGTGCGCCCGCTTAAATAGCTAGCAAACCATTTTACACTACTAGGCTCAAAACCGTAATAGGACAGCTTGGAAAGTAACAAAGTATGATCTATAGTATCGAAAGCGCGTGAGAAATCGAGTAACGCCATAATAGTGCCTTCGCCGCCATCTTGCGCCGTGAGGATATTGTCAACGACATCGATAAGAGCAGTAGCTGTACTGCGTCCCTTCCTAAAACCAGATTGATTTGAAGGTAAAATATTATTATTCTCTAGAAACTCAGTCAGCTGCATGCAAATCGCCTTTTCTAAAATTTTAGACATGAGTGGCAGGATACTAATTGGTCTTAAATCTTTTAGACCGGTTGGAGAGGACACTTTAGGCAAGGGTTTGACCGAAGCGGATTTCCAAACATCCGGAAACGTACCAGTAGATATTGATGTGTTCACAATAGCCGTTATAATGCCGAGCGTCCGCGGCAGAGTCATTAGCAACATATCAAGAGATATCCCATCTATGCCTTCAGCGTTGGTGTTAATTGACTGAATGATTTTTGCGATTATTGATTCCGAGACAGTTTTCAATCTAAAGGACGCAGTACCATGTCGGTGAAACTCCAGATAAGTCAACTGAGATATGTTTAATTAATTGAATCAGGCGTTACTTTGCGGAAATCCATATTAATGTAAATAATAATATTGCTTTGCTATTCCGCGATATAATATCGTGCCAGTTAAATTTGTGCCAACCCGTTATACTTATTTGCGTATTTTTTCATGCATATATACATTTAATGGTCCCACCCTCCCACCACGATAAGAAAAATAAATACGCAAATAAATATAACAAACCACCACCAAAATATCAGAACTTACTCGACACGTGTTTCGCCCCTCTACGAGGCATCATCAGGAGATGTTGACGGTCTGGAGTCCGACAACCGAATGAGCTGCCCAGACTGGTCGGCCATATTTATAACCTGGCCACCCCTATTATGCAACTGAGAGTGATTAGCAAAAATTCGAAGTAACGGTGATGTAACGACATTCAATTGTTCGTTAAGAATCTCACCCCTATTGTTGTACCTAATTATTTCCAACTGTTCCAGAACACTTAAACGCAAACCTTTTTCACAAACATGCAAAACGGTAAAAGAATGATCTTCCTGCAGAGTATGGCCACTATCTATTAAATGTTTTGCGAAATTGGACTTTTCAGGATGGTTATGTCTATATGACGCAACATGCTCTTTGTACCTCGTGCTGAAATTGCGGCCCGTTTGTCCCACATATACTTTATTGCAATCGTCACAAGTTAGCTTATAAATACCGGACTTTTTCCCACTCTCAATTTTATCTTTCCCATTACAAAGTTTAGAGTGCAGAGAATTATTCGTCTTAAAGGCCACATTAATATCGTTACATTTCAAAACTTTGTGAATAGTATCCGATAACTTGCCAACATAAGTTATGCTCGCCTTATATTTTTTAATAGGATCAGATGGTCGTGCAGCATACAACATATCGTTGACCGTATTATTGAGCTTTTTTCTGATTATACCATCCACCACAGACTTATCGTAGCCGTTTGAAACCGCTAAGTGATAAATATTATTTAATTCTGACTGATAATGCTCCTCAGAGAGAGGCACGGTCAACAACCTATGCACATAACAATGAAAAGCAACTAACTTATGCTGCCACGGTTGCGTGGAAGAAGCCGGGATAACCGTGTCAGTATGTGTGGGCTTACGGTAAATCTGAAAATGATGCCTATTACTCAATTTAGTAATCGTTAAATCCAAGAAATTGAGTGAGTTGTTTTGCTTCAGTTCCTTTTTGAACTTGATCTTCGGATGCTTGTTATTTATCTCATCAATAAATTCGTCCAGCTGGCTCATACCCCCCGTCCAACAAATAATCAAATCATCCACATATCTAAAGTAATATAAAATACAATTATTATCTACAATGTGCTGGTTTTCAAAATGGTCCATAAAAATATCCGCCATTAAAGGACTCAACGGGGAACCCATAGCCAAACCATCACTTTGCAAATAATATTGTCCATCAAACCTAAAATAATTTTGTTTCATACAAATCGTAGTTAATTCTATTAGTTCATCTATCTCCCCTGGATGTAATCGCTGCCTTTCAAAAAGTCCCCTAAGTATGTCTAAAGTATCACAATATGGAACATTCGTAAACAAACTATCTACATCCAAAGACAGAAGGATAGTGTTATCTGGTATATTAATATCTTTAATCCTTTCTATTAAATCCAAGCTATTCTTTAAACAATATTTCGGCTGAAACTGTGACTTTTCCTTAATAATGTAATTCAATCTCTTTGCTAAATTATACGTAGGTGCACCTAAGTATGAGACCACTGGACGAATAGGGATATTGTCTTTATGAATTTTCGGAAGACCATACAGAATAGGAGCTCGTGGATTCATAGGCAGAATCATATTCTTCTGATGCTCGGTTTCAAAAACAAACGAAGAATTTTTAATAGCTTGTCTAAGAACTCTCTGGTATCCTGGAGTAGGATCTCTACGTAAGCTTGAAAAACCATCACCTTGAATAAGATCCAATACTTTCTGATTGTACTGTCCCCTCTCCATAATTACAATGCAATTGCCTTTGTCTGCTTTTGAAACCACTAAATCATTATCCTGCACTTTCTGTTGAATAGATCTCAATAATAAACCATCAGAGCAAGCATGCCTATCTACTAATGGACCAGTGCTCTTACTGCTCTTAATGACATTAGCTACCACAGTCTTCATATCCAAATCACCACGACCCCGTACAATTGCTACCTCTGAATCCACTGCCAAATTCTCTAGTGTTTGGGGAGTCATCTTTGGCTGGAAATTATACTTCAAACCTTTCTGCAAAAGTCCCACTTCATCTCTTAAAAACTCAACATTGGTTAAATTCTTTACACGAGGGTGAAAATCATGGTGCGGCGTTGGTTCGTTGTCCCTCACCCTTAAAGGCAAATTAGAACTTGACCCTGTCAACCTATGCAGTTTGTTAAGTTGTGTAGTATACATCTTATGTGCAAGTTCAGACGCAAAGTACCTCGCCTTTTGATCCAAAATATCGAACTCAACATTATGTAACTTAAATGAAAGTTCTGAATATAACACCTTAAGATGCAATTTCAAATTATCTCTAACCGAAAACCAATGCCGAGATTCTTCGTTAAGCCAAATTTTCTGAGCCCTATTAATCGCCAACCTAGCCGCCCTGGTGTTACTACTACAGCGAAAATGGATGTATTTAGGTACAACATTAAACCGCTTGCACTGTCGGTTAAACCAAACATTCTGGACAGCTGCACGATGCTGTTTGGTAAGTTTGACATAAAGTCTAGCCTGTTCGACCTCGCTAGCCGTTTTTAAGTAATTAATTGAATCAGGCGTTACTTTGCCAACATCTCCTGATGATGCCTCGTAGAGGGGCGAAACACGTGTCGAGTAAGTTCTGTTATTTTGGTGGTGGTTTGTTATATTTATTTGCGTATTTATTTTTCTTATCGTGGTGGGAGGGTGGGACCATTAAATGTATATATGCATGAAAAAATACGCAAATAAGTATAACGGGTTGGCACAAATTTAACTGGCACGATATTATATCGCGGAATAGCAAAGCAATATTATTATTTACATTGAGATATGTTTGTTTGTTTAGTGCCAGGGACGTCAAGAAAATGCCCGTTGATCCGGTTTGGGTCTCGAAGATGATCAGGTATTTCCAGATCGCTACGTTTAAAATCTGCCACATTTTTCTTTATGTTTTTCCACAATGTACGAGGATTTTTTATGTTTGAAATAACGTGATTATTAAAATATGCGGTTTTTTCAGCGTGTATTGCCCAATTTACATGTTTTTTTAAATCTTTATAATATACTTTGTGCGATTCCATACCTGTTTTTTTGTATCGCTTATGCGCTTCGTTACGTTTCTGCATCATTTGTCTAATGTTGTAAGTAATCCAAGGTAAACTATGATCCTTTACCTGAAGTTTACGTTTTGGTGCATATTGGTCAAACAGATGCAAAAAGTATGTGTTTAGCGCTAACACTGATTCGTTGACATTATCTGATAATACCACTTCCCACTTCATGTTTTCTATTTGCGAGTTAAACCTGTCTAAATCAATATTTTTTAAAGGACGACAAATTACACTTTTAGAGGGTGGTTTTTCTCTTCTTACCGGAATTTCACCCGTAATAAAAGCGTGACTACTCAATTCTGGGATAAAATTTATGTTGATATTATTTACTCGAGAAGTTGAACATATGACATCAATTAATGTCTGGCTGCGTTCGGTAAAGTGGGTGGCTTTCTTTACATACTGAGTGAGTTTTTGGGAATAACAGAAATCCGCGAGCTTTTTGCTATCAGTATCACAGGGTTTCAAGAGATTTATATTAAAATCTCCAAGTAGGATAACGGAGCGACGGACGATTGGAGCGTCTTAATTACATTTTGAATTGCCAAGCAGAATATAAGCGGGCCCAGGGGGTCACCCTGTTGGGCACCGACTTGTGAGGTTATTGTGTTATTATTGTAAAGGAGGTTACTGGGCGATGAATAACATTGGTGTAGGAACGGATACAAGGGCGGGATAACTTCTTTTATCTCCTTCAGCATTACGTCTCTTTCAACACTGTTGAAGGCTTTTTTTAAGTCGACTTTTAAGATGACGGTGTCTGTGTCTTCGTGGTCGAATGTATAGGACCGGCAAGCGTGTATGGCTGCCTCGCAGCCTAGAGGGGTGCCGACTCTTATTTGATGAGGTTGGAGGTAGTCTGCCATTTCATCTGTTACTGCGCGGCAACCAAGTTTGGCGACTAGTCGGCGGATGGTATTCCCTATGGCTATAGGTCTGACACTCCCATCCTTTTTCTTCAATGCGCACAATGAAGCTCCATAGAGAAACGGGCAGACTTGGCGGTTCAGCATTCCTCTTAAAAGGAAGTTGCAAAGGTGAGTTAGTGATTCCAAAAGTTTTGAACCGTTGTCTCCGGCTGAGGATGAAGTGAGTTCCTTCAGATGTTGGGGTCGAAGGCCATCCAAACCGGAGGTGGAGCCGTTATAGAAGGAGCTCAGCGACGCAGCGACATCTGTGGGGGTCACCGTCAGAAAGGGGCTGGAGATATCTGGTTCCGGGGGGTACGTGAGTTGCCTAGAAGGAGCGGGGTGTTTTTCTTCTATAGGGCTCGTACGGTGTTATCATCATCAGGGGCGAGTGTAGAGTCCGAAAGAAGCAGCCGTACAGCTCCTTTTAAGTCCCCGTCATGTACTTTATTTTATATTGTGCGATATATGGAATATGGTCTTCGAGGATTCCTATGTACGTTTGAAGTTTCTATATTTTCCTTAACTTTTTCCGTGAGAGACTTGCGAGCGGTACCTTCTGGTACTCTAAGGGCGGAAAAAGCGAAAGAGAGCAGAGTAAACCAGTCTTTTGTGTCATTAGTATGAAGGCAGCAATCTATTATGCTCTTCAGCTTCCCGGCAGCGGCGTGTCTGGCTCCTTTTGGGATATGTCGCAGGACGGTGATGTTCCTCTTTAGGCCAGCCAAATCGGGAAAAGACTGACTAGCTGTGCTGGCGTTTGCATCTAGGGATGGTGGTGGCTGAGACGGCACATTTCTATTTCCGTGTATACGATTAATGTGTATATTAAGGCCCTTCGGGGCCACAAAAAGTTTAGATGACCCGGGGCAGTGGGGGCATGGCACTTTGATTACACTGTTTGAGACTGACATTAAAATTGCACTTATAAAACACTTAAACTAGGCTTTCAAAACAATTAAATATTAAATAAATAGGAAAAACTTTAAATTATTAACAAACAACATTTTTTGGCATATCCTGTCAACGTCATTCATTTCATTCGAAATTTTGCTGTCGTATAGTGCTATTCCATTCACACAAATATACTTTGACAGGAGATCGAGAAGGATGGCACTATTCGACAGTCGAATTTTGAACATCGGAGTAGCCCTTCTGGCATGACCATCATCTGGGGCGCACACGCGGCGCGCTGGCAACGCGCCCTGCGCGCGTGCGCCCGTGCTGCTCAACCAACTCGTCTTGGAACAAGACGCTGACGTGTTTGCCGAGAGCTGGCACACGTTATTTAATAAAATAAGTGCTTGGTGCTTTTAGTTGGATTAGAGTTGTATTTTAAGTATTAGTAATTTTAAGTTTTGCATTGTAAACGCTTTGGTTATATCACGGAATAGAAAAAACAGTGGAAGTGGCATACGCCTCGGTCTCTAAGTGATCGGTTGTAGCCAAAAAACACACATTGAAATAGTTAACTACAAAGATATTTTGAAAGTGATTCGCTGTAGTATTCCATTACGAATGAGATTATAAACCACTGTCAGGAAATGTATTTTGAACCTCATGTCTCAGTAATACTGTATAAATTACATGGCGTATGTTTGCTACTTACGACGTAAAGATACAAATTCAAAAGTTACAAAGGTAGTTCTGCCACCTAACGGCGAGTAGTCGACCCATGAAGCATCAACAAACGATAATAATTTGGCTACTTGACTCTAGGTGGCAGCACTTTTCTCTACACTAACAAGTGATGTGCGTATTGCGTAGCTCAGAATATCGATAAAACTTACACTGTCAACATTATAAATAATATTATGTTTTAATATTTCATAATTAATTGTACTAAATTGAGATTGATAATAATTATAACGTTATGTATTTCATCGTATGGCCTAATAATACCTGTAATTGACTTATTTCCCAGCTTATCATATCACAATATTTATAAAATTTTACTCCTGAATGTCAATTTAGTCGGTAAGTGGGAGGAACTGATCGACATAAATGATTGAAATTTCTTATCGGGGTTTCCCCGGGTAATCCGTCACCGTCGGGTCACCGACTTAATTAATATTATTTTTGTTGATGCAACCGATAGAGGACCTAACACCGATATTGGCAATTCTATCTTTAAAAAAAAAACTTTTTTGGAAAAAGTTCAGGAAGATACAGACGTTTTAATTTTGAAATTTACCAAATTACCCCAGCCACGGTATGGTTTAAAACTCGTTTGCAAGATTTGACAAACATACATTAATACTAATATCGTAATATAATACAGCCTTGTTAGTAATACTAAACTTATAACCTTCGTTATGATTTTTAAAGTCGATGTTTACGAAACAAAAATACTGGAAAAAAATATCGATAATTTTATCGATAACATCTCTCACTATTCTTGCAGGGTCAATGGACGAACGAGTAGCGAAAGTTCTAGAAGGGTACGATTTAGTGACATTGGAGGAAAACGACCTTATTGCATTCTTATTAAGTTCATTTTTGTATCAAATTATTTCACGTTTTTAAAATAACAAGAAATATATTAAAATCTAATTAAATACAACTTGCCGATGATACGAAATGCCACCAAGGGTGATACTTTTGGTACGGCTCTGGTTTTTGTATTCCAAAACGGAGCAATACGGCATGTTTACAATTGTTTAGATTTTTTTTTCGATGTGATCGGCACAACTTCTGTTTCTCTAAAGTCACTGCGCTTAACTGAACCAGGTTGTGAGCAACGGCTCTTAACGTTGGCACGCGCGCCACGCCCCCATAACACTTCTACTGTTTTTTCTGTTCTGTGGGTTATATACTGTTAGTTTACAATTGTAGTTTTATAAATAAATAAATAAATAAATAAATAAATAAATCACTGGTTTGACATGTCTTGACAAATGTTTGACGTTCGTCAAATCAAATGTGAATTTTTAACCGACTTCAAAAAAGGAGGAGGTTCTCAATTCGAACTAATTTTATTTTTTCTATGTATGTTACTCGATATCTCCGAGAATCGTGAACCGATTTTAATTTTTTTTTTATCGAAAGGGTATAACTCCGAGTTGGTCCCGTTGGCACTAAGTCGGGATCTGATGATGGAATCTTGGAGAAATCGAGGGAACTCTTCAAAATGTTATAGGGACATGTACGGCGCTTTCGGTAATTTATTGATAAAGTGAAGAATTTACATTCAGTAAATATGATTTGGTGTAAGGAAACTGATGATGAACACACATACAAATCACTAAAAAGCAAAAAAAAAAAAAATTAACAAAAAAAAGAACCGACTTCAGTTCAGTAAAACTAAAAAGCCAACAATAACCCGTTCAAGTACAGATTACATTTGACTCACCCTTCGAAGTCGGTGCCAAACCTCGCGTAAACTATAATATATTTATTTAAACTTTATTGCACAAAACAAAAGTCAGTACCAATGGCGAACTTAATGCCTAATGGCATTCTCTACCAGTCAACCATGGGGCCAAACAGAGATGCTTCAAATGGGTGCAGAGTAGAAAATTAATCGTTCGGAGAGTATTCAAGATACAAGTGAATAACTTAACTACCATACATACAATGATACATATATTTACATAAATACTATAAGATGTATATTATATATAATATCATAATAAATACGATTAAGTGTCTACTACATAGGATGAGACATTATTCGAGCTCTTGTTCGAGCAGGTGCTTACGTAGCATACGTTTGAAAACTACCTTGCTTGGGGCTTGTCTAATAGAGAGAGGGAGTGTATTCCAAAGACGACTTGCCTGGACGGCGAAAGAATTGGACATGAAACCAGAATGGTGCGAAGGAATGGAGAGTTTGAGAGTTCGGGAGGAACGAAGTTTACCGCCTGGACGGGGGGTTTGAAAAGTGAATTTACTTTTGAGGTATCCTGGAGCAGAAGGCTCAAACAGGATGGAGAACAGAGTACATAGGATCCTGAGGGATCTGCGACTACGTATGCCAGTTAAGCTGACGCCGGAAGGACGAAACGTGATCACATGATGATATAAATATAAGAACTGAGTGGTTTGGGATCGACTTCGAAGGGTGAGTCAAATGTAATCTGTACTTGAACGGGTTATTGTTGGCTTTTTAGTTTTACTGAACTGAAGTCGGTTCTTTTTTTTGTTAAATTTTTTCTCAAATTTGTAAAATGTTATGTATTTGATTCTTGAAATTACCCGATTAATCGTATTTTTGCGGATACGTGTTCCCATAGCAGAATGTATTGTTTTTTTACAAGTAAGTAAGTAAGTAATTTATTCATAACAACATACAGTCGTGTTGAAATACAATAATTTAAAATAATAAAATTTAGTTATCAACTATAGAGCTATGCTAAATTATTATTTGTAATATACTATACAATTTTTATAATTAATGTAAAATGTCAATATCAGAAGAAGCCATTATATGTACAATCATGTCAACCAATAACTAGAGTAAAATTATAAGTTCATTCACCAAACATTATAAGTAAAATTATCAAATTGACAAAATAAATAAGCACTAAGCATGAGCGTAAAAATCATCAACCGTATAATAACACTTTTCTAACAAGTAAGCTTTCAATTTATTTCCAAAAATAGAACTGTTGTTTATTGATTTTAATTCCACTGGCAACTCATTGAATAACCTTATTGCTTGATAACCCGAAGCGTGCTTTACTACTTTGAGTCGGGTGTTGGTCGGCTGTAGCAGATCTTTTCTTCTTGTAGCTAACCGTTTATCTCTCTGTTCTGGTGATTCTATGTCGTTCATATGCTTTATCAGATCCGTTAGAACTACCAGAATGTATAGGCTAGGAACAGTAAGAATTTGAAACTTTGTAAAGTACTCTCTACAAGACGTCTGCTGAGGTACTTTAGCCATTATTCTAATAGCCCTTTTCTGCGCAACAAATGCAGCCTGGACATTGTATTTGTAACTTTGTCCCCAGAATTTTATACTGTACCGTAGTTTGGATTCCAACAACGCATAATAAACCATTTTTAATTGATTCAGTTGCAACTCGTCCCGCAGACTCCTGAGAGCATAACATGCGGAGCTGAGCGGGTTTACCAAAGCAGACAATTCTGGTTTCCAATTCAACGCAGCATCAATGTATAATTTTGCTGACTCCACCTGCTGTATTGCAGAACCTCTAACATTAACTTGCAGCTTTTCTTTATGATGTGCCGTGGTTTTAAATATAATGACATTGGTCTTACTATGGTTCAACGTCAGGTTATTTGTATTGAACCAATCCAAGAAGATTCCAAGAGTATTATTTACTGTGGCATTTAGTTCCGAGATGGTACCATCCGATACATACAAATAATAGTTTAGTATGCGTTTCGTCAAGGTGTGTCGTAGGCCCAGACGAAATTAGTTTACGTCAAAACGATGACATGTAGCCTGTAGGGAATTGTTGCAACTACAATAATTTGCTCTCCATACAAAGTTTAATCCCGTTTTTTGTCCCTAAAAGGGATAAAACTTGATATAAATGATAGCCTATGTCCTATTCTGCTATAATTATAAGGTACGTAACTGGAAAGTTTCATCATAATACGTCCAGTAGATTTTGGGATTAAGTGGAACGTACATACATACATCCATCCAAACTTTCACGTTTATAATATTATTAGGACAAACCCAAGGTGCTTGTGGACAGGCCACGACGTGCTTAAAAAGTAACTCAACGTTTTATTTATCTCCTCGTTCTTGGTGAATATGGCGATACACGTGTACAGTGCACTGGTATTTTTTACTTTTATCGCAATTCTCAATAGTCTCAGCCTTCGCTATCTGTTAATATCGCTGTATTTAATTACATAATAAACTCAACCCTGTTGCAGGTGCGTCTGTGCCGGCGGGCCACTCGGCTAAGCTGGTGGCCCACTCGTCTGTGCCGGCGGCCCACTCGTCTGTGCCAACGCCTCACTCGTCTATGCCGGCGGCCCACTTGTCTGTGCCAACGCCTCACTCGTCTATGCCGGCGGCCCACTCGCCTGTGCCAACGCCTCACTCGTCTATGCCGGCGGCCCACTCGTCTGTGCCAACGCCTCACTCGTCTATGCCGGCGGCCCACTCGTCTGTGCCAACGCCTCACTCGTCTATGCCGGCGGCCCACTCGTCTGTGACAACGCCTCACTCGTCTATGCCGGCGGCCCACTCGTCTGTGCCAACGCCTCACTCGTCTATGCCGGCGGCCCACTCTTCTGTGCCGGCGGCCCACTCGTCTAAGCCCGTGGCTCACTCGTCTGTGCCGGCGGCCCACTCTTCTATGCCGGCGGCCCACTCGTCTGTGCCAACGCCTCACTCGTCTGTGCCGGCGGCCCACTCGTCTAAGCCCGTGGCTCACTCGTCTGTGCCGGCGGCCCACTCGTCTATGCCGGCGGCCCACTCTTCTAAGCTGGTGGCCCACTCGTCTGTGCCAGCGGCCCACTCGTCTGTGCCGGCGGCCCACTCGTCTAAGCTGGTGGCCCACTCGTCTGTGCCGGCGGCCCACTCGTCTGCGCCGGTGGCCCACTCGTCTGTGCCAGCGACCCACTCGTCTGTGCCAGCGACCCACTCGTCTGTGACGGCGGCCCACTCATCTGTGCCGGTGGCCCACTCGTCTGTGCCGGAGGCCAAACCCGCGGGTCACTCGTCACTCCCAGATATAGAGGGTCACCCGTCGCCCTCCCACCGTTTGCTGCGCGACAACGCGTCTCTGCCTCACGACGATACGCGCCGAGGGTACGAGTGGGACTTCAACTCGTTTATGTCGAAAATGTTTAGGTAAGTATTAGCATTTTTTTATATAGTCTTAGTTACATAAACTTAATACAAAATCAGTCGCTTGAAATTCTTTAAAAACAATAAAATATCTGCGTAGCCCTTACAATTCTGTGGAATGACAATATGTATTCTGTTGCTATTATTGTCTTTTAAATATTGTATAGGTTTGTTTTGGAAAGGGCAGAGATGTACAAAATACTTTAAAAAAACCGGCCAAGAGCATGTCGGACCACGCTCAGTCTAGGGTTCCGTAGTTGCCCATCCTTCACAATAGACGAAAATAACGAGAAATATTTAAATTACGTGAAAGATTTCAAGCTCTATAAAAAGGTCGTAGACGCCAAAGTAACAGTAACTACTTATTACTTTCTGGAAGTTATCGATTATACGCGCCAGATTGAGCGGCACTTAACTAATATGTTTAACGTTCGAAGTATAAGGACACCGCGCGGCACTTACATCATTTTAAAGAAAATTATGATTTTTTGCGATAACTCAAAAACGGGTGTCTATCATTTCATCGAAATTTCTTACGTCGATTTTCATGTCATGGAAAACTATTCCACGAATGTCTTTTCATTTTTTTTTTCTAATCACATAATCATCAATTCATTGCTTTTCGAATCATCAATCAAATATTCAACGTAAATTGTTTCGAATTTGTCTCAAATCGTAGCTTAACTATTAATTGAATTTACCTTTCATCGAAACATGATTCACAGATGGCACGTCCCATTTATTATTACTGCCACGAAAAATGTTTCATCGTAGTAACGTTACGGATCATAAAAAAACCTAAACCTAACCCAACCAGGTTGGATCTAGCCAAGTCGGGTTTCAGGTCATAAAAAAAAATACCTACACCTAATCCAACCAGGTCGGATCTAGCCAAGTCGGGTTACAGGTCATAAAAAAAAATAACCTAAACCTAACCAAACCAGGTCGGATCTAGCCAAGTCGGGTTTCAGGTCATAAAAAAAAATAACCTAAATCTAACCCAACCAGGTCGGATCTAGCCAAGTCGGGTTTCAGGTCATAAAAAAAAACCTAAACCTAACCCAACCAAGTCGGATCTAGCCAAGTCGGGTTGCCAGTATGGCCTATGGTCTTAGCCTGTCCGGAAGGATGGATCCTTAAAAAAAAAAAACACGCTTACCTCCAATATATTTTATTGTTTATCACATCACTGACATTCTGTGTGAGGTGTTTGCTTGTTAATTACGTGTTCGATTTGTAGTTAAAAAATGGCTCAACAAAACGATGTGCTGTCAGTTTTTTAAGTTGAAAAGAGATGCCTTGAAGTTGCATATAGAAGGATATACATACGATAGAAACAGAGTGAAAGACGATCGCTTTTACTGGCTTTGTGAATCTCGTTATGATAGTGTTTATAAATGTAATTCTTCAGTTATAACCACAAGAGACGCAAACACACAACCTGGTCCTCATAACCATGAACCTATTCCATTGCGCAAAGAGATCGCCGATTTTTGTAATACACTGAAACAGTAGTTAGTTCTGGTAAGAAGGCCTGTCAAATAGTACAAGATAATTTAGCTGGTACATCATCGGATATTCGTGAGTACTTACCCAAAAAAGCGTCTCTGAAACAAATTATTTATCGATCTAAGAAAAGAGTTGATCATCCATCGGAGCCAACAGATGTAACTTTTCAGATTAATGAAAACTACACAAAACTCTTTGGTGAAAATTTTATTATCAAAGATTATATGTACGATACAACCAAAAGAATAATTTTGATGTCATCTCCAAAAATGATGAGTTTATTAAGCTCCGCCAGCTATTGGATCATGGATGGTACATTTAAAATTGTCCCATCAATTTTCGGCCAGCTGTACACTATCCATGGCAATATCAATGAAGATGATAAGAGAACTTTCCCCTTATTATTTTGCCTATGTACTAATAAAGACAAAAAGTCATATAACATCATGTTCGAATTGATTCAAGAATATGGCGCCGAAAACAATCTTGATATGGCACCAAAGATATGTATACTGGATTTTGAGAAGGCGGCCATATTAAGTTTGCGTACAAATTTTGAAAATGTTTTTTTACATGGATGTCATTTCCATCTTGGACAAATATTGTATAGAAAAATCCAAAACACTGGTTTAGCCACAAAATATGCAAAAAATCAACAGTTTAATACTGAAATGAAATGCCTTTTGGCATTAAGCTATTTGAGTCCTGAAGATATTCCTTTATATTTTAACGAATTTCTCAAAAGCTTACACGATGAAGATAGTAAGTTGAAAGCTCATTGGTTCGAAGAAAATTACGTAAGTGGTACATGTTCCTCTCAACCCAAATATAGTCCAGAATTCTGGAGTTGCTATGTTGTGAACACGAAAAATATACCAAGAACCCAAAATTCGGCGGAATCCTGGCATCACCACATCAACCAAATAATTGATAAAAAATCGCCCGGTTTTTATCATTTGGTAAGTGAACTGGTGAAAGAAAGTACTGTTAATGACAGAGAAATAGATAGAATTGTACATGGTGAGCCACCAGCAAAAAAAGGAAAGAAGTACATTTTGATAGATATACGAATTGAAAATGACTTACGCAAAAAAGAAGAGCTCTCAAAAAAAACAGTTTCTCATTGAAATTGCCAAAAACTTAAAACTCTAATTGCAATATTGTTTTTTTGTAATAAAACATGTAATTTGTAATCTAGATTTTTATTTTTGTTTTACGCAGTTCAAACCTAACCTAACCTAACCTAATAACCTAACCTAGTTAGCGAGGAACTAAACGCGATGGGAGAGGGATAAAAAAAACTCGGTTCTGGCGTTTCGCTCGCTCGCTTCGCTCGCTCGTAAGGGTCGCAGTTCAACCTAACACTCCTCCTCGCTTCGCTCGTCGGCGTACCTAACCTGACCTAAGTCTGACCTGCCTATGCCACCCATACCAAATAGATGCCAAATACAGCGTTTCGATGAAATGTACTGTCCTTGAAGCGTATTATTGAGTATAGTAACACTAGTGAAACGATTTTCTATGATATAATAAGTATGGGAATTAAAACTTACGTTAAATCAAAATTATAGTAAAAGCGATTCGATGAACGACTACGTCGATAAACAAGTAAAATAATGAAGTGAAATTCGATGAATTGATTCTTGTGTAAAAGGTAATTCGAGCAAATGTACAAGCGATCTAACGAAGTTCGATGAATGATTCCTAAGTTGTAACAAAATTCTGCGAATAGTGTTATGGGAAACGATAATCGATGAAACGATTTTCGGTAAAGTGATGGATTACCCTCAAAAACGGCTCGACCGATTTTGTTCAATATGTTTTAATTGAAAGTACTTAAGTACTTTCGTACGTTTTCCGGACTCTGGACTGGTCCAACAAAGGTATAAATGTAAACGGAGAAAGTCTAACACACCTGAGATTTGCGGACGACATCATTCTTATAGCTGAGTCAGTAGACCAACTCAAAGGCATGCTCGAAGAATTAAACGCAGCTTCTGTGAAAGTAGGCCTAAGGATGAATATGAATAAAACCCAAATCATGTGTCAAGAAGAAGTTGATCACGTCTTGGTGGGCAATAACAAGATCAGCCGTGTTACACACTACATATACCTAGGCCAGGTTCTGAGTCTGAACAGGAACAGCCTGAGCATGGAAATTAATAGGCGCATACAACTAGGTTGGGCTGCCTTTAGAAAGCTGTCCGAAGTGTTTAAAAGCGATATCCCCATGAGCCTGAAATGGAAGGTCTACGATCAGTGCGTACTCCCTACTATGACCTATGGTGCAGAAACATGGACCTTCACCCGTCAAACCGTGCATCAACTCCAAGTTGCCCAGAGAGCGATGGAGAGAGCGATGCTGGGGATAACACTCAGAGACCGCATTCCAAATAAAGAGATCAGACGGAGAACCCAAGTAACCGACATCGCTAGGAAAGCCGCTACTCTAAAATGGAGATGGGCGGGGCATGTATGTAGGCGAGAAGACGGACGCTGGTCTCCAAAGATACTGGAGTGGCAACCACGAATGGGGAAAAGAAGCGTGGGCAGACCCCCCTCTAGATGGAGAGACGACATAGTTAGCGTCGCAGGAAGAAAGTGGATGCACGCGGCCCGGAATCGTAGTGAATGGAAAATGCACGAGGAGGCCCTAGTCCAGCAGTGGATAGATACGGGCTGATGATGATGATGACTTAAGTACTTTATAATTATAAGGCCTCATTTTCATGAATTTTTCCATAATTTTTTGAAAGAGTGGTTGAAAAGTTAGAGGACGCATTTTTTTTTTTTTTCTCAGCGAATATTTACAAAACTGGCCCCTATTTATTTTTAAGACCTATTCAACGACACCCCACACACTAGTGTTGGAAGGAAAAAAAAGTCACCCCCACTTTAGGTGTACGGGACAAAAGGGGGGTACCCGAAAAAAGTTTTTTTTTTATTTTTGTTTTACCGTTTTGTCGGCGTAATACATACGCATCCTCATACCAAATTTCAGCTTTCTAGTACTAATGATCACGGAGCTAAGCCGCGGACGGACAGACAGACAGACGGACAGACGGACATGGCGAAACTATAAGGGTTCCTAGTTGACTACGGAACCCTAAAAAGTATTTAAATACCAAATGCAAATACTTTTCTAAAAATAGGTATTTTCAAAATACTTTATTCAAATAAAATACTTTCAGAAAGAATTACTAATACTCTAAGAAAATTAATTAAATCAAGGGAAATAATTCGTGTAGTTTTGAAAATTGGTACAGTTATACCCTATGGTGTCTAGATGAACATACTAAAAGTCCTCGAGGGTGGGGGCTGTGCTAAGGGAGTAGGGGGGGGTTAAAGGTACCCTTTTCCTGATTTTCGCTCATATCTCAAATATTTGTAGAAATAGTATTATGATTACTTCGGACAAAAGTTTTTACATAAAATTCCCTGCAAATTTGGATATATTCATTTTTACTCTACGATCAATACTTTGGGAGCTACAGGCTGTGTAAGTTAACAAAAATATTAAAAGTAGTTGTTCAAGAAAACGTAGTTTTTTCGTAGTTGCTCATCATAACACTTGTATTGTGCAGTTGAGAAATTCCCGTTACCGACTAATTCTCATTTGGGAATATTCCAAGAAAATTCCCATTGTTCCCGGGAATATACGAGCTTGGTGGATCCATTCCTTTGATATTTCGTTTTAAGCTAATTAGTTGAATACAAGCAAACCGTTTTCGCTTTTCGACTCATCCTGAATCACCACTTAAAGTGAATATCATAAAATTTACCTGATGATGGACCCTGGAAGCCCGTAATGGATCGTATCTCAAGATACGTTCAACGTAGACATGTGCGGTTTTTGAATTTGAACTTATCTTGATGAGCAATTAGAGCCGGTATCATAAAATAAACCTGATGATAAATCCTGGAAGCCCGTAATGGATCTCAGGTTTACGTTCAACGTAGATATGTGCGGTTTTCGTATTTCAACTCATCTTGATGAGCAGTTAGAGCCGGTATTATAAAATTTACCTGATGATGGACCCTGGAAGCCCGTAATGGATCGGATCTCAAGATACATGTATACGTTCAACGTAGACATGTGCGGTTTTCGAATTTCAACTTATCTTGATAAGCAATTAGAGCCGGTATCATAAAATAAACCTGATGATGGATACTGGAAGCCCGTAATGGATCTCAGGATACGTTCAACGCACACATGTGCGGTTATCGCATTTCAACTCATCTTGATGAGCAGTTAGAGCCGGTATCATAAAATAAATCTGATGATGGGCCTTAGAAGCCCGTAAGTAATGGATCTCAGGATACGTTCAACGTAGACATGTCTGGGCTTCGCATTTCAATTCACCTTGATGAGCAATTAGAGCCAGTATCATTAAATAAACCTGATTTTGGATCCTGGAAGCCCGTAATGGATCTCAGGATACGTTCAACTTACACATGTGCGGTTTTCGCATTTCAACTCATCTTGATGAGCAGTTAGAACCGGTATCAAAAATAAAGCTGATGATCATACTAACACAGATGAAATAAACCTGGTGGTGTCTAGATGAACGTACTAAAAGTCCTCGAGGGTGAGGGCTGTGCTGAGTGAGTAGGGAGAGTTGAAGGTACTTTATTCAGATTTTAATAGCATTATAATTACTTTGAAAAAATTTCCTACAAATTTGACTTATATATGTTTACTCTACGATCTATACTTTAGGAGCTACACGGTGTTAAAGATAACAAAAGCTTAGAAAATTGGTGAATTAAGAAATAAAACTCAAAATAAAGGTTATAAAATTTTACTTAAAAATTAAATAACACAGCAGATCGCCTTTATTATTTTAGTCATCATCTTCGACATCGACATCTTCGTCTTCTATTTCTAGTAAATGTACACCGTTTTTACATGAACCCGAAGTCGAAGTCGTGGCAGCTCCGTTATGGTAATTTTGCACGCTTGGACCGATATGGGGATTATATGTTCGATCAGCAGGTGACTAAGCGTGCTTATTCTAAACTAAAAAAAAAAACGTTATGATGGCGACGTATCCCTAAAAAAACTATTTTTCTTTTACGTTGAATGTATCTTGAGATTTATTACGGGCTTCCAGGATCCATCATTAGGTTTATTTTATGATACTGGCTCTAATTGCTCATCAAGAAGAGTTGAAATACGAAAACCGCACAAGTCTACGTTGAACGTATCCTGAGATCCATTACGGGCTTCCAGGATTTCATCATCAGGTTTATTTTATGACACCGGCTCTTATTGCTCATCAAGGTGAATTGAAATGCGAAGACCAGACATGTCTACGTTGAACGTATCCTGAGATCCATTACCTACGGGGTTCCAGGATTCCATCATCAGGTTTATTTTATGACACCGGCTCTAATTGTTCATCAAGGTGAATTGAAATACGAAAACCGCACATGTCTACATTGAACGTATCCTGAGATCCATTACGGGCTTCTAAGGTCCATCATCAGGTTAATTTAATGATACCGAATCTAACTGCTCATCAAAATGAATTGAAATGCGAAGACCAGACATGTCTAGGTTGAACGTATCCTGAGATACATTACCTACGGGGTTCCAGGATTCCATCATCAGGTTTATTTTATGACACCGGCTCTAATTGTTCATCAAGGTGAATTGAAATACGAAAACCGCACATGTCTACGTTGAACGTATCCTGAGATCCATTACGGTCTTCTAAGGTCCATCATCAGGTTTTTTTAATGATACCGGCTCTAATTGCTCATCAAAATGAATTGAAATATGAAAACCGCACATGTCTATGTTGAACGTATCTTGAGATCCGATCCATCACGGGCTTCCAGGGTCCATCATCAGGTAAATTTTACGATACTCGCTCTAAGTGGTGATTCAGGATGAGTCAAAAAGTGAAAACGGTTTGCTTGTATTCAATTAATTAGCTCAAAACGTAATATCAAAGGAATGGGTCCACCAAGCTCGTATATTCCCGGGAACAATGGGAATTAACTTGGAATATTCCCAAATGGGAAATTACCGGTAACGGGAATTTCTCAACTACACAACGTTGCAACACGTTCGCGTGTTATGATGAGCAACTATGAAAAAACTACGTTTTCTTGAACGACCATTTTTTGATATTTCGGTTAACTTAAACATCCTGTAGCTCCCAAAGTATTGATTGTAGAGTAAAAATGAATATATTCAAATTTGTAGGGAATTTTATGTAAAAACTTTTGTCCTATGTAATCATAATGCTATTTCTACAAATATTTGAGATATGAGCGAACATCAGAAAAAAGGTACCTTCAACCCCCCCCCTACTCCCTTAGCACAGCCCCCACCCTCGAGGACTTTTAGTATGTTCATCTAGACACCATAAGTTATAACTATACCAATTTTCAAAACTACACGAATTATTTCCCCTGATTGCCCATATTCGGTTTAATTTGCTTGAGCTATAATGGGTACTATTTAAACAAGCTTCTTTTTAATAGCATTATTCGCCTCAGAAAATGATATAATATGTTACCTTCTAAATTACTAAGTCGGCCACAACCAACGCGCGTCTGAATAATAATATCTCAGCCACTAGTTATCTTCTTTCGGGTCTTTTTTCGGGTAGGTGAATAAAAAGTAACCACATCTAGTTTACAAAATTTTATGCTTTTAAATTAATTTTAACATTTTTTGGGCACAAAAACCAGTTTAAATTAATGTTTAGCTAGCCTGTTTCACCTACCAGCGTTTCTTTCACTCTTATCCTGAAAGTTAACCATCTATCACTCACTGTACTTTCAATATGTCACAAGTTACCAATGTGTGGTGTTCAATGTTACAAGTTAGTGTTAAGTTAAGTCACCTATAGAGAGTGTAAAAACCAAATAACAACCTGGCTTAAAAGTAAAAAGTATGATGACATTGAGTTGCTCATGTCATAACACAACATTTTGCTCTACGAACTTACATAAATTCATTGTTAAGATTAATTTAAATTTTTCTTCATTCCTCATTGTTGTTTAGTAAATGTATGTTTTTGTATTTAAAATTGCATCTACTTATGCACGTGTGTAATTAGCATGTAAGTTACCTAGTCGTTAAATTGTTAATATTTTTCTTATTTGATTTCAGTTTATCTTTAAGGATAAGTAACTATGTTTAGATAATATTATTTTTAACATAAGCACAACTTGGATGAAAGAGCGAATTCCTCCTAATACAAGTTTTTAACTTAAAAGGAGGATTCGACAACTTTGTAAACTCTGTTGAAAATAAATAATATTTGATTTGATAAAAAAAAAAAAGTTGACTCAATCAAAAATTCAATCACGGAGCTGGCTGAATTATTTAATTCTCGAATGTCTGAGCTGGAGAAGGACATTGTGAAGGCGGGGACCAGCAGTCCTACAGTTGCATCGGTGGCAGCGGATTTCAGTGTCTTCAAGTCTTTCAAAGTGAAGGCTCTTGAGACCCTACAGAGGCAAGTCCTGCTCATATCTCGCCAAGTAGATGACATGGAGATGCGTTCCCGACGCAAGATGCTGCTGGTGCATGGAGTTGCTGAATCCGAGGAAGAAGACACACCTAATCTTGTGGTGACTAAATTAAAAGTAGCCCGGAGTACTCTCGCCGCTGCAGATATAAGGCGTTGTCATCGCGTGGGCCGGCGCAGTGGGCAGCGCGGCAACAAGCCCAGGGCTATTCTTGTCAAATTCCAGGATGTCTCTGTTCGCGATGAAGTATGGTTCCGAAAAGTAGCACTGAAGGGCACGGGTGTCACGTTGGGAGAATTTCTCACAAAACCACGTCACGATGCGTTCATGGAGGCGCGCGAACGTTTCGGAGTATGAAACTGCTGGACGTGGAACGGGGAGGTACACGTCCTCGGCAGCAATGGTGTGCGACATCGTGGAGTCGGCGTTGCCGAGGTGAAGGCCCTCCCGGTTGTGCCGGCGCAGCAGCCTGTCATTGAGACTCCGCCGGTTAGTATATCCTCGCCCATGGTCTATAAGGAAGCTCTTCACACTGATCAGCAGCTGACTAGGAGAGCCAAACGTGGAGCAGCTACTAAATCCGGGTCATAATCATAACTTTTAACGTTATCATATCACGGTGTTTTTCATGTAATTTTCTTTTGTCTGTGTTATAGTTTCTTTTGTATTTGGCCGTGTAATATTGTTTTGTCTCTCTACCCTCTTGCTGTGTAGTGAACTATCTTTTTTTTTTTTTTTCTTCTGTGGCTATCACTTCTTGCTGGGTTAGCAAGATGTATTTCGCCAATGTCGACGTGGAGGCATATCACACGATAGGAGAATGGTCGGTATTTATAATTTCGTGTTTTTGTGGGAGGATAGGTGTGGAACCTAAAACAAACAACATTTTATTTATGTTATGGACGGCACAGACAACACAAGACGTTTGTACAGTTATTAAGAAAAAGAGCGGGAAGATGGTGACAGTAAGTAAGGCATGCCAACATAGGAAAATTAGGAAAGATCATCAAAGTAAATATCTAATTAAATTAAAGAAAATTGTACTTCTACATCCTGATGTTATGGACAAGTAAATATTTGATAAGAATAGCAGTGAGAGGTGCATCCATAAAAGTTAACAAAGAAGGAAAATTGATAGGACGAGGGATATTTCGCGGTAATACATCGTACAGAGAATATGGGAACCTAGTGCAATTGAAAAAAATGTGATCCAGAGTTCCTTCATCAATACCGCATTCGCACAGTGAGTTATCCCTCACCCTTATTTTAGCAAGAAACACCGGAGAACAAACATGGCCTAGACGAAGCCGGCAAATAGTCGACGTGACCCATTTATTAGCAGAGCGGAACTTAAAAAACCATGGCTTACGGGGGATACTAGGTTGGATGTTACCATAGTGTCTACCTTTCACTAGTCTAGAAGAATCCCATAGATCTTGGCAAGTATCTGACAAATTGGAGCGAGCAAGCATCATTAGGTCTGATGAGATTATACTATTGTGGCTGTGGGCCGAACCGACTGTGGTGGCATTTTTTGCCCAAATGTCTGCTTGCTCGTTACCTTCAATCCCACAGTGACCTAGAATCCAAGCGATGGAAATTTCAAGGCCTTTATTAGCACATCTATTTAAAGTTTGCTTAATTTTTAATATTACAGGGGATTTGATTTTCATTTGAAATTGATTGCCTGAAATTGCTTGCAGACAACTCTTGGAGTCCGAAAAAATAATGACTTTGGATATGTTGTGGGTTTCTACATAAGAAGCTGCCTCTAGGATTGCGATAGACTCTCCAGTGAATACAGAAGATTGTGGAGGACACCTGTGCGACAAAAGGATGGAGAATTTTGGAATCCACACCGCTATTCCCACACAGCCACCAGTCTCCAGCTTAGAAGCATCAGTATAAATTGGAAGGTAGTCTTGCCATTGAATTAGGAATTTATTAAATTTAGAATTCGCTGCCGGGTCATCCTTGCCTATGCCAATATCCAATAAAACTGGTGGTTTATATAAAATTGACTCAAACTCTACTTCAAATAGAGGATTTGTATTAGAAGTGTAGACTTGGGAGGGGAGATCTTTAACTTTTTGAAGACTATTCAAAATTCTTGGTGGATCCCTATGTGACCAATATGCATTTTCAGCTACCTCTTGCGATAGAGCCTCCAGGCGAGGCCTGAGGGGATGATTGGCGAAGCTGCAAGCTTTGAACATATAGCGGTCTGCCAAGAACTGTCTGCGGAGGGCAAGCGGAGGATCCACACACTCAACCTGCAAGGCATTCTTCGGTGAGGATTTCATAGCACCAGCTATAAGTCGCAGACACTTAGCCTGGATAAGGTCAAGTTTTTTAAGTGCTGTTTTGTTGCAGGGCTCCAGGACCAAAGATCAAGATCATTTAATTATTGTACTGTCAAAAATTTATTAATCTGTTGATAACGCTAATAAAACTTAACATTTAACCAACATTAGAAATTCTTGGCTTAGATCCTTTCTCAACTAGTTGGTCATCATGAGACCTTCATTTGTTGAGTGATATAGAAAATGCTAATAATACGTAAAATTTAACCAAAACCTTGGAATCCTTGGCTTCAATATTGGCTGAGATCCATTAACAACTAGCTGATCATCATGAGACCTTCACTTATTGAGTGATATAGAAAATTCTAATAATACTTAACATTTAACCAAAATTTGGAATCTTTAGTTTCAATATGGGCTGAGATCCATTAACAACTACCTGGGGGCCTATGATGGTTGCGTTTATCACGTGATAAATAAGTGACAAAGCATCTGTCCCTTGCACTCGCAATTGGTCAAAACGTGACGGATGCTTTGACACTTATTTATCACGTGATAAACGCAACCATCATAGGCCTACTGGTCATCATGAGACCTTCATTTAGTTAGTCATATAGAAAATGCTAATAATACTTAACATTTAACCAAAATTTGGAATCCTTGGCTTCAATATTAGCTGAAATCCATAAACAACTAGCTGGTCATCATGAGACCTTCATTTATTGAGTGATATAGAAAATGCTAATAAAACTTATCATTTATCCAAAATTTGGAATTCTTGGCTTCAATATTGGCTGAGATCCATTAACAACTAGCTGGTCATCATGAGACCTTCATTTATTGAGTGATATAGAAAATGCCAATATAACTTAACATTTATCCAAAATTTGGAATCCTTAGCTTCAATATTGGCTGAGATCCATTAATAACTACCTGGTCATCATGAGACCCTCAATTAGTGAGTCGTATAGAAAATGCTAATAAAACTTAACATTTAGCCAATATTTCGAATTATTGACTTCATTATTGGCCGAGATCTCGTCACTTGTTCCAATTAAAGCTGAATATCTTGGAAACTACTGGGGGTTAAAAACAGATATTCAATAAAATAAACAAGTAATCACGTTTTTGTAAAAAATTATAACAATATCTAATTAATAATTATGGTGCTGTCATTTTTAGGGTTCCGTCCCCAAACGGTAAATAATATTAATAATAATAATAATTCGTTTATTTCAGGCATCAAAGGCCCATACATAAATACCTTACAATCTAATATACATATTAAATATTAAAATACTAAACAACTAGGTCACGATGTCTTTCGTAAGTCCGTGGTGTTGGGTAACCGACCGCGGAAACGCCGGAATAAAACACCTTTCGGCCAAAATTCTTCCTTCATGAAGGAAAAACGGGAAAAACGGGACCCTATTACTGAGGCTTCGCTGTCCTTCCGTCCGTCCGTCCGTCTGTAACCAGGCTGTATCTCAAGAACGGTGATAGCTAGACAGTTGAAATTTTCACAGATGATGTATTTCTATTGGCGCTATAACAACAGATACTGAAAATAAAATAAAATAAATATTTAAGGGGGGCTCCCATACAACAAACTTACAGATAATGGTACGGAACCCTTCGTGCGCGAGTCCCACTCGCGCTTGGCCGATATTTTTATTTTTTAATAAATAGAATCATCTTAACATTTAGTGGCAAAAACATTAACCTGAACAGATTAAAAAAATAAATTTCAAAAACTACAAATTGGCGGGTATATTAAAAAATATATGAATGTATAAGTTGAACATTTATATTATTTCCTTGGATTTATTTGAGATAAGATAAGATAATAAGATAAGATAATATTTTATTCATCACACAATGCGTAATACATTTTATGTATTTATGTATCCCTGAACACTGCTATACTACTGCAGGTGTGACTAGTCAATTATTTGTAGACATTAATTAAAAAGAAAATATATATATATATATATATATATATATATATAAGATTATACATTGCAGTCTTATTAATTTGATTATATTTGAAATTCATTAATATCTATATATGAGAAAAGCACTATACAAGCCTCGGCGCGAACAGGGATTGTCGGCCTCGTATCTTAGATATCTCTATTAATACTCGGCCAACAATCCCCTATTTCGCGGCCTCTGCAGTAATGTACTATTAAAAGACCTATTCAACGACACCCCACACAGTAGTGTTGAAAGGAAAAAAATAATCACCCCCACTTTGTGTTCGAGAGGTACCAAAAAAAATTTTTTTTTTTAGTTTTTATTTTACCGTTTTGTCGGCGTGATACATATACATACTCATACCAAATTTCAGGTTTCTAGTTTTAATGATCACGGAGCTAAGCCGCGGACGGATGGACAGACGGACATGGTGAAACTATAAGGGTTCCTAGTTGACTTCGGAACCCTAAAAATACTGAATTTACGGGACCGTTAGGTCATTTATGTCGCCGGTGTGGTTATTATATTTTGCGATTTTGACGCAGCTGAATTCACGATGCGTCTGCAAATTTTAAGCAGCGGTGTGGAGGGCGTGCGTTAAAAACGGTACGGATACGATGCGTCACTGCGATTCCGTACCGACTCCGTATTTTAAGCGGCGGTCTGGTCGCACCTTAATACTGTTACCAGAATGATTATTGTAAGACCTTTTTATTACGTATTATATGCAAATAAACGAATCTGAATCTGAGCAAACATAAGCGACTCCGGTCCATGTGATCAGGAAATAAGGAGACTGATAAAGATGGCTCAGTCTATGTCTCAGCTATCTCTACCTAATAATATTGTTACGCCAGGTAGGTTAGGTCTAAACTTCAAATGTCAATTTCGGTGCTTTAGAAGCGTTTTCAGGCTGACAAGTCATTTCAGACCGTTTCAGGAGTTGCTCTATCACACGTCAAAATATCTAAAATTTGAACCGAGTTGCCGTCGTTTTCAGACGCCTGAAACATGTTTTCAGTTAGTTTTATCGATGAAGCCAATAACCAGAAAACCCGTTATCAGGCGTTTTCAGGAACTCTTATGGGCTTCTAAAGTACACATCAGCATATGGCGGAATCGCCAGTACTTGTGACAGAGATAGGACTATTAGAAAAATATAGCTATACTCAGCACATTCCAGAAGTGTCTGACAAAGATATCACTACTAGAAGAAATAGCTATGTACTCGAAACATTCGAGGAGGGAGTGACAGAGATTGCGCGATTAGAGAGAGTTATCAATGGCCGAGAATGTTCTCAACGCACAGACTGGACATTACTGGAATATTCGCTTTTTATGTGGGCAATTCGAGAGTGCGATTCCTCGGGGTACATTACAAAATAACAAAGTTCATGTTTCTTACTGTATGGATGATGAAAAATGAAAGAGCTCTTGTATTCTTGTAACATCTTGTTTGCTCAGAAATAAGTTTTTGAGGTTTAGTTATATCTGCATTGAATTTGGTTGTGATCTGTTTGTATAGAACGCCGAGATCAATCGTCGGCACCTTTTTCAGTGGCTTAGACAATGGTTACAAAAAAATCACCGCTAATAAATCTGAGCCGGTCATTATGTGTGGAGGCTGGAACATTGACTATACAAAGTAGGTTAAAAAAAATTGGGCAAGTGCGAGCCCGACTCGCGCATGAAGGGTTCCGTACCTATACATATATATAATCTATAACAAGTTTGTTGTATGGGAGCCCCCCTTAAATATTTATTTTATTTTATTTTTAGTATTTGTTGTTATAGCGGCAATAGAAATACATCATCTGTGAAAATTTCAACTGTCTAGCTATCACCGTTGTTGAGATACAGCCTGGTGACAGACGGACGGACGGACGGACGGACGGACGGACGGACGGACGGACGGATGGACGGACGGACGGACGGACAGCGAAGTCTCAGTAATAGGGTCCCGTTTTTACCCTTTGGGTACGGAACCCTAAAAAAGAATTCGTGTCAAAACTTTCCAATTATTACTTAAATAATCATATAAAATCCCCGGCGAAAAAAAAAGCATGCATTGATTTAATTGCAAGCAATATAACTAATTGTTTACTTGTTGTGTATAATACATATAACTAATTCCCTTTCATTAAAGTAAAAAAATATATAGGCCATCAGGAACAAATGACTTACACTTGGTTTAAAATGATGTTGTACTAATTAAGATAAATATGTATAAAATAGTTATTAAGTATAAAGAAAATACAGAACATCTGAAAAAGTATAAGGCGTACATTTTAGGCGCCCTTTTTAAAGAAGATGTCTTGATAAAGCTAGACAAATATAAAATCCCATCAAAAGCATAACATGTAAAAAATTGCAAGTCTCGCAACCTTCTACCGCAAAAAGTTGTGAGATAATAAAACCAAGTCGCTTAATTTATTCAGTGCCTATCAAAGTGACCCCCCTGTATAACAACTTTGGCATACATTTTCACCGGATTGCATAACTAAAAACATAATTACCATGACCGTTGTAGTGCCCGCATTAATATTACTCATCTTTATCTTTATATTAAATGTAATGACTTGGCCATCGCACACAGTAATATAATCTACATACAATGAAAATAAAATCTACCAAAGTTTATTAGATAACGCTTTGAATGTCACGCTTCCTACTCATTGATTCATCTTGGCCGTCCTTACCAAGATAAAAGATGGACCTGGCCCGACCGGCAAAAGTGGACGACAGAAGAAAATATGGGCAGACGAGATAGTAAAAAACCGGCCAAAAGCATGTCGGGCCACACCCATCCTTCACAAATAGACGAGCTTAAAACAGCGGTTTAAGCCCGAGGTTTAAATTACAAGAAAGATTTCAAGCTATGTGACACTTTATACTCTCGCGGTTTGTACACATAATTAACACAAATTATAACGGGTCTAACGCAATATTTCTTATTTACCTTCATAATCTAACGTTTAGGCGGGGTTGCACACACGCCGTGGTCTCAGACTGATGTACTGGTGAAACAGCGAGTTGTTACTGGAGGTGTTCTTCCCGAAAAAAAAATTGTTTTAGTTTTTATTTTACCGTTTTGTTGGCGTGATACATACACATACTCATTCCAAATTTCAGCTTTCTAGTACTAATGATCACGGAGCTAAGCCGCGGACGGACAGACAGACAGACGGAAAGACGGACATGGCGAAACTATAAGGGTTCCTAGTTGACTACGGAACCCTAAAACAGGTGGAAAGTACTGGATGAGCACGGCTCAATACCGAACGTAATAGCCATACTATCTAAATTGTAAACTATTAGTATGGATAAATAAACCGAAAAATATAATAATACCTTTAATAAAAGGAGATTTACTTGCATTCTTATCTACTTATGTTGTCGTGCGATGGCCAAGTCATTAAAATCCATACTAATATTATAAATGCGAAAGTGTGTCTGTCTGTCTGTCTGTCTGTTACCTTTTCACGCTTAAACCGCTGAACCGACTTAGGTAGATGAAATTTGGTATGGAGATAGTTTGAGACCCGGGAAGGGATACTTTTCATCCCGAATAAATTTAGTGTTCCCGTGGGATGAGCGGGTAACACCGCGGGGCACAGCTAGTTTATTATAAAGATAAAGATGTGTGATAAAAGACTCATTTCTTTTTGTAAGAGCTATCTCTTTCTAGCAGTGCTATTGCTGTCACACACTTCTCGAATGTTCTGAGGATAGCTATCTCTTTCTAATAGTGCTATCTCTGTCACTCCTACTGGAAATTTCGCCATATACTGATACTGAAAATACTAAGATACTGGAAATTTTGCCTTGTACTTCAGAGGCCCACAAGGGATCCTGAAAACGCTAGAAAACGGGTTTTCAGGTTATGCCGTCATTTGATCGAGGGTACGCTGAAACGGACTGAAAACATGTTTCAAGCGCCTGAAAACTTGGGTGAAATTTTGATCTTTAGATATGTGGTAGACCAACTCCTGAAACGGCCCGATATTACTTTTCAGTCTGCTGAAAACACTAGTAAAGCACTGAAATTGACGTGCAAGGTTTTTGACCTAACCTACCGGCGTAACACTATCCTACACAGTCTGTGCAGGCGCATGCGGCGCACGAATACCATTTAATTACCCATTTTTTGTCGTCCACTTTCTTGTTACTCGGCCCTAGCGTGTGGCTATACTAATACAAAAAATCAGAATGAAATATATTTAAGGGAGTTTTCACACAACAAACATGATCGGTTGCGCTAACTTTGCAACTCATTTGTATCCGGCGACATACATACCAGGAGCAAACTTAACTTAGCACGGCCAGTTAAATGGGATAAGTACTTGTACGGAACCCTCGGTGTGCGAGTCAGACTCGCACTTGGCCGGTTTACTTGTAAGCAATACCAATGACATGCCATCTTATGCTATTTTCTATTGTCTTGAAATATATAACTTTGATTATTTATCTTATAAGTAAATTAATTATAAACACTAAAGTCTTGTTATTTGAACAGCCAAATGCCACAAAACCAAAAGTCAACGCTCATCCAAGATATGAAGCCGCCGAACGTGGGCTATATGCCCTACTGGTACGCGTACACGGTCGGGACCCTCTGGTTTGTGAACACGCAGACGCTGCGGCCGGGCGAGCAGCTCGTGCCGTGGGACTACAACATGGACGCCGCCGACGGAAAGGACCTCTTCGACACGGGAGTGAAGCCGCTGACCGCCGACGACGCGCAGCTCGGCGGCGCAGAAGCGCTGTTAGACGACGGCGACTACATCGGCTTCCAGCGGCCCAACGTGGACCTCATGTATGGCCCCACCGGCAGGCTGGGCCCGAGCCCCAACGACTACTCTGAAACGGCTTTGGATGATTTACGGCAACATACCATTCAATGCCGTGAATGTAGCGCTCAAGAGTGAGCATCACTTTTACTATTTTTTGTTTTACTTGTAATATCTGTTTGGACATAATTATGTTGTATGTATGATCGGGACGAATTGTGCAAGGAAGATTTGAACCAGTTCCCGGGACTGGCTGAGCTAAAATGTGATATAATTAATGGTCATTAAATATCACAATCCTACCATTTAGGGTTAGGGCTCTTTACAATCGTCCCTGTGGGTAGTGGAAAAGAAAATTAAAGTCGGCTATAAAAGCTTGTAACAAAAAAATGCCGGCAACTTATCATTTTCAGTCCGATGGGAGGCGAGCACTACACAATGCACGAATGGTTGTACTTTTTGTCTCAGCAACAGCATTTAAGATTTAGTTAGAGGTAGCCTAGTACATCACAAAGAGTGACTGACACATTGTGTGTATCTGTGAGCTTGGATTTACGCTCTACCGTCAGTATCGTTTCGCGATTCAGTTTGAGATTATAATTTATCGCTTCCAAGGGATACAATTGTATCTATCGCAGCAAGAATTAACCCCTACATCGTCTACAGTTCACTCAGTGCTTTCGTGATCCGAAAAACATACAAATACAAAATAAAACATTAATACTTTTCTTACAGTCGCACAGTGTGCGTCAGGGACAGGAAAGGAGTCTACAGGGAGATGCCGCGCTGCATGATGTTGAAAATGAACTGCTTGAAGGGCACGGCAGGTAGGAGGCGGTGTGTGGAGCGGGAACTGCAGGGAGACGAAGCGCTGATGGTGCTGACCCTCAGCTGCTTGAGGAACACGGCAGGTAGGACGCGGTGTGTGGAGCGGGAACTGCAGGGAGACGAAGCGCTGCATGGTGCTGACCCTCAGCTGCTTGAGGAACACGGCAGGTAGGAGGCGGTGTGTGGAGCGGGAACTGCAGGGAGACGAAGCGCTGCATGGTGCTGACCCTCAGCTGCTTGAGGAACACGGCAGGTAGGAGGCGGTGTGTGGAGCGGGAACTGCAGGGAGACGAAGCGCTGCATGGTGCTGACCCTCAGCTGCTTGAGGAACACGGCAGGTAGGAGGCGGTGTGTGGAGCGGGAACTGCAGGGAAACGAAGCGCTGCATGGTGCTGACCCTCAGCTGCTTGAGGAACACGGCAGGTAGGACGCGGTGTGTGGAGCGGGAACTGCAGGGAGACGAAGCGCTGCATGGTGCTGACCCTCAGCTGCTTGAGGAACACGGCAGGTAGGACGCGGTGTGTGGAGCGGGAACTGCAGGGAGACGAAGCGCTGCATGGTGCTGACCCTCAGCTGCTTGAGGAACACGGCAGGTAGGACGCGGTGTGTGGAGCGGGAACTGCAGGGAGACGAAGCGCTGCATGGTGCTGACCCTCAGCTGCTTGAGGAACACGGCAGGTAGGACGCGGTGTGTGGAGCGGGAACTGCAGGGAGACGAAGCGCTGCATGGTGCTGACCCTCAGCTGCTTGAGGAACACGGCAGGTAGGACGCGGTGTGTGGAGCGGGAACTGCAGGGAGACGAAGCGCTGCATGGTGCTGACCCTCAGCTGCTTGAGGAACACGGCAGGTAGGACGCGGTGTGTGGAGCGGGAACTGCAGGGAGACGAAGCGCTGCATGGTGCTGACCCTCAGCTGCTTGAGGAACACGGCAGGTAGGACGCGGTGTGTGGAGCGGGAACTGCAGGGAGACGAAGCGCTGCATGGTGCTGACCCTCAGCTGCTTGAGGAACACGGCAGGTAGGACGCGGTGTGTGGAGCGGGAACTGCAGGGAGACGAAGCGCTGCATGGTGCTGACCCTCAGCTGCTTGAGGAACACGGCAGGTAGGACGCGGTGTGTGGAGCGGGAACTGCAGGGAGACGAAGCGCTGCATGGTGCTGACCCTCAGCTGCTTGAGGAACACGGCAGGTAGGACGCGGTGTGTGGAGCGGGAACTGCAGGGAGACGAAGCGCTGCATGGTGCTGACCCTCAGCTGCTTGAGGAACACGGCAGGTAGGACGCGGTGTGTGGAGCGGGAACTGCAGGGAGACGAAGCGCTGCATGGTGCTGACCCTCAGCTGCTTGAGGAACACGGCAGGTAGGACGCGGTGTGTGGAGCGGGAACTGCAGGGAGACGAAGCGCTGCATGGTGCTGACCCTCAGCTGCTTGAGGAACACGGCAGGTAGGACGCGGTGTGTGGAGCGGGAACTGCAGGGAAACGAAGCGCTGCATGGTGCTGACCCTCAGCTGCTTGAGGAACGCGGCAGGTAGGACGCGATCGAAAACGTCACGGCAACTATCAGAAGAATCTTAAGTTTCACATTTTTGCGATTTTCAACCGCATACTGTGTCGTGTTGCGTATCAAAGAGTACTTAATTCTTTTGAAAAATAAAGTACTTGATCTTCTGATACCGTTCGTTGTTTAAGAACAATATCTTATACATATATAAGGGTTCCTAGTTGACTACGGAACCCTAAAAAAATTAGTTGTGAAATATCACAAATCCGAAAAATGCTCGAGTTCGACCCCGAAAAACCTGTGGAGGAAAAATAAAAAAAAAATCTGACAATGTTGTCTAAGTATATCTTCGTTAATCACATCCCGAAAGTTTTCTTCTGTTATTTTATTTTCACTCGCTTAAGAATTTTGTTTTTAAACGAAGCGAGAGCAGTCCACAGAAACGTTACATAAGCGAAAATACCCTTTAAACACTTTTGAGAAGTAGAGTTAGGAAGCTGAATATCAGTATGTTGGAGTCGGACGATGAGAGCACGGAAACCCTCCAAGCGATGTTCGCCACGAATTCTTCGAATGGCGCCTCACCACAATCCCCGCCGGCGGGGTATGACCGCTCCTTAGTTCGCGCTTTTCTCTCTATCATAGCCCGACCTTCTTCCTCCTTTCCTCCCGCTCAAAGGCAGACTGCCCCGGTTTGAATGCCACACTCCCGAAATCACTCCTGTGGCGCGGAGATAATCTCATTTGCCGGTTTTACTCCCAAACTAAGGTAATGGAGGCTAACCAGCCTCGGTATAATCAGTCGTGCCGTGCATGCGCTTGCGTTCGGTCGCCGTCGCTGCAAGTGATATGTAATAATGGCCTCTAACGTGGTTAAATGTGCGAATTGTAATGTGGTTATTAATGAGCTTCTTGCTTTTGTTAGCAATAAGATATCTGTGATGGACGATGAAAGTTTAAGTAAAATATGTTTGAGTGCTTTCTCTGACAGTGATATTGTCGCCGCAAAGAATCTGTTGTTTGATTCTGTGTCGACAAACAAGCGGAAAATAACGCGGAAAAATGATGGAAAGAAACTGCGAGACATTGATGACATCATCCGTTTAATAAGGGGCATAAATTCTGAGGAATTACCAGTGTTTGTTGCAAAATATCTTGAAAAACTACCTCCCGTCTTGTTCGATCATGTCGACGTAACTCGGCTTTTAAAAGATATAGTAAAGCTGCAGCAGGACATGATGAAAATTAAAGAGAAGTATATCACTTTAGACCAGCTCAATGCGGTGAAGTGTGAAGTGGAGGCACTTAAAAATGCGTCCATAATTAATAATTACGGGTGCAATGTAAACACAAAGCGCGGTGCCTGTATGATGGATAGTTTCGAATATGCGAGTGGACCGATGGGGCTGGCCCCTACATGTAATGATAGCACTATCCAAGGTAGTCAGGAACATCATACTTCGTCTCCAGAAATGGTATATCGTAACATTCAAAAGAACTCTCAAGCCATAAATGAATGTAATGACTGTTTACAAGTGGACGGTAGCGATACGCCGGCGCCGCAACCGTTATCTATGAGTCATGCGAGTCAGCCGAGCGGCGTGCAGCTGAGTGCGGCCGGACAAGTACCTGTACCTTTACCGATACAGCAGCGTTCGCTTGCGATTACTAAGGAATGCCCTAGTATGGAGCACTCATTATTGCAAATAAATAATAATGATGATGTTATTGTATCCAAACCAAAGACTATGGCTAGCGTTGTTCGGGAGGGTGAATGGAAGGTACAGCCACAACCTGATGAATGGATACTTGTGCAGAGGCGAAAGCTTCGTAATCGTTTTATTGGACAGCGCGGGAAAGCAAATTTAGACCCGGAGACGAAATTTAGAGCTGCGGAATCTATGATCCCGCTTTATATCTATAATGTAGCTAAAGATTTGTCTGAACAGGATATTTGTAGCTACATAAAAAAGAAGTCAAACTGTTTAGTTAAAGTGGTTAAAATGAACATGAAAATAGAAAAGGATTATGATTCTTACAAGATATTTGTACCTAAAGATAAAACTGAAATTTTTTTGAGCGATGATTTTTGGCCCAAAGGAATAGTCTACCGTCGATTTATCGACTTTAGAAAGCGTGAAAAAAGTGAAGGCTCGATCAAACAATATGCATAATGAATAGCAACCTTATTAGTTTCAATTGCAAAAATATAATTCGATCTGTGGACTGTGTTCGAAGCCTGTGTCGCTCGGCAGACATTGTTGCGCTACAAGAGACGTGGTTACTGCCCCACGACCTGGCTTTCCTGGGGACTATCGACGACGGCTTTGCCTTTACGGGCACCTCTGCTGTCGATACTTCGGCGGGGGTCCTGCGTGGGAGGCCCTACGGTGGAGTGGCTCTACTGTGGAGAAAGTCTACGTTTTCTAATGTTACGATAGTAAAGTGTATTAGTGTACGTCTAGCCGCGATAAAAATTGAGCTCAGTGATCGGTGCTTTTTAGTTTTCTCTGTTTACATGCCTACTGATTCAAGTGAAAATCTAGTTGAATTTACGGATTGTCTCAGTGAAATATCGGCTATAATTGAAACTCATAATGCGGATTCGGTATTTATGTTAGGGGACTTTAACGCACATCCCGGTGAGTTATTTGCAAGAGAACTTTTATCTTTCTGTGATGAACAGGTGTGGACTTGTATAGATTTAGAAATGATGCCCTCTGATAGCTATACATTCGTGAGTGACGCACACGGGTGCCGCCGCTGGCTCGATCACTGCTTAGTTACCAGCTCAGCGCAACCATCAATACATGCTTGCTCAGTGTTATATAACACGTACTGGTCCGATCACTATCCTATATGCATAGAGTGTAATTTTAATATCTTGAAGCCAAAAATACTTGTTAACAATAAATGTATAAATAAAGTTGTTTGGGGGGAGCGTGATATATCTCAGATTGATAAGTATCATAACATCTGTCACGCAAATTTACGAGAAATTGATTTTCCTGTAGAATTTAGTGAGTGCAGTGATAAATTGTGTTGTGATAAAAGTCATAGAAAAGTATTAGACACAATGTACGAGGAGATTATTTGTACACTGTCTAAGGCTGCGGAGTGTTGCTATAATACAAATATAAATTGTAAACGTAAAAATGTCACTGGGTGGAATAGACACGTGCGCGGCGCTCACGAGAGGTCTCGGCTTTGTTTTGGGAACTGGTTAGTTCAGGGTAAGCCAAAGTCTGGCCCCGTATATAAGGAGATGTGTGAGTCCAGGCGCTTATTTAAATTAAAATTAAAGTGGTGCCAGAATAATCAACAACAAATAAAGATGGACATCATTGCTGAACAACACTCAAATAAAAAGTTCGGTCAGTTCTGGAAAACCTCGAACCGTTTAAATCCAAGTCCGAGCCTCCCTGTGAGCGTGGCGGGAGTGTGCGATCCCGTTGGCATAGCCAATGTTTTCCGCTCTCATTTTTGTGTCAAATCTCCACTGGGGTTGGCGGCGCGGGAGGTGCCCGATGCTGGGACTGTCAATGGGGAGCGTAGTGTGAAATTTACCGCGAAGGAAGTGAATGCAGTCATTAAGGGAATGGTGCGTGGCAAGTCGCCGGGCCATGACAGCCTCAGCATCGAGCACCTGCAGCACGCTGGAGTACATCTACCTAGGGTGTTGTCCATGTTTTTTAGTTTGTGTTTAGGCCACTCATACCTACCTAAAAACTTGATGCGTACTATTGTCGTTCCTATAATTAAGAACAAAACTGGTGACTCTTCTGATGTTAAAAATTATAGACCGATTTCACTAGCCACGGTCATTGCCAAGGTGCTTGACAGTCTCCTTGGTAAGCATCTGGATAAGCACATTAAACTCCACGATGCGCAGTTTGGCTTTAGACCAAATCTTTCTTGCGAAAGTGCTGTCCTGTGTCTCAAGGAGACTGTGAAGTACTACACCAATAGAAAAACGCCAGTGTACGCTGTTTTCCTTGACTTGTCAAAAGCCTTTGACCTTGTTTCATACGACGTACTCTGGGGGAAATTAAATACTGAAACAGGTGTACCTAAAGAAGTAACATCCTTGTTTATGCACTGGTATAATAATCAGAGCAACTGTGTAAGATGGGCACGCTCTTTCTCTGATGAGTACGGGTTGGAGTGCGGGGTGAGGCAGGGGGGGATGACGTCTCCCACGCTCTTCAACCTGTACGTCGACGCGCTGATCAGGGAGCTCAGTGGCACCGGTATCGGCTGCCATATAAATGGAGTCTGTGTCAATAACATTAGTTACGCAGATGACATGGTGCTGCTGAGCCCCTCAAGCGGTGCACTGAAGAAACTGCTCAGTATTTGCGAGTCCTATGCGGTGGCCAATGGACTCAGGTACAACGCTCAAAAGAGCGAGTTTATGATGTTCAAACCAGACAACATCCGTTATACTGATGCTCCTGAGTTGTTACTTACTGGTGTAAAATTGCAAAGAGTAGAAAAGTTTAAGTACCTGGGTCACTGGATCACCGCGGATCAAAAAGACAATGTGGATATTGAGAGGGAGCGCAGGGCGCTGTCTGTCCGATGCAACATGTTGGCCCCTAGGTTTGCGAAATGTTCTGAGCCAGTAAAAGTCACGCTATTTAAAGCATACTGCCAGTCATTCTATACATGCAGCCTATGGGTTAACTATACGCAGAAGGCATACAGCGACCTGCGAGTTCAATATAACAACGCGTATAGAGCGTTGTTGCGGCTGCCGCGCTATTGCAGCGCTTCCGCGATGTTTGCGGAGACAAATACGGCTGGTTTCGCCGCCATCATGCGCGCGCGCAGCGCCTCTATGCTGCGGCGCGTGCGCGACAGCTGCAACACGCTCCTGCGCGCTGTTGTTGTCGAACGATGGGACTCGCCAGTGCTGAAGCGGTGGATTGGGCTCCATGCCTTTAAATAATGCTGTACTTTGTCTTCTGTGTTTGTAGTTTTAACGTTTTATTGTCTAACACTAGTTTTAAGTCTGCACAACCTAACAAAATATGGATCTTTGGTCTGAAATAAATTATTATTATTATTATTATTATTATAGTTCAAATCATGTCTAAAAAAGTTCTTCGGTATTCAGTTGTGCTCATCCAGTTCTTTCCAGCTGTTTTTACTATCTCATCTGCCCATATTTTCTTCTGCCGTCTGTAGAGTATAGTACCGTGTGCGATGGCCAAGTCATTACATTTATTAATGCGGGCACTACAATGCAACGGTCATGGTAATAATATCGTCACTTGTAATATGAATTAAGGTAACCGCCAAATGACGATTTTTCAGGAGAAGCCAAAAACGAAATTTCAAATTAAAAAAAGTGCAGTAACATTTTATTTCCTAATCCGATTAAAATGATGTATAGTAATTATAGCTTAATTTTGTAAGATCTTTCAGTTGATAATGGTCTCAAAAAGGCTGCTATTATAGTTTAGAAAATAGCGTGGCTCTTACGTTAATTTTTTTCCAAAAATTAGGAGTTACGTTAACATTGATTTCAAAAAATGAAGAACTGTTTAAAGTAAGTCACAAAAAGGTAAAAAAATATAACGTAAGGGATACACATTTTCAAAACGTGGACTTACATTAGCGGAATTCAGCTATGGAATTTTTTAACTTATCCAATTGTAATAAGGTTGAACATAGAGTTATTTCTTGTTTTTTAGTTAATTAGTGGCAGGATAGTAAGTCGTGATAAAAACCGGTTTATAAGCGGGAAACAGTTTCTTTTTTGTTTATAAAAACCAAAATTGTTAAAGGCACCTTTAGATTTAAAGAGTATTAAAAAAAACACTTAATTTTCTTTCCAATCTGATACTTTTCCTTACTGTTTTTCCTCACTTTGCTTTTCTTTCTTCCTTTCCTATGTACCTTTTTTACCTACGACTTTTACTGCACATTCTGCTTTCCCTTTTTCTCTTTCTTTTTTATTTCTTTCTATATAGTTTTCTTCGTATTTATTACCTTCTTTCTGTTCCATTCATCAACTACCTCCTTTTAATTTTAGTGACTTAGCTAAGTTTAAACTTCAGCTTTACGTTGTATGATTTCGTTTAAATAATCAATATTGTCTTTACAAGGCCTAAGTCCTATTTTCAGTGTAAGGCTTGTCCCTGTCTGAAACTAGCCGAATGATCTTTATTTGATTCTTCATTAGTAATTTGACCATTTCCTGGCAAACTGGTGACTAAATGTTTCGTCACATAATTATTAACTCACTCTCACATCACTATTATGAACTTGAACGTCAAGGGGTAAATTTACGACTGAAATGCTTCGAATACCTTCGCTATTGGGCTTGGACATCTTTCTTATAGAGCTGAAACGGATTTAGAGATTTTCTTATATCTTGTAAGCTGCTGTTTTCTCGCGAACTACTTATTTAAAGCATCATTGGTGTCCCGTTATTAGTAGAAAGTATGGCCCACCTCAACGCCTTTCTCTGGCTGAAAAAAATAATGGTCAAGGGGCAAGCAAATAGTTAACGTATTTTATTGAATCATCACATCAATACAATGACATTGCGTTGGATACGTAGGCTACTGAAAAAAATGTTTGGGAGTATCTCAATGTCACAAACCTCCACCATATCACTAGTACTACCATCATTCATTCCTGTCTCTTGTTTTTTAAAAATAATACACAAGTATATACATTTTATTATGCCTACATGTTGCTACATTGTAGTGGTAGTGACTGATTTTCACAGTCCGTTTAACTAGACATTTAAGAGATTCCCTAAAAACGAAATGCATTAAGCCGCCCTTGTTTCAATTAAAAGTACCTAATTCGAGAATTAGACATGGTATAAATAGGCATAATAGCTAATTAATAAATAAATAACTTAACTTTAAAAAGTTTAAAACATCAATTTCTATTTGATACTAGAAATCCCGAAGAACTTCATTCCGCCTCAGAAATACGACTCCCTTTTGAGGTGATAACAATTTCTTTAGTACTTACTTAGTACTTATCTTTTTCAAATTTCCCTTTATTTTTAACAGGTTTTTTATGTGTAATATTATTATTTATTTATTTTTTAAGTCGTAGAGGGCAAACGAGCAAACGGATCGCCTGATGTAAAGCGATTAATGTACTTAACTCGTAATTTTAACTGTACTTATTGATGTATAAAAACGCAATGGCACAATACTGTCCTTATCACGAATTGTTGGAACCAGGGACCGTTACCGGCATTCAAAAAAATACCAAAAGTTTATTACAGATTTAATTTTAAATGCCATTAGATATAATTAAAGTATTGATACAGAACTTTGAAATTAGCTCAGTAAAATAAAGAAATGTGTAATAATAAGCGAAAAACCGAAATTGAATACCGGTATTTGTATGAAGTCCAATACCGGAATCCGATCGCTGGACGGTACAAACTAAAGTGGCTATCATATCCATCACAACACCAAATCGTAAACAGACGCACGCGGTAGTGTTTGTAATTGCTTCCTACAGGCAAATGTATGGTCGTCTCACCGGTATCTACTCATTAACACTGCAAAGGAAAGAGATGGTCGCAAAGTTCCTGGTAAACAAAATAACGTAAGCACCAGGTCCGTCGTAAATTAAGTACATAATTTTAATGTAACCGTCATCACTCGAGGCTTGGGGAGACAAATAATAATGTAAGAGGCATTAATTGGTTTAAAAAATACGAAAACTTTAATGTTACTGACTAAATTATATATTCACCCAGCTTGCAGTAAGAACAATTTGTGACACGATGAGACTATAATTGACTTTAAATGGTTACTTTCTTATAATCTCGCTTAATTTTTTTTTTACTTATCTAATCTGAGCATGTAAATCATTTATGTACCTTATTATTTACATGATTTGATTCAAAAACTAAAAGTATAACCCATTTAATGTAGGAACCATTTATAATTTTTATCTAGCTTTGAAGCTAACGTAACAGTCAATCGGTAATAAAGTGCTATAAATTGAGTAATGTAAGAGTCATTTATTTACCGATGAGTCTTACATTAATGACTTTTGTTCAACTTTGGCCAATACTTGTGGTTACGTTAATCCGATATTAAGTAATTTACAAACAATGTGCCATACACCAAAATAAATACAGAAAACGAAAAAAAATGGTAAATTTTTGTTTAATGTAACCAACATTTTTTTCAAGATATCGTAATTTTAATAACAGCAATCGATAGATCGTCAAATTTACAGACGAACTGTATACTTAACTCAATTTCGTCATTTTGGCGGTTACATTAATTCATATTACAGGTGACGATATGTGTTTACAAGGGCGTCGCCAGCCGAAGGTCCAGGGGGGGGGCAGGCCAAGTAGGAAGGTACAGGCTGTACAGCCTTGCTAGAGGATAGGAAGCTTCACCAAGCACGTAACTATAGAAGTGTATTTCGGTTTATAGTCATAATCATAAATGTCATAAGTCATAATATATAGAGATGGAAACGCGAGCGTAGCGAGCGCGAAATTTTTTGAAAGGGGACGGTTTGTAGTACATATAGATAGATAAAACGCGAGCGTAGCGAGCGCGAAATTTTTTGAAAGGGGACGATTGATAATACATACAGACGGATGAAGCGCGAGCGTAGCGAGCGCGACATTTTTTGAAAGGGGACGGTTAATAATATATATAGACAGATAGAACGCGAGCGTAGCGAGCGCGACATTTTTTGGAAGGGGACGGTTCATAATATATATAGACAGATAAAACGCGAGCGTAGCGATCGCGAAATTGTTTGGAAGGGGATTGGTTAGTATACTTACAGTCAGATCAAACGCGAGCGTAGCGAGCGCGACATTTTTGGAGAGGAAGGGTCAAAACTCAAAACAAATACAGACGAGAATGCGAGCGCAGCGAGCGCGAAAATTTTCGTTAGCAATAACGTAAATTGAAAGACAATCATTCATTACATTATGATGCAAAGTGCGGAAAATCACGAGTGACGGGACCGAGAGATCTTGCCACGAGCAGAAGATCCACTGGACGCGACGAGTAAAGACTCGAGGTTGCCGAATAGAGAAGAAGCATGTCGGTTACAACTTAGTCAATTTTTTCTTCTTATTTTCGTATCTCGCCTACCGGTCGCGTTGCTCAAGCGATTTTCATCAAATTGTGTAAGTAGGGTCGATAAGTATCAGATCTTTCTTGCCAAAATGACGAGTAATAATGGGACTGGAAACGTAAAAAAAACACAAATTTCAGTACTTTCGGAACAAACTCGCGAGGTTATCAGCTCACATCAGAGCCACTATTAACCATCTATAATTTTTTATTTTAGTACCTATGTTTTATAGACCAGTTCTTCTTCGGTACTCTCTACAAAGTGTAACCTGTCGGTGTGGGTCGCCAGTCGTTTCGTAGTGTCACTTTCCGTGAGCTTTACTGACGGTAGCCCTACTATCTTCCTCTAGCCCCTGACCTGGCCTGGTTCTGAATTCATTTGAGTTTCGATGTGCATGAATGATCATTCAGACAAGTCAAGTGACTGGACATATTTTTGGATCTCTAGGGGGGGGCAGCTGCCCCCCCTGCCCCCCCTTGGCGACGCCCATGTGTGTTTAGTTATGTAATCCGGTGAAAATTAATGTCAATGTATAGGCAGGGGGTACTTAATAAATTAACCGACTTGGTTTAAGACTTGCAAGTTTTTTACATGTTATGTTTTTGATGGGATCAAATTTTTTCGTAAGTGGTACTCCTTATTTTCTTTTGAGGACTACTTCTTGTGTATCTGCAACTGTCTTTCTTAAAGCCTCTGTGGGCTTTTCTTGAAAGTTTTGATGAAACAATTTTTGACAAGCCAGGACGCAATTCCGTCTTACCTCCAAAGAGTTAAAGGCCAAGAAACCCAACAAAAACTTTGTTGGATATAAAAAAAACCGGTCAAGTGCCGCACCGAGGGTTCCGTACAAACACTTTACATCCTTAAGTGGTTAAGTTAAGTTTGCACCTGGTATGTATAGCGCTCCATACAAATGAAGTGCAAAGTTAACGCAACCAATCCCGTTTGTTGTATGGGAGCCCCCCTTAAATATTTATTTTATTGTATTTTTAGTATTTGTTGTTATAGCGGCAATAGAAATACATCAACTGTGAAAATTTCAACAGTCTAGCTATCACCGTTCTTGAGATACAGCCTGGTGACAGACGGACGGACGGACGGACGGACGGACAGCGAAGTCTCAGTAATAGGGTCCCGTTTTTACCCTTTGGGTACGGAACCCTAAAAATGGGTAATAGTAAAGTAAAGTTTATTAGCAAGTACATGAATAGTTACAATGTGTTTATGCAAACAAGATCAAGTATAATGTGTGAATGTGTTTGAGTGAAGAGTGAGGGTGTGTGACTGTGTGTGTATGAGTATGTGTCCAGTTATTTAATAGCTTTCAATAAATCCTCAATGTCCTCGTAAGATAACTAACTGAGCCAAGCTCTAATTTTTGACGTGACAACGTCTAATAAATTGACGAACGCCGGCCGCGCATACGAAAAAACATGACTCATTGTAGCAATGTTGACTTTGTAGCGCCGTGGAAGGGAAGGGGAACCACGTGACTGACACAAGCCACGTCATCATGCTGTTCACAGATTCTCAAACTTTAAAATGTGGGAGAATTTTAACCAACGTTGAAAAATATTTAAGATTACTATTATTGTAGATTTCATTCCACTCCTTCTTTGTATCCATACAAAATAGTGATAATTCAATAAAAATGATTCAATTTAATTCATTAAAGTATGCAATCATTTCATCAATGTTTTATTATGACGTTGTCACGTTAAACCATCGTCCGTAAACCGACTTTACAGACAACCAATTTTTTTCTGTAATTCTTTGACTGTGCGTTCCTTTATTGTGAATTTAGCACTTACCTTATTGTACAAAAGTATATATAATATATACTTACATATATATAATCTATAACAAGTTTGTTGTATGAGAGCCCGCCTTAAGGCCCCAGTCTCGCTACGCAGCATTTTGTTTTTGAAGTATTAGTAACATCAGCGGGGCGGGGGAAGCGGCGCTCCCCCCCCTAGACTTGGCTGCGCGTGAAGGTTACTCTACTTCAAAACGAGTCGAGTACACGACAAAACTATTTGAATCTTTATGTTACTGTTTGTTATAACTAAGTAAATTACACAGCTTTGTTATTGTTTATGGCCGCAAATGATAATAAATAAATATAAATAATTTGAGTGGAAATGAATAAATAGTTCGTTATATACAAAACTTTACTTTTAAACAGGAACAAAACATGCAGTAGTAATAGGCTAGTTGACTCATATGAAATTGTTATAAACTAATGTTTATTTCGTATAGTCTTTAGCAAAGGAAACCTAAATATATATTTTTCATCTCTCCTGTTCGGAAAGTGTCATTTTCATGAGTAGATAGCCGGGTGGAAAATAGCTTTTCCATACCTAGGGTGGAAAGTATTTTTTTTTTAATTGCCACGGAGTCAAAGATAAGTGCCATCTAGATGACCAACTCAATTAGGTACAATCTAGTCGGCCGTGGTAAGTGGCCATTGAAAGTTAGATATATGCAAGCTTAATTTATTTACATCTAATTATTAAATATGAATATGCATTATATTTGATTATATTCATAATACATACATATAATTCTGTCCCTGATTTATTGATAGAATCTTACATTTAGATAAAAAACAAAATAGAAACCATTGGATTTGTTTTTTTTTTAATGTTGGCGGTATGTATATATTTTTTTTCTATTAAAAATAATAATAATGAAAGTGCAATAGAAAAAGCGGGAACACGAGATTAAATATAAATACCGTGTCTTTTATTAATTATTGGTTAAAAAGGACATGGACATTAATTTAACACACTCATGACATGTGCGTGTAGTATTTTATTACCTCGCAGTCGAAATGAAAAGTAGAGTGTTTACCTCGGGTGAAATTACCCATTTCACCCTCGAAATATTGGCGCTCTCACTTCGTTCGAGCGCCAGAAATATCTCGGGTGCAATGGGTCACTTTCTACCCTTGGTTAAAAACCTACTATTACAATTCATAAAAGTGAAAGATGGCTGAAAAAATTGAATTTGAAAATATGGTTTTTAATCTGTATTTTGAAATACTTAAAACGCTGTCCGCCATTTTCGCTTATGATAGTGACGTCATCGGTCCTGTAAAGAAAACTGAAAGTCTATTTTGACGACTTCGAATAGTGCCATCCCTCTCGATCTATCAAAATATATTGGAGTGAGCGGAATGGCACTATACGACGGTCGAATTTCGAATATTTACAGGTAATTCTACGTCACGCCACAGATTAGCAAAAGGCAAAAATGGCGGACGGCATTTTTGACTGTTCATGAAATTTCTAATTTTCAATTGATAAAATTTAGCTTTCTAGCTTTCACAAAAATACAAGACCTTTTTTTTTAGAGCTAGTAAGATCATTATTAACCATTTCAAATATATTTCAAAACGGATAATAATAAAGGTTCCGAAAAATAAATGAATGTCCAGCGATCTGTGGCACATTGTGTAATACTAACTAAGCTGCGTTTAAATGAATTACTTACTGAAAAAAAAACGAAACTTCCGAAAAAAATACTAAACTTCCGAAAAAAATACTTAACTTCCGAAATAAATACTAGCGCCAGAACCGAATTGCTACCACAAATATAGTTTAATGGGTTAGGTTAGGTCAGAACTGCGACCACAACAGCGCGCGAGCCGAGCGAGCGAAGCGAGCGTGCCGCGGCAGCGGTCGGCGAGGCGCCAAAACCGAACTGCTACCAGTTCGTTTCTATATTTTTATTCGTACATAAGTTTTCGGAAGTTTAGTAAAAGAAGCAGTAAAAATCATATTTTGAACGAGCACATTTTGTATTTATTTTTCGGTGGTTTTATTACTACCTTTCAAAACTGGGTCTACTATCCTATTGATGCTAACAATTACAAAATAAACACTTATATTATCGACTAATCAATAGGATTATTGTACCTACACGTAAACCTGAAAGACAAATATTGAAATCCTTTGGCTGCGTTTGTTTCTTTTTAAAAAGCTAGGTTTGTTTCTTTTTAAAAATAAAACAATGTTTCGTTTAAGTAAAATGAGCTAACTTAAGGATTTAGGACGATTCCTCCAATGCCCATAATTTTTTCTACAATGTAAATATATATTATGACCTATATAAAATTTATAAATTAAAGGCACTCTTTATTAAAAAAAAAATAGAATCGATAAAAAGATTTGTAATGTTGAGATATGATGACGATGAAAGACCTGGACTGGAGACTGTCCGTACACGTTGCCCTCATTCAACGGTTTCCTGCGTAGGAAATTATTTGCCTTATAATAGGGTTACGCAATAATATTAGGAATGATGCCATAATTGCATCTATTCCTAATTCCAAATTAGTTTTGTTTTATAACAACAAATAATATAATATCCTTTTTAATTGAACACCAATCTAAGAACATTTTATTATGTATGTACATACCGAATTTTCTTTATCTGAGACATTTGCAGCATCATTTTTTTTCATTTTCAATATTAGTATTTTGCGATTTATCTAAATTTATCCCAGCGAAATTCTGAGTGATGTCCACTTCGTTACTGAAATTAACCAGACCAATCAGTTACGTTAAGTAAATTTATTTTTGTACCACAAATTAAAATAAATAAAATTAAATTTACCACTGATTTTGATTAATATTATTAAATTTTTGGAAATCGTTGGTAACATCTGACATCGGCTTAAGTTGATGATCACCAACACCGGCGCTGGCGTTGCTGTGAAACAAAATAATTATGTACTTAATTTAATTTGATTGTATCTTAATTTAATTTGGTATTAATTTACCCATTTTAAATCAATTAGACCCATAAATATTTGTTTCGTTAAACGTAGTAAGTAGTTATACTAATCATCTAGTTATTTTTTGCAGTAACTCATTCTTAATACAAAAAATAAACGCAACTCATCTCCTAACATAGGTATTTACGAAAAAGAATAAACAACATGAAACTTTTAAAAAGCATGCTGCAGGAGTAACGATCAAGATCGTTTCACCTGTTTGATACGCGGACATGACCCTCGTACGAAAAGCGGGCGACAGAAGCGTGCGCTAGCGCCATCTAGAGAGTAAAGGACTAAAGCAGCTAAGGCCTTTTAATATACAAAATAAGAGTATAAATAAGTAATAATTATTCAGCGGTTGCCTTTTTTTACGATTTTCTTTCATTATTTGTATTTTTCTTTTATTTTTCTTTTTACTCATACAAGGATATTTCTTTCTTTTCCGATCCATCGTTGTTTACTTAGTTTATATTCACTGTAGACTGTAGATAATGTTCCAATGTGTGTATCCACTCAATTGCTTTTGGTAACTACGGCTACCTGTCATCGCTCTTATTTTAGTATACAAATAGAGTCCAACTCAAAAATCAAAGCAATTGAGTGGGTATATCCAAATCAAAATAAATAACTTATTTAAACTAAAATGTAAAACAGTATTAAAATAGAGCAACTTTCACGATGAGCCTTCGCCTCGTATGCTTTAGCGTGTGAGTAAAGAGCTTGATCGTGCGAGCGAGAGGAAAAATCACTATGAGCCGCAAAGCACACGTCCGAACGCTGTGAACGTCACGGCGGAACTGACTGATAAGTCAACTATTTTCAACGCGCTTTTTGGTATAAATTCTGAACAAAATTATATTTAATTAAAATTGACTTTTCAAATACAGTATTTATATAATTTGTCAAAATAATCGTTGTATTTTAATTAGTTTAGGTTTGAGTTCAGTAAACGATGATTTTATAAAGAAAAAAGGACGATTTTGCAGTGGTCGACTTCATAAAATATCAACTTCTTAAGCCACCTTAAATAAGAAAACTAAACCATTTTGCAAAAAAGTAACGAGATAAGATTGTTGCTGATCATTTGAACTCAAATGTTATCTGCTTACATTTCATGTTTTGCTCTTCATTTTTTCACTGCGAGTGCAGGAATTCAACCTTCAACGCGTAGAACGAAAACTGGGGTATGTTTAAAGCGTGACATTGATATAAAAAATAACCTCGATGTAATAAAAAAAATATGTTTTGGAAACCTCAAATCCTGTTCTTTAAGTTTCTTTAAAATACATTTCGTTTGTTGCTTTGAAACAATTAAAATAACGCAGATTCTTTCCTGCAAATTCTGCAAAAAACATATTTGTGCGAGACTGGGGCCTTAAATATTTATTTTACTTTACTTTTAGTATTTGTTGTTATAGCGGCAATTGAAATACATCATCTCTGAAAATTTCAACTGTCTAGCTATCACCGTTGTTGAGATAAAGCCTGGTGACAGACGGACGGACGGACGGACGGACGGACGGACGGACAGACGGACGGACGGACGGACAGCGAAGTCTCAGTAATAGGGTCCCATTTTTACCCTTTGGGTACGGAACCCTAAAAACGAAGAAAAGCTTTTTGCACTCTTTCCAAAAGCAAGATGTAGGTTACTTCATGGGGGTCCCAAATAACGCTAGCCGCTTCGAGCTTGCTTCTAACCAGAGCAGTGTTAAGGAGCTTTATGGTCCCAGCATCATTGAAAGTTCCTAGAATTCCGAATAACGAACCCGAGCCTTCTATAAGAGTTAAGAGCCAAGGTGTTTATGTGCTCATGAAAGTTAAGAGTAACTCCAAAATGCCTAATAGTCTTAACCCGAGTTATATTTTCTGAAATTAGGGTATAATTGTAAAGTAATGGATTACGGACCCTACTGAATGTTATAACCGCACATTTCTCAGCATTGAAGAGAACACATAATTAAAACTTATTGAACCGGGTCTATCGCGATATTCTGATTTACCTTCGTTGCCTGACGTTTCAACACGGTTTCACGTGCCGTGGTCCCAGGCGTACTGATGAAACGTGTTGAAACCTCAGGCAATGAAGGTAAATCAGAATATCGCGATAGACCCGGTTCAATAAGTTTTAGTTATGCATTGAAGAGAAGTCTATTTTCAATACTCAACTGGCATACGCGATCAATGTCATCTTGCAGGGACTCACAATCTGATAAACCCTGTACACCATATACATGCTTCCGGTCATCGGCATAGAGTACATTTCTGGCGCACTTGGGAACTAGAGCCAGATCATTGACCATAACTCCAAAAAGCAACGGGCCCAATATCGAGCCCTGGCTGACACCAGAACAAGTATGATATGGCTCTGAAACAAAGCGTCCGTGCTGCACGTACTGCTGCCGATGAGGGTGGTGATGATAGCGGTGATGATGGTGGTGGTGATGGTGGTGGTTGTTATGTTGGGGCATGTGGTAATGTAATGGGAATGTTGATTTTATGGTCATCATCATCACCATCACCACCAGCATCGTCATCACAATCATCACTATCATCATCCTCATTCATCACCAACATCCTAATCTGTACCGCCATCATCATACCGAATCACCATCATCGTCATCATCATCATCATCAACACCCCCATCACCACCACCGCCACCAGTCACCATCATCACAGTACACGACCATTTCAAAATTATCTACTCAACCAACACGATTCCAACGCATTGCCCCTGCGGAGTGAGGTAGCTCGAGTCGGTGCGGCGGTGTGCGTGTCCATAGTCTGCCGGACGATCGAAACTGTTTTCCCGATATTTCGACACGTGCAAAAGTTGGCAAACTCTTTTTCACGAACATTAAAATTTCAAATATGTAAAGTGAGTAGTGCGTCATGATCTTGATCTGGGAGCCAATTCTCGCGCCTTTGATATAATTTCCAACTCGATATTTATAGAAAAAACATGGCGGATATCAACAAATCTCGACATTCGGTATTCTCGTGTTATCAAATGTGATATTTATCCAGTGCCAGCACTCGATACGCAACGAGTGGTCAAGCGTAGCCGATACTAAATTATCGTCTGTGATATTGCTACTGTCAAAAGTGTCTAAGCTATAATTTATTAGATTTTCTTGCATTTTTATTGATTTGTTGTAGTAAAATATGAACACTGATGATTTTATACTCAATTTTGTTGAGAATGTCGTCGAAGAGGCTGAAGTTGGGGCAGAGTTTCCACGAAGACGAATTTTATGGCGCGAGGACCCTTTTCTATGGAATGAAAAGGCTTTCAGAAAAGATTTTCGCCTTTCCAATAATGAATTTCTCGACTAATGTAGAATATTAATATCACGACCTTTACGAATTTATGATTAACAATAATAAGCCTATAAAAAAGTTTGACACTGACAAGTTGATCACATGCTTGCGTTCCATTCGTTCCATGAGCACATGAGCACTGAACAATTTTTCTTTTTCTTTGCCTTGCAGCTCATAAATTTACATAAAATAAAGTAATGTAAGTATTTTACATACATTAACAACATACACAATGGTTTGTATATCAAATAAAATAAAATAAGTAAAAAAAATAATCCTCGATTATAATATAAGTATAATCAAGAAAATGGAACGTGAAAAACCACCTGTCACCGATATCGTATCGAGTTTTATATCGAATAGACCTGAGAATACCATTTTCTTTATGAATGGAGATTTTTGTGATATTTTCGTGCGATACAAGACGTTTGATATATTATCACATTCGATAGCAAATCACATGAACTGAGAATTGGCTCCCTGGTACGTTTCGAATAAATCCCTACAAGAATATCTGAGTTTTACTCCAGCCAGTACTTTCAATGAAAACTATATTGAATAAAATCGGTCGAGCCGTTTTTGAGTTATCGCAAATTTTCATATATTTTTTTTAAATGACTTAAGTGCCGCGTGGTGTCGTTATACTTCGAACGTTACACATATTATTTAAGTGCCATACTGCATTAAAACATTCCGCTCAATTTGTCGCGTATAATCGACAACTTCCAGAAGGTAATAAGTAATTACTCTTATTTTGGCGTTTACGACCTTTTTATATAGCTTCTTATTCTTTCTCGTAATTTAAACCTCCACCTAAAACCGGTGATTTAAGCCCGTCTATTGTGAAGGATGGGCAACTACGAAACCCTACACTGACCGTGGCCCAACGTGCTCTTGGCCGGTTTTTAGACTTAGATTTAGATATACTTATTTTTATTGTTTTTTTGTTAATTTGTTGTGTTATATATATAATATATATTATGTGAAATAAATAAAGTATTCTGTTTAATACAAGATCAACAACGAAAGGTATTTCATAGTATCAGAAGAGTGAAGACTAAGTACTTTATTTTCAATCAAAAAGAAGTACCGTTTGATATGCGACATGGTTGACACAGTATGCGGTTGAAAATCACAAAAATTAGGAAATAAAAATTGAACATTAAAGAATGGTCACCAGGTCGTTTTTTAATAGTTTAGTTCAGATTTTGTTATACAATATAAAATGCTTTATTGATCTTTTAACCAAAACTATATTAATTTGGATGACCTATTCTAGGAGCTTATCAAGTGGAAGTATGAATTTGACGAAATTTTCAACTTTACATACACATACACTTCTTGAATATTATGCGGCAAAAAATAATAATAGATGTGATTCAGCACTCCCGGCATCACAAAGGATATCCTCATTTTTTCTACTAAAATCGAAGCTCAAGCAGCACACTTTTAAATTCCGATTTGTTGAAATCATATTATGGAATGGCCCTCATTGAAATCATATTATGGAATGGCCCTCATTGAAATCATATTATGGAATGGCCCTCATTGAAATCATATTATGGAATGGCCCTCATTGAAATCATATTATGGAATGGCCCTCATTGAAATCATATTATGGAATGGCCCTCATTGAAATCATATTATGGAATGGCCCTCATTGAAATCATATTATGGAATGGCCCTCATTGAAATCATATTATGGAATGGCCCTCATTGAAATCTGTTCTTAGGAACCATGGCGTTGGTTTTAGATTTAATAAAAACAGTTTTATTTTAGGGTTCCGTACCCAAAGGGTAAAAACGGGACCCTATTACTGAGACTTCGCTGTCCGTCCGTCCGTCCGTGCGTCCGTCCGTCCGTCCGTCCGTCTGTCACCAGGCTGTATCTCAAGAACGGTGATAGCTAGACAGTTGAAATTTTCACAGATGATGTATTTCTATTGCCTCTATAACAACAAATACTAAAAATAGAATAAAATAAATATTTAAGGGGGGCTCCCATACAACAAACTTGTTGTAGATTATATATATATATATATATAGGTACGGAACCCTTCATGCGCGAGTCGGACTCGCACTTGCCCAATTTTTTTTTATAATACTCATACATAAACATAACCCGACTAAAACCGTTGTAAAGAATGTAACTATATTTATGACATGCGATTACTTACAGAATTTTAAACGGGTTCTACTCCCGGTTATGAATGAGATTTATAATAAAAAAATGCAGTTTCTATTAAAAGAGTTGTCAGGATGGCGGTAGTACATCAATAAATGGAGCAGCGGTATACGTCAGGAGTTAGTGCTAGCAATATGCCAAATGTGCGCCAAAATTCGAGCAATATGCTCTTTAAACTTCAGATATTTAGATAGTTTCCGTCCCGGACACAGCTCCACTACTGCTCTCCTTAATGTTATTGAGGACATTAGGCATGGTATGGAGTCAACCAAGGTCACGGTGCTAGTGCTCATTGATTTCTCCAATGCCTTCAATGCGGTTGACCATGACTTACTACTTGCGGTCCTTAGACATTTGCGGGGTTCACTATTATCTTGTAGAAACTTTTTTGACATATATTTGTTTTGCATAACGATACTTGGCAGAAGTAACGTTTGGCAGAAACATCTTACGCAGAATATGCTTTGGCATAAATCATTTCGCAGATTTTTATAATACCGAATCTTATATTGGCATAATGTTGATGAGCATAACAGTCTTCTAAACGAATAGTACTTTTGCAGATTTTTTTTTTGCATAATATTTTAGGCGGCATAAAGTTATCAAGCCGAATACCATTTGATTCCAAGATAGACTTCATTGTCTTATCTTGTTGTACAGGACATATGCGGAATACCTAACCTAATCCAAGTCGGACCTGCCCTAAGGTGCAATCAGTACCTAATTTAAGCATTACAAATTGTTGTGATTACACATTTTGTCCATGGAGTGGTATGGTAACCGGCCGATGCCGCGCGGCTCGCTCGCTTCGCTCGCTCGTTAGGGTCTCAGTGCAACCTAACACTCCTCCTCGCTTCGCTCGTCGTCGTACCTAACCTAATCCAAGCCGGACCTGCCCTAAGGTGCAATCAGTACCTAATTTATGCATTACAAATTGTTGTGATTACACATTTTGCCCATGGAGTGGTATGATAGCCGGCCGATGCCGCGCGGCTCGCTCGCTCGTTAGGGTCTCAGTTCAACCTAACACTCCTCCTCGCTTCGCTCGTCGTCGTACCTAACCTAATCCAAGTCGGACCTGCCCTAAGGTGGAATCAAGACCTAAATTATGCATTACAATTGTTGTGATTAAAAATTTAGTGGCAGTTGCCCCGCGGCGGCAAGATACCTAACACTGCTCCTCGAACCGCTCGTCGTCGTACCTAACGGTACTTACTTACATTCTTACGTAAAGTTTACTTAACGCACTTTTCTGCTAGTAGAAAATAATTATGCTATTGTAATAGTATGCTATAATTATGGTACATAAAATTATGCTAAACCAAAGTCGGCCAAAGAGATATTCTACAAAACAATGTGCTGCAATATGTGTCGTATGCGAGGTAGTAGTAATGCCAACTATACCTTTATGCCATCTTACCATTCGACCGAAAGTGTTTCTGCGAAACGTGTTATGCGAAGTGTATTTCTGACCAATATTATTCTGCCAGATGAGGGTAACCCCATTTGCGGGTCTCCTCTGAAGCAACAGAGTGGTTTTCTTCCTATCTTTCTGACCGGTCCCAGGCAGTTCGTGACAGTCGTTCATTGTCTGATTGGTGCGACCTGAACTTTGGGGTGCCTCAAGGTGGTATCCTCTCTCCGCTTCTCTTCTCAGTTTTCATTAACCTCATCACCAGTAAACTTCGTAGTTCTTACCATCTGTACGTTGATGATTTGCAAATTTATAGCCAAGCTGATGTCAGAAACATAAACTGTGCCATCTCCCTACTCAATTACGATTTGCAGCACATCGTTAACTGGTCAAGTAGTTTTGGCATCAGTGTCAATCCTACTAAATGTCAGGCTATAGTGTTGGGTAGCCAGCGGCAACTTTCGAAACTCTGTTGACTCTGTTGCACCGATCCTCTTCAATGGCGATGTCATTCCCATATCCAAAGAGGTCAAGGACCTTGGCTTAGTCTTGGACTCTAACCTGACATGGCGAGGTCAACTGTCGGAGGTAAGTCGGAAAGTTACCGGTACGTTGCGTAATCTTTATAAATTTAAACATTTCCTCCCTGTAAGCACCAAAAAGCTGCTTGTGCAGACATTGGTGCTGCCCCTTATTGATTATGCTGATGCGTGCCTCACTAACATCACTCAAGAGTCCCTCAATAAACTAGATCGCCTCCTTAACAATGGGATACGATTCATCTTCGGCCTCCGTAAATATGATCACGTTTCGTCCTTCCGGCGTCAGCTTAACTGGCATCCCATACGTAGTCGCAGATCCCTCAGGATCCTATGGACTCTGTTCTCCATCCTGTTTGAGCCTTCTGCTCCTGGATACCTCAAAAGTAAATTCACTTTTCAAACTCCCCGTCTGTCCAGGCGGTAAACTTCGTTCCTCCCGAACTCTCAAACTCTCCATTCCTTCGCACCATTCTGGTTTCATGTCCAATTCTTTCGCCGTTCAGGCAAGTCGTCTTTGGAATACACTCCCTCTCTCTATTAGACAAGCCCCAAGCAAGGTAGCTTTCAAACAAATGCTACGTAAGCACCTGCTCGAACAAGAGCTCGAATAATGTCTCATCCTATGCAGTAGACACTTCATCGTATTTATTATTATAGACTATAGTATATCGCCTATTGTTTGCCTCTATTGTAATGTTAAGTGTCATTTGTATTTGTATTTCTTTCTTCTTGAGGTGTGCAATAAAGAGTATTCTATTCTATTATATTCTATATATAATATACATCTTATAGTATGTAAATATATGTATCATTGTATTTATGGTAGTTAAGTTATAGAATATACATGTATTCACTTGTATCTTGGATGCTCTCCGAACGATTAATTTTCTACTCTGCACCCACTTGAAGCATCTCTGTTTGGCCCTATGGTTGACTGGTAGGGAATGCCATTAGGCATTAAGTTCGCCATTTGTACTGACTTTTGTTTTGAGCAATAAAGTTTAAATAAATAAATATTTAAGAAATTAATGACGCCCGCCTTCTTGACGTCAGGTTGGCGTCCAGTTCTAGCTAATGGCTGCCTACTCAAGGGTGAAAGAACTGCCTAGTAAGGTCAGTGCTTGCAGTGTGCTTCCACAGAATCACTTTTTTGTGTAAAGCGCCTGCATGTTTTGGGTGTGCCTAAACTGCCTGCTATTTAAAATAAGTAGGCATTTATATATATATTTATTGATATTAAATTCCATATTACTCTTTAACGACTCTCTGACTTTGATTGTGTTTTCAAAGGGTGAAAGTACTGACTTTCACCCTTAAGTAGGCAGCCATTAGCACTGGAAATGCACCCGCCAACCTGACGTCAGGATGGCAGGCGTCGTTATTTTCTTAAATATCTCTGGAGTTTAAATAGCACATTGCTCGAATTTTGGCGCACATTTAGCACATTGCTAGCACTAACTCCTGACGTATACTGGAGCTCCATTTGTTGATGTATACCCGCCATCCTGACGCTCTTGAATGTATAAGAGATACGGAAATCTGCTCTTAAAACCATGGCGTCGATTTTAGATTTAATAAAAAGTGTTTATTTTATATAAGTCTCATACAGTTTTAAGTTTGCACCTGGTAACCATGGTTTCGTATATAAATGAGGTCCAAACTTAACGCTAACAATATTTTATGACGCTTTGCTGAGAGGGTATCTGCCGACCCAAACGCCCGGCCGGCTCAGTGGGCACTCCTCGTTGTTCACGTCGATGGCCAACTCTGTCTACTTTGTTGCAGTCTTCACAGCGAGACAAGATATGGATCACATTGTCAACACATACGTGCCGCAGGACGGCTGGGCCCGGGTCTCCATCAAAGGCGCTGGCGACGCGTGGATCCTGCTGAGCGAAACGTTACCCGTGTGGGGTGTATACATGGGCCTTACTCATCCGAATTACTTGGTACACTTTAGCCTTCTTTACAGTACAAAGCATCTGTCACTCACACTCGCATTTTGTGAAAACGAAACGGATGCTTTGTCATTTATTTATAACGTGATAAAAGCAACCAGCAGAGGCCCGCTGGGCGCTGGACTCCATATGGTATGTATCTTATTTCAATCACTAAAATGAAAAAAAAAAAAGTTTTAGCTAATTAGTACCTACTTATATTTGTAAAGAAGGTTCCTTTTAAATAAGCTACGTCGAGAGCTAAAAAATGAATACAACTGTTCTATTGAACGGCTCATGCCTGAGTTTACCCAAACAATCGACTTGTGGCAGGTCAAATCACTGATTTAAAAAACCGGCCAAGTGCGAGTCGGACTCGCGCACCGAGGGTTCCGTACAAACACTTTCCATCCCTAAGTGGTTAAGTTAAGTTTGCACCTGGTATGCATAGCGCCCCATATAAATTAGGTGCAAAGTTAGGTATTAAAATATTAAAAAAAACTACTTACTAGATCTCGTTCAAAACAATTTTCATTGGTAGTTTTTATAGTAATGTACATCATATGTTTTTTTGAGATTTTTCATTTTCTTATTTTAGAAGTTAGAGGGGGGGGGACCAACTTTTTTCCACTTTGGAAGCGTCTGTCACGCAAACTATTCGGTTTAGAAAAAAAATATTTTAGAAACCTCGATATCATTTTTGAAGACCTATCCGTAGATACCCCACACGTATGTGTTTGATGAAAAAAAAAATTTTGAGTTTCAGTTCTAAGTATGGGGAGCCCCCAATATTTGTTATTATTTTTTTATTTTTGCATCAAAATCTTAATGCGGTTCACAGAATACATCTACCTACCAAGTTTCAACAGTATAGCTCTTATAGTTTCGGAAAAAAATGGCTGTGACATACGGACGGACAGACGGACAGACGGACAGACATGACGAATCTATAAGGGTTCCGTTTTTTGCCATTTGGCTACGGAACCCTAAAAAAGATTGTGTCCATTGTGTGGTTCCTTAACCGCGACGTCTGGTGGTGAAACTGGCGAGGGGCGAGGGGCCCGCTTCGTAATCAGTTGTTCAAGGCGGCTCGAGGGCTACGTGACTTCAACTCGGAGGGTCTTGGTCTTCAAGAGCACGAACCCGTGTCTGATGTGTACATCGCTCAACCGCCGGCTACTGGGCAAGGCTCGTGAAGCGAAGCGCAATCTTGCGTGAAAGTACGTATGGACCAGCGAAGGCCACAATCGTCAAGATGACTCCGCTGAGGCACAACCAATTAACATGAAAAGGTTGTGGAGCGTGTTTTTGGGATTTTTTTTAACTTGAAACGTGTCTAAGTATTTAATTAATATAGGCAAAATTTTTGTGACCCCAAACTAGTGTCACAGAAAAATCATATGAAACACCAAAAAAAATTACTTGCACCAAAATAAGATACCCTAAAACTACAATGCTTCTACCTATTTTAGTCATGACTGCGTTTTAAATTGTATTCAAGCACCAAAAGTGAATGTGCACCAAAGGCCATGCCAGGACAAGCTAAGTGAATCTGCCCCCAGCGAGTTTTGGCTTGTAATTTTTTCGATGATGTGTCTTTGTATTGGTAGGTAACAATTACCTATGCAGAATTTGAGACCCCAAAAGTTTATAGTTTATCTTAAAAAAAATAAAAACGAAATATGATCTATTTTAATTTTTTTTTTGGAGTTTACTCCTTAAGAATCGATTTTCATATATAAGCCCGGGGTATGAAAAATATGGGGTATAAAATCGAACGTATCTGCCGTGCTAATTTAAAAAGTCATATCTCAGTATACGATCGGGGTAAAAATACGACTTCTTAATTTAGCAGGTTATGCGTTACACCGTTAAGCGTTATGTGCGAGAGAGAGCCCAAGAGGAGTTTCGGGATAGTGGAAGGGAGACAAACTAAACGCTCACGGCTCCCCTACCATTAAGTTCGTGCGATACTAGCGCCACAAGCAAAACTTTGGCAAAACAAAACAAAGTGGGGCTAGTACCTGCATCTGAGAGAGAGCCCAAGAGGGGTTTCGGGATAGTGGAAGGGAGACAAATTAAACGCTCCCGGCCATAGATAAGAGTGTATAACTGGTATAGCCAACTTCACGTGGTTTTTGGTCCAAAATATAAGTATCGCGATACGACGGTAAAAAGGTCGTATCTTTGTATGGATTTTATAGTAAAATACGGTTTTTTTTTCGAAGCACTGCAGACTGTAGTAACTAAACTAGCCGCTCGAGGGCACTTTACATCACGCTTCCTTGTTTAGTTACTACTCATAATCTCTCCAATTTGTTAAAAATGAATCGGTAGTAAATTTTCCTTGTAAAATATTTAAGTTCCTAAACCACAGTCTGGTTTTTAATAGATTGAATAAAACAAGTAAATGAATAAACTAAAGATTTATTAAAAAAAAACATGCGAATTAAGTGGTAAAACAATTTAAAACCCTAAAACCTATGAATAAATTATTTTATTGTCTAAGCATTTAATAGTAATTGTACAACAAATAACTGGAGTGAAGATGTTACTAACATTCGCGTTGAACCTAAAATAGATCTCTTTATGCAGTGGATGATATTGATATCGTGGGGTCAAAACTATAGGCCCGATTTCAAAGGTCTTCATCTCGGAAGGACAGCGGGGGCGATACTTAAACACGGATCTCTTATTTAACATTGTCATTGTTTGGCACTCTTGTAGATATATGGGTGATAAAATCCCTTCACTGCAGTCACAATTTCTTTCTGCTGAAAAAATACACTAAATCCGGGCAGGATTATACTGAATTCAAATATTGGCATAACACGTAAAAATAATTTGAAATAAATTACATGTCAAAGATTGACAGTATGCAAGCAAACTGTCATTGCTGCCAGTGAAGTATAAAAAAAAAGTGATGTGTGTGATGTAATTAAATTTTAAAAAAAATGTGTAGGCAGTCTAATGAATAAACATTTTTTTTTAAACAGTCAATTTTCAGAGATATATAAACTGCGTTAGTAAGTTTGTAATCCTATACAAATACAGTTGTTGTCCAGTTATTTACTTGCCGTTGATTTGGGTATTTGTTATTCTTCTAACATTTAAAGTTGTAACCATGTTGATTTGTAATTTTGATGCATGCCAGATACTGGTAAGTTGTGTGAAACCTCTAAATGTATATCATCTATTGTACCATATTTTATGCACAAATAAAGATATTCTATTATATTATATTATATTATATTCCATTCCATTCCATTCCATTCCTGTTCCTGTTCCTGTTCCTGTTCCTGTTCCTGTTCCTGTTCCTGTTCCTGTTCCTGTTCCTGTTCCTGTTCCTGTTCCTGTTCCTGTTCCTGTTCCTGTTTCTGTTTCTGTTCCTGTTCCTGTTCCTGTTCCTGTTCCTGTTCCTGTTCCTGTTCCTGTTCCTGTTCCTGTTCCTGTTCCTGTTCCTGTTCCTGTTCCTGTTCCTGTTCCTGTTCCTGTTCCTGTTCCTGTTCCTGTTCCTGTTCCTGTTCCTGTTCCTGTTCCTATTGCTATTCCTGTTCCTGTTCCTGTTCCTGTTCCTGTTCCTGTTCCTGTTCCTGTTCCTATTCCTATTCCTATTCCTATTCCTATTCCTATTCCTATTCCTATTCCTATTCCTATTCCTATTCCTATTCCTATTCCTATTCCTATTCCTATTCCTATTCCTATTCCTATTCCTATTCCTATTCCTATTCCTATTCCTATTCCTATTCCTATTCCTATTCCTATTCTATTCTATTCTATTCTATTCTATTCTTTTTTATTCTATTCATACAATACAAAGTTATATTTTGTAGTTCCTGCATATATGAAAAGTTTTTAGTTCTAGATGCCTTCATAAATTTGTATTGACACATTTACCTACAAAAATAAGTGATATCACATAAAAAACAGCAAATTTTTTGTGATTTTTATTTGAGTCAGACGATACGGCAATGACTAAGAATATCACCTCAGGACGACTTCGTCATTGTCTTAAACTTGTCACTTTTCCAACTTGTCTCTTTTGTAAGTCGGCATTTTCTTATTTGGTCATTAATAATATTAGTATGGATGGGCTTTTCGGCCCGCGAGCCGAGCGAGAAAAGCTATTGTGCTGCGGCAACAGCCGACCAACCGCCAAAACCGACCTGGTTGGGTTAGGTTAGGTTAGAACCCCCCCCGACGTGCTGCCACCTTGCCGTGGTGGGGGGGCTTGCGTGCTCCTGCGATCCCCGAGGCTATACCGGACAGGGCTACCCATACCGGAAAGGCGAGGGGGGAGGAGCCAGACAAAGAGCGGCACAGGAGAAGTGCGCCCAGTTGCGCAATGGGCGAGGAGCTCTCTTCACGTCCTTCTGACTAGCAGAAGGCGTAGGAGATGAGCCGCGAGGAAGAAAACCTCCTTAAAAAATTACCCGTGGTGGAGGAGAGGGCGGCGGCTGGCTCAGGGCAGTCGCCGGCCAACTCGTAACCCGGCCCGTGGGGCCGGCGCGAGGGTTGCCGTCTTTGGACGGGGACTACGAGGACGAAAACCTCTTTAAAAAACCATTTAGGTCGACGGGTGCTGCTGGCCCCGGTGCCGGAGCTAGTGGCGCAGATTGCAGAGTGCAATTGCCGTCGGCCGAGCCGGAATCCGCAATGTTGTCCCAACGATCCCCAGCCATGGGGTACGGGTATGTCATTGCGGACTGGTGGCCTTGCCTTCACTGGCCGGGTCCGCGGGGAGACAACCCCTATAAAAATCCACAACTCCTGGCGTGAGGGTTCTCCGCGTCAGGATGCTCTTCGGAGCGGCTGGAGTGCTTACCAGTCATTAGAGACCAAACCTGCGATACCACCCGCCCTCGCAGTGTATTTAGGGCCACTTGGGTAATGGGGATCTCTGCCCAAGTGGAGCTTTAGTTCTCCCCTACTCGTGGGATTAATATATGGCCTGTTCAAACCCAAAAGGCCCTTTTCAGGGCCAAAACGCAAACGGCTCTTCTCAGAGCCAAAACGACGACCTAGGCGATGGCATCATGGACACCGATTTACACAACGGGCAGGTGGTCGAGGTAGGCTCCCCAGTGGAGCGCACCGAGACCTCGGAGAAGGGAGGGAGACGGACCGGACTGAGGAGTCAAGGACCGCTCCCGGACATGCGGGTGATTCTCACCCGATGCGACGAGGCGCAAAAATCCCGAGCGCCAACACCGACGAGCAGCGCGATGTCGGAAGACAACGTCAGTCTACTGACTGTACGGTCGCGCTCGTCATCACCGCTGGGGTGCCTATGGCACTCCGACAGTAAGCGGAGGAAGCTTTCGGCATCACGATCCGGAAGCGATGATGAAGAACCGGATAGGGTAAGACCAGTGTCTTCTGGACGAGGTGAAAAGCCGCGAAACAAGGCGGAATTTATAAGTCGAGCGGCCGCGCAAGCAAAGTATAATGCGGAGCTGCGTGAGACGCTAAAGCTGAGGGCGGAGGAAGAGGTAAACAACGCGAGGATACGAACCCGTCACTCCCTGTCCGACGGTGTAACCTCTCGCCTGTCGGATACGTCGGAAGACGAAGTACCAGCAGCCGTACTCCGACAACAGGCGATGGACAGCGTGGCCGTCATTGAGATGGTCCAGAAAACATCCAGGAACCTCAAAGGCGGTCACCAAAGGAAGCTAAAGGATGCCTGTAGTGCCATCAAGGATGCCTTTAGCGTCCTGGAGAAGCGCACGTCCTCCGAAGAAGTCAAACAGCTGGAAGCGTGCAACGCACGGCTACAGGCGGAGCTCGCTGATATCAGGGAGAAGCTGGCCCGCCTCGAGGCGGAAGTAAGAGCCGCGCCGAGGGCGCTCGCCCAGCCGCAGCAGAGTTCGCTCCCTCCGCCTGCGCCTGCGCCTGCGGATCCGCCTTCGGATCGGGCAACACTCGTTGCCATGATGAATGCTCGGTTCGAGGCACTGGAGGTGGAAGGGCGGCTACTGCCCGCCAAGAACTTGCGGCCTCAACTAGCGGCTGACAAGAAGCGACGACCAACCGGGAAGCAACCCGCACCGTTGCCCTCAAAACCACCGGTAAAAGCACCGGCTGCCAAACAGGCGCCTCCTGCGACCACTGTCACCCAGACAGGAGGCAAGGGAAGCGGCGGCAGAAAGAAGAAGGCAAATGGGAAGAATGCGAGCTCCCAGTCTGCTGCCAATACCGCAGCCCCGGTAACAAGGGAGCCCCGACCACTGCCGCCGGCGCCTCCAAGCATGAGTCGGCAATGGACTAAGGTTGTTGGCTCAAGGGCGAAGGGCAGGGCTGCTGCACAGCCTGTTGCACAGCCGCAACCTAAGGCGCGCCCTAAACCGAGCAGCCGTAAGCTCCGTCCTCCACGGTCAGCCGCAGTGGTGCTGACATTGCAACCGGAGGCGGAAGCCGGAGGGGCAACCTACGCCAAAGTGCTCGCTGAGGCCAAGGAGAAGGTAAACCTTGCTGACCTCGGTATCACGAACCTGCGCTTCCGGCGTGCAGCCACTGGTGCGCGGGTCCTGGAGCTGCCGGGAGCCACCAGTGGCGATAAGGCTGACAAGCTGGCCAAGGAGCTGGCTGAAAAGCTAGGGGAAGGAGTTCGGGTCTCCAGGCCGACAACATGCGCGGAACTGCGTTTGTCCAACCTGGATGACTCTGTAACCCCCGCAGAGGTGGTTGCTGCTGTGGTTCGCGCTGGCAGCTGCACCGAGGACCAGGTCAAAACCGGCGATATCCGTCTGGACCGTACCGGCCTCGGCACAATATGGGTGCGTTGCCCAGTTACGGCAGCGAAGAAGGTGGCCGACGGCGGCCGTTTCTTGGTAGGGTGGTCCTCGGCTCAGGTGAAACTTCTTGAGCCTAGGAAAATGCGGTGTTTCCGGTGCCTGGAGACCGGCCACGTCATGGCACAATGCCAGTCGCAGACGGACCGCGGTGACCTGTGCTACCGTTGCGGCCAGCCCGGGCACAGGTCAGCCCAGTGCACGGCTGCACCCCATTGCGTGCTGTGCCAAACTGCCGGCAAATCGGCAGATCACGTGCTGGGCTCAAAAAAGTGCTCCGCACCACGCCCGAGAAGAACCAGGAATGCTGGCGATGGCCCCCGGGCCTCCTCGCAGCGTTCGCAACCCGCCTCAACAGTACCTGAGGCTCACAGCGAGGTGGTGGAGGAGATGGTCGAAGGATAATGGCCACTCGCTTTCTCCAGGCGAATGTCAACCACTGCGCCGCAGCTCAAGACCTGCTTACTCAAAGCCTGGCGGAGTGGTTGATTGGAGTGGCCATTGTCGCCGAGCCCTATTCCGTCCCTCTCAGGGACAATTGGGTCGGAGACCTGGATGGCTTAGCAGCCGTCGTCACCAGCACCTCGACTGGGACACCTCTTCCGCAAATTGTACAAAGAGGCCGCGGATATGTCGCTGCATGGGTTGGTGAGATTATGGTGGTCGGTACGTATTTCTCGCCGAATCGCTCCCTTGCCGAATTTGAGCAGTTCCTGGCGGAGATCGCCACCATGATCGGCAGGAGTCGCCCAGGGATGGTACTCGTGGCCGGAGATCTCAACGCCAAGAGCACCGCGTGGGGATGTCCGGCCACGGACGCCTGCGGGGCTGAGTTGGAGGAGTGGGCGGTCGCTTCCGGACTGGTTGTCCTCAACCAAGGGTCGACCAACACATGCGTGCGGCAACAGGGTGGCTCCATTGTGGACGTCACGTTCGCCAACGCCGCCCTGGCGCGCTGTGTTCAAGGCTGGGAGGTGCTGGATAGAGTGGAAACATTATCGGACCACCGATATATTCGGTTCGAAAACTCCACTCTTCCAGCCGACCCGAGTGGCCTAAATCGGCCCTTGCGAGAAGATGGCCCTCGATGGGCAGTGAAACGTTTAGATCGGGTCCTGTTGGTAGAGGCAGCCTTGGTGCAGGCCTGGCTGCCAGAGTCCGACGGCCCGATCGACGTAAACGTAGAGACGGAGAGGATAGGGAGTGCCATGGTGGAGGTGTGCGACGCTGCCATGCCGCGTGTCAGCTCGGTCCCCCCTAGGCGCAGAGTGTACTGGTGGTCTGAGGAACTCGCGGAGCTGCGTGAGTCCTGCGTTGCTGCGAGGCGTGAGTACACTCGCAGCCGGAGGCGGCGAGTGCGGGATGCGCCAGCAGAGGAGCGCCTATATGCCGCATACTCGGAGGCGCGTCGGATGCTGCGGGGGGCAATCGGCAGAGCAAAGGACCTAGCGCACCAGGAGATGCTGGAGACCCTCAACCGTGACCCGTGGGGGAGGCCGTACAGGATGGTGAGGCGCAAGCTTCGCCCCTGGGCACCTCCACTCACGCAAAGTCTCCAGCCACAGCTCCTGGAACAGGTGGTCGATGGGCTGTTCCCGACGAGGGGAGAACATGAACCTCCACGTATGGCACCCCCCAGGGGGAGGGAGGTGGACATGAGCGATGCACCGGAGGTAACGGAGGGTGAACTGGGTGCGGCGGTGCTACGGCTTCGAGCCAAGAACACTGCCCCCGGTCCCGACGGAGTTCCCGGACGAGCCTGGGTTCTGGCCCTGGGCCCACTGAAGCCGCGCTTGTGCTCGCTGTTCAGCGCATGCCTGACGCAGGGACAGTTTCCACAGCCGTGGAAATCTGGTAAACTCGTCCTTTTGCGCAAGGACGGGCGTCCGGTAGACTCGCCTTCGGCCTACAGGCCGATAGTTCTGCTGGACGAGGCCAGCAAATTGTTTGAGCGGGTGGTGGCCGCTCGTCTCAACCGGCATCTGGAGGGGGTGGGTCCAGACCTAAGTGACCACCAGTTTGGATTCCGCCGGGGCAGGTCCACGATCGACGCTATTGCGTGCGTGAGGGCCCTGGCGGATGGAGCTGTGGCCCAGGGAGAGGTGGTACTGGCGGTGTCTCTTGACATCGCCAACGCGTTTAACTCCCTGCCCTGGGCTTGCATCACGGCGGCACTGAGGCGCCACGCTGTGCCTGAGTACCTGCGGAAGACGGTTGAGGATTACCTCACCGATAGAGCCGTCAGGTACCCTACGGCTCACGGGTGGCAGGAGAAGGGGTTGTCGTGCGGTGTTCCACAGGGGTCAGTTCTCGGGCCGCTTCTGTGGAACATCGGGTACGACTGGGTGCTGAGGGGCCGTAATGTGCCGGGGGTCAAGTTGATGTGTTACGCCGACGACACCCTGGTTACAGCCCGCGGAAGCACATTCCGGGAGGCAGCGATTCGGGCCACGGCAGGCGTTGCAACAGTTGTAGCACGAATTCGGAGGTTGGGGCTAGAGGTGGCCCTGAACAAATCCGAGGCCCTGTGTTTTCACGGGCCTCGAAAGGCACCTCCAGCGGGTTCCAACCTGGTGGTGGGAGGAACGTCCATCGGTGTCAAGTCGACAATGCGGTACCTTGGCATAGTCCTTGACAGCCGTTGGACATTCCGGGAGCACTTTAGGCGCCTTGCTCCCAAACTGATCGGGGCGGCGTTGGCGCTCAGTCGGCTTTTACCCAATATGGGCGGGCCAGACGCGACCTGCCGAAGACTGTACGCTGGCGTAGTGCGGTCAATGGCACTGTACGGGGCGCCCATTTGGGCCGGATCCCTGACCGCCCAAAATCAAGCCCAATTGCGAGCCCCGCAGCGGGTTATGGCGGTCAGAATGGCGAGGGCATACCGCTCCGTTTCGCACGAGGCGGCCTGTGTGCTGGCGGGGACCCCACCCTGGGACCTCGACGCTTCAGCTCTGGCTGATATATATTGGCGTGTCGCTGAAGCGCGAGAAGAGGGGGTCGAACCACTCCTGGAGGACGTCAGGCAGTGGAGGCTAGACTCCCGCCGTGACGTAATCCAGAAGTGGAAGGACAGACTCGAGGTACCAAGTGCTGGCCACTGGACCATCGGAGCGATCCGGCCCGTCTTGGAGAGATGGGTCGGAAGAAAGGAGGGGTTTCTCTCCTTCCACCTTGCCCAGGTCCTCTCGGGGCACGGCTGCTTCGGCAAATACCTGTGCAGGGTGGCAGGACGAGAACCGACAGCGGTATGCCACGAGTGCGGCGCCGATGAAGACACGGCGCAGCACACGCTGGAGGTGTGCCCAAGTTGGGCGGAGCAGCGGGCCGCACTCGTGGCCGTAGTGGGGAACGACCTCTCCCTGCCTGCCGTGGTAGAGGCCATGGTAGGCAGCGACAGGTCGTGGGAGGCGATGGCCTCCTTCTGCGAGGATGTGATGTCGCAGAAGGAGGCAGCGGAGCGTGGCAGGGAGGACGATCCGGCCTCCCAACCAATGCGCCGCAAACGCGTGGGGCGACGGCGGTTGGCCTACGACCGCCGATTACCCCCATAAGGGTACCGGTGGGCGGCAGACACGGGGACGTCTGTCGCCTACATGAAGGTCCCCGAGTGGTAGGCGGCCGTATACCGGCACGCCTCTTACGAAGGCAGGGTTGAGCAGTGCTCCCCGGAGACGGGTCCGAAGCTCGGACGGCCGCTAGCAAGGTCGCGGTAGTATGCGAAGAGCGTTTCCCGTGACCTTGCCTATAGCAACAGAGGCGGCAAATGGAGGGGTTTTTAGTGGGTACACCATAGGCCTCATTAGCCGACATGGGAGTCCCACATAACCACCGGGGTCCGTCCCCGCACCCTGGTGGTATGCGTAACGCATTTTCCCCTCCTAAAAAAAAAAAAAAAAAAAAAAAAAAAAAAAAAAAAAAAAAAAAAAAAAAAAGGTTAGGTTAGAACTGTGACCACAACAGCCCGCGAGCCGAGCGAGCGAAGCTACCGTGCTGCGGCAGCAGCCGACCAACCGCCAAAGCCGACCTGGTTGGGTTAGGTTAGGTTAGAACTGTGACCACAACAGCCCGCGAGCCGAGCGAGCGAAGCTACCGTGCTGCGGCAGCAGCCGACCAACCGCCAAAGCCAACCTGGTTGGGTTAGGTTAGGTTAGAACTGTGACCACAACAGCCCGCGAGCCGAGCGAGCGAAGCTACCGTGCTGCGGCAGCAGCCGACCAACCGCCAAAGCCGACCTGGTTGGGTTAGGTTAGGTTAAGTAGAACTGTGACCACAACAGCGCGCGAGGCGAGCGAGCGAAGCTACCGCTGTATTTCTCTTCCTAATAGATTTTAAATGATCAAAATGAAATTGTGCTAATAATATGCCCATCCATACTAATATTATTAATGACCAAATAAGAAAATGCCGGCTTACAAAAGAGACAAGTTGGGAAAGTGACAAGTTTAAGACACTGACGAAGTCGTCCTGAGGGCAATTAATCACGAAGAAACTAGTATTTTGAACAATTAGTAAAAATATCAAATTTCAATAGCGCTTGGTTTCGAAATTATAGCAAAAATGCCAAGAGCCATAACGCGTGTCCACACGTTTGTTTGTATGAAGGCCGCCCATAGTGCGGCGGTGCCGCAGAAACAGTAATCTACTAACTACATTTCTTTCTTACCTCGTCAACTGGCGTCAAATCAAAAGACGGGAATACTCAATCAATAAATAAATGTATTGTGTTCTTGTGGTACAGAACTCTCAGTGCTCAAATTCGACTCCAGCTTCTCCAGTTTTTTCATAGTATGTAAATGATACAATAAAAAAAACGAAATATATAAAACTGTCCTAAATAAATACCTTTATGTTGGGAACTCACCGGTGTTTTGCTGCGACGCCTCGCTTGGCTCGTCAGCCATCTTGAATATCGAGAGCAGTCAGCGCGCACGTGCGGCGCGGGCGACGTCCAGGCAAGGAAGAACGAGCCCTTGGATCGATCGCACAGCTGACAGACTGGAATGAAGTTGCTACAAAACAGTGTAGCTAACTTCATACTTAATAGACTACACCGCCACCTAACGGCAATAGCCTAACTTACCGCTGTGACGTGAGCGACTTTGGCAGCTAGCTTGTGGTGCCATCTGTTGGTGTCAGTGGCCGAAAACAGTCCTACCCCGACACGTCCATCCTGACAGACAACGCGTTCTCGCGGTGTGTATGTCTGATATACCATGCCGGCAGAATAATTAGTTCCTTAGCAGAGACACTCGCACACACCTGAGTACTCGTCGACCACACATCGTTGTGCAAGCAGCAATAGGTTACGTAACACGCATGTAATGCAAAACGTACCTGCCTTTGCAAACACGAGCAAATGCAAGGCGTTAATGCCTTCAGTAACATCAAAATGATGAAAAACATAATCATACAAGTCACTACAAAGCGCTGAAGCTTTCAGTAATACTGGCAGTTATGAAAAACATCAAGATTTTCAAAAGCAACTTGAACAACGCAAAATTATTGTAAAGCGCGGCAATCTTTCAACAATACCAAAAATGAAGCAAAGCGCAAAGTCTTTCAGCAGCAATAGAACATCATTGCAAAGCGCGTCGAGTTTTCAGCAATACCGGAATAAAGTGCAAAGCGTAAAGGCTTTCAGCAGCAATAGAAAATGATTGCAAAGCGCGACGAGCTTTCAGCAATACCAGAATATAGTGCAAAGCGCTAGGCTTTCAGCCAGAATTCACTGTCATTGCAAAGCGCAAGTAGCTTTCAACAATCTCGAAATATAAGGCAAAGCTCATGCGTAAGGGCTTATGCGGCGAGCAGATGCAAAGCGGAAAAGCTTTCAGCAATGTCAGTAATAAAACTTAAAAGTTTTCCATACCCGTACAAAGCGCAAAGCTTTTAGTACAAAGTCAAAGTCGTCATGATATAATTTTCGTAATAGTATAATTTATTACTTGATACACGTAATAACTTGAAAAATCTTATTCATCGCAAATAAACTTTCATAAACGTTAACAACCCTTACAAAATTACAATAACAAAGCGCAACAATGAAATGGGAAACGTAAGTCATCTACTTACCGCGCTATCGTCATACTAATTTTAACAACGCTTTGTTAAAATAAATTTGGAATAAGTAAATAATTATTAAAAGATATCTTAACTGTAAAGCGTAAACAAGCTTTCAACAATTATCATAACAAAACGTTTACTATCAATTGAATATGTTCATAAAATTGTGCCTATTTCCACAGCTATTTCGTAAACACAAAACAATTGATGATTCATAAGACCCTTCTTAGTTAATGGGTATCGTCACTACGAAGTATAAATTTGTTTCCAATAATTATAACAACATAGTTTCGTAAACCATGAATACAAAGATCAAAGCTTAAAGAAAAATTGAAAAACCGGCCAAGTGCGAGTCGGACTCGCGCACCGAGGGTTCCGTACAAACACTTTCCATCCCTAAGTGGTTAAGTTAAGTTTGCACCTGGTATGTATAGCGCCCCATATGAATTAGGTGCAAAGTTAGGTATTGAAAAAAAAACTACTTACTAGATCTCGTTCAAAATAATTTTCGTTGGTAGTTTTTATAGTAATGTACATCATATGTTTTTTTTAGATTTTTCATTTTCTTATTTTAGAAGTTAGAGGGGGGGGGGCCTACTTTTTTCCACTTTGGAAGCGTCTGTCACGCAAACTATTCGGTTTAGAAAAAAAATATTTTAGAAACCTCGATATCATTTTTGAAGACCTATCCATAGATACCCCACACGTATGTTTGATGAAAAAAAAAAATTTTGAGTTTCAGTTCTAAGTATGGGGAGCCCCCAATATTTATTATTATTTTTTTATTTTTGCATCAAAATCTTAATGCGGTTCACAGAATACATCTACCTACCAAGTTTCAACAGTATAGCTCAGACAGACATGACGAATCTATAAGGGTTCCGTTTTTTGCCATTTGGCTACGAAACCCTAAAAAGGAGCTACCTGGTGGAAGGGACCGGCAATCGAACCCGGTACCACTGGATTACCGGTCCAGCGCGTTAGCCACTTCGCAACCCTCGCTCCTAGGAGTTCGATTCCCGGTCCCTTCCACCAGGTAGCTCCTTTTTCAATTTTTCTTTAGGCTTTGATCTTTGTATTCATGGTTTAAATAAAATTGTAATGTACCCACATTAAAAAAAAAGAGACTACATGTTTCATAAATTTATAGTTTCGTAAGTTTGTACCCATTTTGCAGTCGCTACAATAATTGTTACATAAAAATACACAAAATCTAAAAATCATCAAAAATAATTTTGAATAAACAATCTCAAGCTTAAATCATTTATTCAACAGTAAATAATGCATAAGACAAAGTGTAAAAGTCAAATCCGCAACGCAGGCATCGTCAAAGAGAATACAAAAATCTAATCAGCGACAGGCTTCGTCAAACAACACACTGTGGGTGCGCGTTTTGCACCCGACGAAGAGAAACAAATATTCTATTTACAGTCGTTTATGTACAACGATATTTACAATAAATTACATTAATTATTTTACAACAGAATATCATGAAAACGTTTGTAGAAGCAGTAAGTAAGAGAAGTGACATTCTTGTTATTTCGTTGCCATGGAGCGCGACGATGTTGCGCGGTGATTTGGCGCGCAGCCTTGTGATGAGAGTATGCAGGTTGGTCACCACATGTTCCCCCTGGCCAGACCGTAACTACGGTCGATATCTTGCAGGGAAGGTGACTAGTCTACCGCTTCTAGTGCGTGTCTCAGCAGGCGTGGTAGTGTTGTCCAGAGTTACCTCGCGCATGATGTATGCGGGCTTCAGTCTGTCGATGGACACGTGGTTTGGCTTGCCTTTGATCTCAATGGTGTAGAATTTAGCCTGTCGTTTTATCACCTTGTAAGGTCCTTCATAAGGCGACTCTAGAGAACTTCGAACGCGGTCGACACGTTGAAAAACATGCGTACAAGTTTGCAGCGTCCGTGGAATGTAGAATGGCGAAGATGAAACGTGCCTCGATGCAGGTTTTGGCGTTAGTTTGGCCATGTGAGAGCGGAGTCGTGTGGCGTATTCTGTGACGTCTGCAGTCGTGAAGTCGGTTTGAGGTGACAGGAACTGACCGGGTAAGCGGAGTGTTTCGCCATATACAAGTTCAGCCGGAGTTACCTGTAGGTCTTCCTTCACCGCACTTCTCATGCCAAGCAGAATCAGTGGCAGAGCTTCCGTCCACGTTGATGATGAGGAGTGGCACATGATAGCTGCCTTGAGCTGGCGATGTAGTCTCTCGATCATCCCGTTGGCGGCTGGATGATACGCCGTGGTCCGGAAGTGGCGAGCTCCAACCATGGCTGTCAGAGCTTTGAAGAGATGGCTTTCGAATTGGCGTCCGCGGTCTGTGGTTATCCGCAGTGGACAACCAAATCTGGCAAACCAGCCAGAAACCAGTGCAGAAGCGCAGGACTCGGCAGTGATGTCTCTGAGCGGAAACACCTCAGGCCATCGCGTAAATCTGTCGATGACTGTGAGGCAGAATCTGTAAGAGGAGGAAGGGATTAGGGGTCCTACGAGGTCTAGATGGATATGAGTGAACCTCGAGGATGGAGTGGTGAAGGTGGAAAGTGGTGAAATGGTATGACGAGTGATTTTTGATTGTTGGCATTTTAAGCAATGCCTGACCCACTCTCTACAATCCTTGCGTATCCCTGGCCATACGAATCTCTCAGCGGCCAGTCGCACAGTAGCTGAGGATCCTGGATGATGAAGCTGGTGTAGCTGGTCAAAGACTTGTTTGCGGAACTGCGGCGTGATGTATCATATTTAGATTTTGTTATTTGTGCTTATTTTTAATAAATATTTTTTCATTTTTTTCATTTTCATGTATGGACGAGGTTGCCGAGTAGAGGTATCGCAGTAGACAGGTAAGTTACTATCAAGTGTAGGCATCTTTTTAATTTTGAGCGATGAGCCATTTAGAAGCAGGTCTTGCAGCTCTGGATCATGTTCCTGAGATTGTGCAAGAGCCTGGTAGTCAATAGGATTGGCGATTTCTTCGACTCGAGATAGAGCATCAGCGACAATATTGAGTTTTCCGGGTAAGTATTGTACGTCCGTGGTGAACTGCGAGATAAAGTCTAGGTATCTGAACTGCCTAGGTGAGCATTTATCTCTGTTCGTGGAGAAGGCAAAGGTAAGAGGTTTATGGTCGGTGAACACTGTAAAATCTCTGGCTTCGACCATATGACGGAAGTACTTGATGGCCTCGTACACTGCTAGTAGTTCTCGATCGTACGGGCTGTACTTTCGCTGTGCTGTTGAAAGTTTGTGTGAGTAGAATGCCAAAGGTTGCCAGTTGTCGTCACTGAGCTGCTGCAGCACGGCGCCAATCGAGGAGTCAGAAGCGTCAGTGAAGATAGCCAGTTGTGCTGATGAGTCTGGATGAGCCAATAATGTTGCAGTGGATAGCGATGATTTGCAATCTTCGAAAGATTGTAGTAAATTTGGAGTCACGTTTACTGGATGTGATCCTTTGATCTTTGGACCTGCCAGAAGAGAGTGAAGTGGTGCTTGCAGCTGTGCAGCGTTGGGTACGAATCGGCGGTAAAAGTTTATCATACCCAGGAAACGTCTTAGTTCTTTAACCGTTTTCGGAACTGGGTAATCCTGGATTGCTTGAACTTTTGCCTCCAACGGCTTGGTGCCTGAAGCTGTCACGTGGTATCCAAGAAAGGTGACTTCGGATTGACCAAATAGGCATTTTGAGATGTTGATCCATACACCATACTGTGTTAAACGTTCGAACAGCTGACGAAGATGACTTTTGTGTTGTTCTAGGGATGATGAAAAAACCAAGATGTCGTCTAAGTAACCATAGCAGAAGTCAAGTCCCAGCAGAACCTCGTCAATAAACCTCTGGAACGTCTGCGCAGCATTCCTGAGTCCAAATGTCATGTAAGGGAACTCATACAACCCGAATGGCGTGATGATAGCTGTCTTGGGTATGTCATCAGGGTTTACGGCTATTTGGTTGTACGCCTTGACTAAGTCGATGGTTGAAAATATTGTGCATCCTGACAGTTGGTACGAAAAATCGTGTATATGACGTATGGGGTACTTGTCCGCAATGGTTCTGGCATTGAGAGCTCTGTAATCTCCACATGGTCTCCAGGTGTCGTCCTTTTTCTTCACCAGATGTAGAGCGCTGGCCCAAGGACTTTCAGAACGTCGAGCTATACCTGAAGTCAGCATATCCTCGAACTCCTTCTTTGCGGCCTGCATGCGCATCGGATCGAGGCGGCGAGGCTTGCAGGATACTGGCTGTCCAGGTGTAGTCCTGATGTAGTGCAAGGTGTTGTGCTTGGACGGTGAGTGTCTACCTGGAGGTCTGGTTATATCAGGGTACTCACGTAAAATTTCGTGGAATTCTGTTTCACCCGTTACTGCTTTGACAGAAGCTATATTTTCAGCAGATCTGTAGTTGACAGCGGCTACAGACAGCGTCGTTGTGTTATCTAATAACCGTTGATTTTTGACATCGACAAGTAAATTGTAATACGCGAGAAAATCTACTCCTATGATAGGCCTCGTGACATCAGCTACAGTGAAGTTCCATGGAAAAGCTCTTCTTAGACCCAGGTTGACAGTGATCTGGATAGGGCCGTAAGTATGGATGACAGAATTATTTGCAGCAATAAGGTCATATTTCGATTGAGGACAGGACGTCTTAATGGCCGATCGGGGATAAACACATAAATCTGAACCGGTGTCTATGAGATACCGTATTTTCGTTGTCCGATCGGTTAAGAAAAGACGGCCTGAAGCAGAGGGGCAGTCGTTGGCCGCTAGTTCCGACCGCCCGGAGAGTTTTCCGAATTAAAACTGCAAGGTTGATTGCACTTCCGAGCACTTCGTCCATAATTGTAGTGGTAGAAGCAGTGTGGATGGTTCGGCGGCGGCTGCGGTGGACGAGATCGTGAACGACTGTATCGCCTTGAATTTGACTTCGAACGTGAGCGCGAGTGTGATCGTCCTCTTTTGTCAAAACGGCTAGTAAGTAGAGCAACTTGCCTTGTCAACTCACTTATTTGCTGCATCACGTAGTCGGAAGGCGGAGCAGGTGCGCAGGTTGCAGGTGGTATGGATGCGTGGACAGGCGGCACAGGCAAGTAGGTGGCAGCGGCAGCAGAAGTGGAAGCTACCTGTGGAGCGTGAGGAGTAGGCGGAGCTAGCTCGTAAATTCTGTCCGCCAGGTCAGCGAGTCTGTTCAACGGCTGGTCGAACTGTGAAGCCACAATCGTCTGTACATTGCTAGGTAAACGATCAGTCCACAAAGTTTTTACTAAATCTGACGTAGCGGCGGCGCCTGCTAAATTTTGTAGATGTCGTAAAAACTGCGACGGTCTACGATCGCCTAGCTCTTCGCGAACTAATAGTTGCCGTGTACGCTGCTCTTGAGACGCTGACAGACGTTGTATTAATTCCAATTTAATTCTGTCATATTTGCCGGCAGTGGGAGGGTTAGTTATAATATCCTTTATTTCTAAAGCATATCGAGCATCAAGTTGGCTAGCTACATAATAAAATTTTGTACTGTCGCATTTAATGCCAGATAACATAAATTGCGCTTCAATTTGTGCGAACCACAGCGCGGGCTCGTCGGCGTTGAAAGGCGGTACGCGGATCCCAACTCTATATACTTCACCTTTCGTCTCCGTGGCGCTACCATCAGCATCGGCAAATTTTTCTTCTGGATTTTCGTCGGCCATGGCGGTTGTGTATTTTCAAATTCTTTAGTCGGTGGTCACCAATGTGGGTGCGCGTTTTGCACCCGACGAAGAGAAACAAATATTCTATTTACAGTCGTTTATGTACAACGATATTTACAATAAATTACATTAATTATTTTACAACAGAATATCATGAAAACGTTTGTAGAAGCAGTAAGTAAGAGAAGTGACATTCTTGTTATTTCGTTGCCATGGAGCGCGACGATGTTGCGCGGTGATTTGGCGCGCAGCCTTGTGGTGAGAGTATGCAGGTTGGTCACCACAACACCAATAACGTGACATCTACAACAGGCTTCGTCAACGTTGTGGATCGATAACAAATATCTTGAAAGGTGAAGAAGGACTTAAAAAGGCTCGCCCCGAGTCGCACCTGGCCCAAACGTTCCCATTACACTGGCAGCGTTCCCACGTTGTATGGCCAATGAAATCTGTTGAACCAGATACGACCCTGTCCTCTATCATCTCGATCTCGATCAGTTGTCCCGTTTTCTTTATACCTCGGAAACTTTTAACAAGATCGCTTAGCTTTTCACCAAACAGACAGCTATCCCTTTTCCTGTCTTTAAAGGGGTCGATGAGCGATTTTTCGACGAGCGGGATAACGACAGAACGGCGCGTATCGGTCTCCGCAAAATGGGCGTCGGCGACCAGTTTTCCGACGTCGTTTAAGGTACGTATGATCTCGGCAGTGTTAGACTCTTTTTTTAGGAGTGTTGTCATAGCCTTTCCCAGTCCCGACAGGGCTCTTTCAATCTGCTCCTGCTTCGCCAATATTCACTTGTCCCGGTTTCTGCAGGCCTCGGTCAACATGGCGGCGATTTCCGGGTTTAGAGTCGGGGCTTTTGATAACGGAACGTTTTTAGGGAATAAATATTTTTTATTTAGTTTCTCCTTCGCTTCTTTCTTCACGCCATTCAAAAGAATGTGCTGAAAGTGTTTTGCTATGTCATCGTGAATATTTTCACCCCATTCGACAAATTCGCCTAAGGCGCGAAGCAGTTCTGGGTCAAAGTCTTCGGTCACGACATTGACGTCGGCGGTGGTATTTTTTGCAGAAACAACCTCTTTAGGTACATCTGTATCGCTTGGCGTAGGGGCTACATTGACATGTACGTCGGCGGTACATTCGACCAAAGAAGCAGTAGGAACCGCTAATATAGCGGGTTCGTCTTCAATCAAGTTGATCTGGAACATAAAATGTTAATAAGTAAAGCGTTTCTCACTTCAAATAGTACAAACTTTGCTTGATTAACCGCATAAAATAATATACGTACCTTCGATTATATTGTTATGCCCATAATCAGTATCTTGGACCACGGAACTTGCTGGTTCAACGAGTGCAGCTTGGTCATATTCCACATGATCTGGAAATTATCGTAGAAAACATGAATTATAACGGGTAAAACCATTAAAACATGTTTTTATTATTTAGGTGGGTACAATTAAAAAAATTGTACGTTACACTACAAATTATAAGCGGGGTCGGTCAGTATACTGAAGTCAAACGCCGATTTCACTGGATAGTAGTTTATTAATTTGTTAAGCTTCATACACTTAAATAAATCTTCACAGCACTTGTACATATATTTTAGTTTTAAGTTGTCTGCTCGACTGTCACCAAGGGACTGGCTGTTACGGAGGCTCGTGGCTTTCCCCAGCTGCTAGATTCCCCTCCACTCGGAAAGTCACGTGACTACCGGAACTACTCAACTGACAGACTTATTTAGCTAGTTTCTATACTTATTCAATACTTGTAATAAAATTAACACGTTATCTATTGATGCAATTAATAATAACCCAACAAAATGTAGTGAAAAAATTGCTACGGGTTAATATCACGTATTAACTCTGAGCACAAAATAGCTATTCCAATTAGCCACGTATTGGCTCGAAGCAAAAAGCAAATATCCAAAATTGGATTTGCGGTAGTTCCAATAATCATACATTTACTGACCTTCTATTATATCACGCTCCTCGTCACTTGAGTAAATCACCCGATGAGAATTGCTTTTCCGTTTTTTTTTATTTTGATTCGTACTTTTTTATCTTGTTTCGCCACTTTTCTTCTTCCGTTTCATCGCTTTTACGTTTCGGTATTGCAATATACGCAAGTAAATACTTTAAGTCGCGAAGTAAAGTAAAAAGTAAGTCTCCGTAAACGAATTGATGGCGCCACGACCGCCAAGTCAACCTCGTCTCTGTAATATTGCGCTCAAAAAAATTGTTTATATCGAATATTCATTGTGAAATACCTGTGATACTGTGGATTAATACCACAAATAATATGTGACAGTGTTATCTTAACCGAATTGTTAGTGATAAGGACAAATAAAGTTCAAAATAATAACAGCTAAAACTTAGTGCAAATCTCAGTGTAAACAAACATTCTGGAGACTACTAGTGATTTAAAAAAAGAAATAAAGAGTGAATCGAAACATTAAATCTAGTGCGCTTTCCGTAAATATTGCATTAACAACAATAATTTGAGACTTAAATACTATAAGCATTGCGATAAAAAGTGAGGGTGGATTAGAAACTCAGTGCAACAATCTATAATAATTTTATGTACGATACAGAAAAACGAACTCGAGTAGTAGTTGCGTGCATTCGTATTGTTTATGTGGATAAGACTATGTACACAAAATACATTAGACATTGTAATTATTTCAAATTTTAAATAACATACTTTGAATGCAAGTGTGTATTTCGAACGATACCCTAACTGCACGAGTGGCGTCGTCGTGAACGTGCTAGACTAAAATAACGCTGAGCGCTAGAGGAGTGCGTTCGAATCCCAGCCGTGACAACTTTTTGTTCTATTTTTTATTTTTATTTGTACTTGTCCACACCCTTTACTAAGATGGACAAACAAAAGGAAACTAAGAAAATACAACTACGACAAAGAATTACACCCTCCAACAACATGGCTATGGCACAAAGCGACGAGGAGGGTTCATCCGATCGTCTGAAATACCTGAAAAAAATAAGCGACAGTGAACAAATAATACAAAAACTTAAATTAGAAAATTCGCAACTTCGGCTAAAGATAAAAACAACAGATGAAACCCACGAACAACAATATTCTCAACTAGCCAATGAAAATAAATTGTTAAAACCACTTCTGGAACAGAAAGAAAGACAGTACGTTAGTTTAGATTCTAAATGTATTTCTAAGGATATTCTTCACAATACAAAACAAGTGGGGTCGCTAGATACAGATAACATAGAAATCTTAACACCGTTGAAACATAAAATTGAGAAGAGAGAAAAGGAAAATCTGTCTCTTGCTATGAGAATCGATGAGCTAGAGAACGAAAACCGTACTTTATGTGATTTAATTAAATCCAATGAACCAGTGTTATCATCTCACAGTTGTGTTAAGACAGATTTAGTTAATGTTAAGGAATTTGAACAAAAAACTCATGAATTCAAGAAAAGAATCAAAACTCTTACATGTAGATTGAATAATATTATTAAAAAATATGCAAATTTAAACAGAAATTACAAAATTTTGAAAAATAAAGACATTGCACTCAGCACAATACAGCAATCAGTAAACAGTTTAAGAGAAAACACAGATAAATTAAAATGCCTCATAGATCGGACGCCTAATGCATTGAATATTCAGTCAAATAAAGCACAGCACATTCAGAGCACGTCGGAAAGAAACCCGGAAATTGCATTTAATATTCAATCAAATGATGTACAGAACATTCAGAGCTCAGTGGAAAGCAATCCGAAAGATATATCTGAAATGAAGAGTAACCAAACCCAACAACGGAAACAACGAGAAGCAATTTCCAATCTCCTACTTCTGTCAGACATGCATGGGATCGAAATAACATCAATGCTGTCGCAGTTGCGTCGGGACTACAATTTCACTGGAGACATAATCAAGCATGGGACGACGGAACGAGTACTGCTAAATATTGCTCTAAAGACAGAGCAATTCACATCCAGAGATTGTGTCGTCATAATGTGCGGAGGAAGTGATTACAATGTCCATTCTCCAATTAAAACAGTGCAGCTAGTGGAGGATGCTGTTAAGAGCCTATCTCATTGTAACGTTATAGTGTGCTTCATTCCGTTGAGTGTTAACCATGATAACAGAGGGTACAATGTATTTGCTAGTAAAGTTAATGCAGGTCTGGCACAGATTTTGTCAAAATACAATAATGTTACGCTCCAAAATATAGATGAAAACCTTAGTATTGAAGATTATGCATATAATGGTTTTAACTTACGTATAGAAGGCAAATTTAAAGTAGCGACTGCTGTAAGTCTTGCATTGAAGCAAATAAATGAAAGATTTTATAATAGTTCCCATTTTTTACAGTCAATTGCCTCGAAGAAACTAGCCACGTAACTGAAAATCTTGGGATAATGCATCTAAACATAAACAGACTCAGAAATAAGTTGCTTAATTTAGAAGCCTTTGTTGAGTGTGAACTTAAATACTATAAGCATTGCGATAAAAAGTGAGGGTGGATTAGAAACTCAGTGCAACAATCTATAATAATGTAAACCTAAAGTTATCATGCTTACAGAAACATGGCTTGAACCTAACGAATATACATGTCTAAATTTACCAGGGTACACCGTTGCAATGCAAACATCAAGAACCTTATTTAAGGGCGGTGGTACAATTATTCTTGTAAGTGACGACTACTCAAATAGTTTTAAAGTAATTGATGTATCTAAATATTTTGTAGAAAAAGTATTTGAGGCTTGCGAAATTTGTCTGGAATTGGGAAATAACATTAGTATATATTTACTGGTAGTTTACAGGTGCCCAAGCTCAAGTTTCGATCTATTTATTAAACAGTTTAGTAATACCTTATCCCACTTCAGGTCGCATAATATTATTATCGCAGGAGATTTTAATGTAAACCTTGCAGATAAAGATGACAGTAAAACAAAATCTTTCTCTCGTACCCTATTAGAACATCATATTAAGCCCACAATCTCTGATTTCACTCGTATAACAGCCAATACATCAACAATGGTAGATAACATTCTAACTGATATTAGTGAATATACTAGAGCCTATGTAGTACCGTGCAGTTTTTCAGATCATGATGCCCAGATACTTGAATTGCCAACTTCACTCATGAGGCAATCGGCACCACAGAAAACGACAGAGAAACGCATATTCCATAAAAAGGCTACTATAAAATTTCAAGAGGAAATAAAACATGTTAAGTGGCATATAGCCTTTGCTAATAAAGATGTTAATAGCCAATTGAAAACTTTTTATGAAACTATATTTTTACTTATTGACAAACACTTTCCTTTAAAAAAAGTTCAATCTCGTAAGAAACCAAACACCTGGATAACAAAGGGTATTAAAAAATCCAGTCTGAGAAAAAGAAAACTGTTAGTGAAATCGCGATATGTGAACGACGAAGCATTTAATAATTATTTTAAGCTTTATAAAGACACATTTAAAAAAGTACTAATACACGCCAGAAAAAAACACTTGCATAGAACTATTTCCAAAGCTAAAAGTAAGGCCAAGACTATTTGGAATTTAGTAAAGGAAACTACAGGTAAAGGTGCTAAAATGAAACCGAAGTTAACTTTGAAACTTGACAGTGGGACAACTACAGATGTAAGGATCATATCTAATGCTTTTAATGATTATTTTCTGAATGTCGGAAAATCAACTAGCAATAACTCTAATAAACAATACATGACAGCATTACATGACATGAAATTAAAAAATGGTAATTCCATATTTTTTAATCCCATAATTGAGCCAGAAGTTATAAAAATCGCTAAAAACCTCAAAAATAGCAACTCTAGTGGAACTGATAATCTTAACACAAAATTTGTAAAAGACAATATTAATGTACTAAGCATACCTCTTTGTTTAATTTTTAACACATGCTTAGAAATGGGTGTGTTTCCCGATTTACTAAAAAAAGCCAAAGTTATAACACTGCATAAAAAAGGAAGTCGCACTGAGCTAAACAACTAAAGGCCAGTATCTCTATTGTCTGTGATATCAAAAATACTCGAAAAATGCTTGGCCGATAGATTAGAAGGCCACCTTGAGAAAAATGATTTCTTTACCTCATGTCAATATGGTTTCAGAAAGGGGAAAAACACTTCAGACGCAGTTATAAATTTAGTTTCCGAAGTAATGCTCAATTTGAACAATGGTAACACATGTGGAGGAGTATTCTGTGATCTAACGAAAGCGTTCGACTGCGTCGATCACGGAATACTTCTCAACAAACTAGAGCACTATGGTGTCCGTGGCACAGCTTTAAATCTTTTTGAATCCTACCTGACTAATCGCACACAATACGTAGAAATTTCTAACGCAGAGAAAAATGCGTTTCGTTCCGAAGAAGGAATCATATACTACGGTGTACCGCAGGGCTCAGTACTAGGTCCTCTATTATTTCTAGTATTCATAAACGATCTACCTAGCTATCTTACTTGTGGTACACCGTACTTATATGCAGATGATACGAGCATTATTTTAAGTGGAAATACCAGGGAAGAATTTCATGTTAGGATTCAAAAATGTTGGGAGGAACTGGAGAGCTGGTTTGCTTTCAATGGACTCAAAATCAACTGCGACAAAAGTTTCTACATTATTTTCCGTCGAAGTTCCAAAAGCCCAGACTTTGAATGCAACATGCCCATAGAGAAATCTGATTGCATCCGATTTTTGGGAGTTGAACTTGACCCCTATCTGAGATGGCATAACATAACCAAATAGAAGCAGTAAACAAAAAGTTGGCTAATGCGTGCTATACACTAAAAAGTCTCTCAAAGATAGCAGACACCAAGATATTAAAAACGGTTTACTGCTCTTATTTTGAGAGCATTGTTAGGTATTGCTTGGAAGTCTGGGGCAATGGCACTGGGATAAATTCTGTATTGCTTATGCAAAAGAAGGCTATGAGACTTATTGTGGGATCGAAAGATATACCCGTTACTCATAGAAATATGTTTGTAGAAAACAAAATTTTAACAATTACGTCACTATATCTGTACCGACTATCTATTAACGTGTTTAAAAATAAGGATAAATATTCGACTAATTCACGATTACATAAATTTAATCTAAGAAATAAAAATAATTTAACTTTAAGCAAATCACACTATGCGCATTTTAACAATAGTTTTAATAATATTGCCATTAAGGTTTTTAATAAGCTAAATGATGACATCAAGGAATGTAGTAACATTAGAGCTTTTGATAAACAAGTGAAAGATTATTTTATTAATAGACCATTCTACTCAATTGATGAATTTTTTGCTAATGCTCTGGACGAATAGAAAGTATTTTTGTAATCATAGTGTAAATATCGTTGTGAAATTGTTAATAGGTACCTATTTATAAATTGACTATTGTATTAAGTATGCTAAAACTGTATTTGCATGTACTTGTACGTAAAGCAAATAAAATATTTGTATTTGTATTTGAATTAGTTTTTACTAGTGCGATTGGCGCGCGCGCACGGACAAGAATGAGGACAACTCCGACGATAGGACCCACGTCGGGTGGCGCTGAAGGAAGGAGAATGGAGGGTAACAGAAAAAAACAACTTCAGTCTGAAGTTGTTTTTTTCTGTTACCCTCCATCAGCGCTAAAAACTAGTGCGGGTAGGTTCGCAAGTTGCTGGACACAACTACATTAGTCAAATATCACCTTAATAAATCTAAGAGACGAAGACCAGATAATTATCAAACTCATCGAATTTAGTAAAGCTATTCGTTCCTAGATGGCACTAGCACTACTTGATATCCATGATGATTCCACGTTATTATAGGTCACAGATTACTTATCATAGCTTTTCATGAAATAATATGGTCCCATGGTCGTTTCACTATTTAACAGCAATAGACTATTTACATATTAAATATATATATATATATATATATATATATTATTATAAATATAAATGTTTTCCTTGGACAACGCCCTTAAGTTTAAGTCTACCGGAAATCCCCGGCTAAAAGTTAAACTTTCCATCAAAGCATCGCCCAAACTACAAGTTATTTAGACCTCTTAACTACTGCTGCTGTGTAATATAATCGCAGATATTATATAATATGATATTAATTATGTTTCTGATCTGTGTGATTTGTGGTTTTGCCACAGACTGACCATTGTCTCCTTTTGTTCATCTAAATCAACTGTTATTTTTTTGTTGTATTAATTGAAATATGGTCATGTTGAATTACAAAAACCAACATCAAAATCCACTTGACTTAAATCTCATACAACTTGATGTAAACTGTTCAAGATGAGGTTCTACGCGGAAGACGAAGCGGGGGCAACAGCTAGAAATAAAAAAATAAAAACGTATACGTCGTCACCAGACCGCTACCGTCCTTCCGGTTCCTTGTCGTCGTCATAATCGTTGTTTATGAGTTAAAGACACTATGCACCTTCGGTATTTCGTGTGTTTTACGATGTTTTGACCAGACCCCATCCCAGACGACCCTCCTAATATTATTGGGATGCGGCAAGGAAAAACGAATACGATCTTCTTTTTATATTTATTTACATATTTTACAATTTGTGTACAAAAAATAAAACGTTTCAATAGAACACATCCTTCTTCTAGGCCTCTAGGGAATCATTTTATCGTCAGTTAGTCTACGTCGCACGTCAAATCTAGTACATTCCTTATTTTATTCATTCTATTCGAAAAAAGCTACCAACCAGCTGCTATGACTCAAATAAATTATATTATAGTTAGAAATAATGGACACCTGATAACTGTATTTTTTAGGGTTCCGTACCCAAATGGTAACAAGTGCGAGTCGGACTCGCGCACCGAGGGTTGTGTACAAACACTTTCCATCCCTAAGTGGTTAAGTTAAGTTTGCACCTGGTATGTATAGGTATGTATACCCCATATAAATTTGGTGCAAAGTTAGGTATAAAAAAAACTACTTACTAGATCTCGTTCAAAACAATTTTCGTTGGTAGTTTTTGTAGTAATGTACATCATATGTTTTTGTAGATTTTTCATTTTCTCATTTTAGAAGTTAGAGGGGACCAACTTTTTTCCACTTTGGAAGCGTCTGTCACGCAAACTATTCGGTTTAGAAAAAAAATATTTTAGAAACCTCGATATCATTTTTGAAGACCTATCCATAGATACCCCACACGTATGTGTTTGATGAAAAAAAAATTTTTGAGTTTCAGTTCTAAGTATGGGGAGCCCCCAAATTTTTTTTTTTTTTGCATCAAAATCTTAATGCGGTTTACAGAATACATCTACCTACCAAGTTTCAACAGTATAGCTCTTATAGTTTCGAAAAAAAATGGCTGTGACATACGGACGGACAGACGGACAGACAGACATGACGAATCTATAAGGGTTCCGTTTTTTGCCATTTGGCTACGGAACCCTAAAAAACGGACTATCACTAAGTATCCGCTGTCCGTCCGTCTGTCCGTCTGTCACCAGGCTGTATCTCATGAATCATGATAGTAGAAGAACAGTTGAAATTTTTGCAGATGATGTATTTCTGTCGCCGCTATAGCAACAAATACTATCCATACTAATCCATACTAGTCCATACTAATATTATAAATGCGAAAGTGTGTCTATCTGTCTGTCTGTCTGTTACCTCTTCACGCTTAAACCGCTGAATCGGTTTTGATAAAATTTGGCATGGAGATAGTTTAAGACCCGAGGAAGGACATAGGATAGTTTTCACCCTGGAAATTATCCCTAAAAAGATTTTAAAGTGAGTAAGTAATTCATGATGACATTGATGACCCTGTCGAAAATGTAATTATTATACCAAAAGCACAATTGCTCTTACATTTGCTTAGGCGCTCTTAATAATACCTTTTATTAATTAAGGTGATAAGGCGGATATCTATCGTGTTGTACGGGTACGTATTACAATGCCGACGTTCAAAATACCGAATTTCATAAGACCTATGGATGGAAGGCCGAAAATTAAAATGTCGAATGTTTATTTGACCGAAAGTTTAAAATCCCGAAAGAACGTTTGACCGAAAGGATGAAATCCCGAAGACTGTAATCCCGAAGATTGTAATCCCGAAGACTGTAATCCCGACGGCTAGAATTCCTACAGTTCACATACATACGTATCACAAGTACAACAAAAGGAGCGTTTTTTTAGGGATATAAAAAAAAACTAACCTAACCTAATCCTGCCGAGTCGGATCTGCTCTGAAAGGTGATTGATTCACCTCAACCTATTCTCAAACTTTAAATGATTCACCTTTCAGAGCAGATCCGACTCGGCCGGGTTAGGTTAGGTTAGTTTTTTTTTTATATCCCTAAAAAACGCTCCTTTTGTTGTAGTTATGATCATATTCTTAAAAGAAAAAATATATTTTTTTCATTGGCATTTTACTGACAATTGTTGACATCCGGGATTATAAAATTTCGAGATTCAAAACTTTCGGGATTATAAAATTTCGAGATTTTAAACTTTTGGTATTGTAAATTTCGAGATTTTGAACTTTCGATCTTTTCAAAATAGGTCTTTTGAGCATCGGTATATCGAATATCGGCTTTTTGTACTTTCGGTATTTTGACCATCGGTATTTCAACTGTAGGTATTATGAACTTTCGGGATTGTAATACGTACCCGTGTTGTACGAGGTTGCTTCCATACTTCCAAGTTCCACGCGGACGTAGTCGCGGGCAAAAGCTAGTTCATTATAAGTAAATAATTATAATTATTTATTTATTTATTTATTTACATCAACATTACATCTATCATGACAGTTTCCCAATGCGATAGAGTAGCAACACAACAATATTATAAGATTATTAATTACAATTATTATATTTACGAGCAATAACATAATACAAATAAAGTTATCTTTGTGAATTCATTAACTGAACAATGGAACACATCAATTCTAGTGGCAATCAGGTTGAGCGTACGCAAGGCTCTGGTCCAGGGCGCCGCGCGCAGCAGGCCGGTGCGCGCGCGCGGCTCGGCCAGCAGCGGCGGCCGGCGCCGCCGCCACACGTACCGATCCGGCACACACAGCTCTACCGCTGCCAGTACCCCGGGGTTGCTGACCTTCCCTCTCAATAATTTAAAAATGTAGGAAACAAGAACTGAATCCCTCCTAACCCGCAATTGGTTATATCCCACCATTCCCAAAACGAATAAAGTCGGATACATCAGCGGATAAAATGGATATACACCCCATACAGCTTAAAATATAAAAACCGCACAAATTTATTCTGGATTTTTTCCAACATGAGTTCATACTTCGCCTCCTGCGGGCTCCAGACTGCCGAATTGGTCTCCATGTGGCTTTTAACGAGAGCCTCGTAGAGTGCGCGTACAGCACTCATGTTGGAAAAACCCTGAGCCTGCCGCATAAGGAAACCCAAATTCCTGTATGCTTTTTTACACACAGCAACAATGTGTTCTTTGAATGAAAGGTGGGCGGTGAACTGCACCCCCAAATCTCGGACCTTAGTCAGGCGCAATATAGGTTCCCCCTCCACCGTATATTGGTGATGTATTGGATTGCGAGCTCGACTGTAAGATATCGATGAGCATTTAGATACATTGAAGTAAAGTTTGTTGACCTGACTCCATTGTACGACTCGATCAATATCTTCCTGAAGTGTATGACAATCCGACACATTCCTGATTTGTTTCACTAGCTTGAGATCATCAGCAAAAAGTAAACATTCTGCGTCCCTCACCACTTCAGGGAGGTCGTTGATCATCAGCACAAACTTCAATGGCCCTAAATTGCTCCCTTGACTCACTCCAGATCTCGTATAGTACGGTTCTGACCTGTAACCCGCACAGTCCACATACTGGCGCCTGTCCCGCATGTAACTAGCAAAAAATGCTAGCGTGTGAGGTGTGCACCCCATGTCCGCTAGCTTTTTCAATAAGATGTCATTGTCTACCACATCGAAGGCTTTTTTAAAATCGAAATAAGCTACATCTACTTGACCACCAGCGTCCACTGCTGGTGTCACCAGAGTCACGAGATGTAGCAGGTTTCCTGTCGTACTGCGTCCCGCGCGGAATCCGTGTTGAGCGTCCGACAGCTGGGAACTCACCTGTTCTTGTAAGTATCGCTGAATGGCAGACTCGAAGACTTTCGCAGGTGCACACAACACTGCCACAGGCCTATAATTACTTGCCTTCGGGCCACTGCATCCCTTTGGTACTGGTACCACACGAGTTAGCTTCCACTGGTCCGGAAACGTAGCCGATTTTAGACACGCATTAAATAGATGACATAGCGGCTTGGCTAGTGCTGAACGACAGTCTCGTAAAATGAATGGTGGTATGCCATCAGGTCCTACCGAGCGTTTAGGTGGAAGTTTTTCCAGCGCGCGGAGGACGTCCGCAGCCGTCAGCTCTTGGATGTGAACATACGCACTGTTTGCCGACGCCCTCGCGCTCGCGGCAACAGGGTCAAGTATAGGCGGTGTTTGGCTGTAAACTGAGTGAAAAAATTTAGCAAATTCAAGAGCAGATTCTTGATGCGATAAAACACGTCCTTCTTCGATTAACTTGTTTCTATTTCCAATATCTCTTTTTTGTTTTATAAAACTCCAAAAAGACTTGGGATCCTTCGACAAGTTATGTTGCATCTGATCTTGATACTGGTCATGAGCAACAGAAATAGCCGATTTTAACTCGCGACGACACTGAGAGAAAGCGTTGTAATCCGCCTCAAATCCACTTTTTTTGTACTGTTTGTGCAGTAAATGTTTTTGTTTAATCGTGCATATTATTTCAGCTGTGTACCACTCCGGGTATAAGTATCGCGATGCTACAGACTTCTGTTTTTTTATAGGAACACAACTGTCTAAAATTTCATTAATTATATCATAAAAATTACGTATAACTTCGCCAGGATCTTGCATTTCATAAAGTGCCGTCCAGTCTACATTTGCTAGCAAATGATACAAATGATAAAAATTTGCTTTAGTGAAACTCCATTCGTTAATAAGAGGTAGCCTTGTTTGCTGCAAATCATTTCGTGACGAGTCGGGCGCATCGCTCGACGCCGACGCTGCCTCATGACCGCCGCCCGCACCGACGCTGACCGCGAGCGGCGGGTGGTACGGGTCCACGGGCAGCAGACCCTCGCCCGCCGCGCTCACCGCCACCTCGCCAACTACTCCTGCGCCGCTCAGTATTAAATCGAGCTGTCTCCCTTTACAATTCGGTATTCCATTGTTCTGAATGAATTCACAATAAGTTACAAAATATTCATAGTACGCACGAACGCTGTCACATGCAGAAAACAGATTAAAATCGCCAATTACAATTAATTTACCATTAAATTTAACAGCGAATCGTTCTATTAAATTAAACATAAACATATATTCTTTCTCACACGTCCGAGGTGAAATATACAAAACAAAACAAGCAAATAAAAACTTATTATTTAGATGTACCGTAGCCCCGATAAGTTCGAATTGATGGTCGTTCATATTGACGTCATCGCACTGCACAAGACGTAACTCGAACCGCGGTGTGGCCACTAAAAGCGCGCCTCCTTGTTTACGACCGTCCGTCCTATCACAACGAAGTATATGGAATCCCGGCGGTATTAGTTCAGCATCGTGGATAGAATCGTTGCAGCCACTTTCCGTAATAGCAAATAAATCTGAAGACGAAGACCTCAAAAGGGACAAAAAGTTCGTAGTTTTTGTTCGAAGCCCTCTCACGTTCTGATATAAAATTTCTATTGATTTACTTTCTTTCAGTTTTTGATGCTCTCCGAAACCAAATCCATTCACTGAATTCTGCATTACAAGGCCAAATGTTTGCCTGACTAATAGTATCATAGCACCGTTCTGGTACTAATTAAGGGGGACTCCCATACAAAAATAGGGATTTTCCCATGATGTTTCGTTCGACGGGCATTTTCTCATGAACCGTAATAGGTAGAGTTGATATTTTCATAGAATGTATGTATATATTTGTTACCACCATTATTATTATTTAAGAGTTTCACGCTTGTCGGTGCAGTTCTCTCCAGTCCGTTCTACTTAACGCCAGTTTTTTGACTTCCCGATACGACCCGACGTACATACGTTACCACTATAAACATCATCCTCCTAGCCTTTGTCCCATATCTTTGTAGAGAATGAATTCTCAATCGGGGTCGGCTACCTAAATCTCAAGATGTGGCGTAGGCACTAGTTTTTACGCAAGCGACTGCCATCTGACCTTCCAACCCAGAGGGGAAACTAGGCCTTATTGGGCTTAGGTGGTTGCCTCACGATGTTTTCCTTCACCGAAAAGCTAGTGGTAAATATCAAATGACATTCCGTACATAAGTTCCGAAAAACTTATTGGTACGGGCCGGGTTCGAACCCGCGACCTCCGGATTGAAAGTCGCATGCCCTAACCACTAGGCTACCACTACTTCCTACGTTACCACTATAACAACAAATAATAAATAAGTCAAAATTAAAGGAGGCCCCTATGGCCGTACAAAGAACGTATTTTTGTTTGATATTGGTACGGAACCCTTCGTGCGCGAGTCCAACTCGCCCTAGGCCATTTCTTTTGAAATTGATGAAAGATTTAAATCGATGTTTTAATTTAATTCTCCTGATACAGGCCACACCCGGTATACTTTGTAACGTATTTCAGATTGGGCTATATACCCAGTATAATCCACTAACTCTAAGCCTAGAGTCTTGGGACTACCAAAATATGTTTTTAAAAAACTACGTATGGCATAGGCAATCCCATTGCCGGAGTGTTTACCCCGACGCCTGGACCGAGTACGGCCTCTTGTGGCAAGCGAACGGCTGGATAACGCTAGCCCAGCCCCGGTATCTGCCCGACCCGCTCTGGTGGCGCTGCCACGTGGAGTACTACGACCCAGTAGATGTCATCACCGATATCAATTACATAGCCATATCCGCCTGGTACGGGCACGACAACCTCTTCATCGTGCAAGGTGCGTCTGCTACTACTAGCCTAAATAAATAATATATACAAACTTGTACCACATTCTGTGGTTAGGTATTAGATTTAAAAAAACACCGACATATCTAAACTATTCTAATTATGGCACATAGATGGGTGGACATTCAAAGACGGTTATATGGATACTTTTTACCCGACTACGATAATGAAACGCACAAAGTTCGCGAGCGCTTTCTAATAATATTATATAAGTATAATAAAAAACACAGAAATTCAGAATCCTTATATATATCACAGTTAAAGGGTAAGAACAGGGATATGATCATAAGCCGAGAAAAACAAGTAGAGCCTACAATCTTGTTTAGTCATTACACTAAACCTATTCAGAGATTGGACCACATCACCGACCGACCTTGCCTAGAGAAATGGCGATGCAAGCTGAGACTTCTAGTTTATTTTGTCATTTCACTAAACCAGTTTAGAGATTTGATTAAATCCCTGAAATGTTCTAGTAACATGACATCACAAATTAAGTTACCAATACGATTTCGTTATTTCACTAAATTAGTCTAGCGATTTGATCTACATTTGTTTAGTGAAATAATAAAACTTGGTTGCAACTTTCTCATCTGCGGTGGCTTTATAAAACCTCTTACATGTTGTACCGAATTCCCTTTTTTACCATTTAACTGAGACATATAAAATATTGTTACGTCGGTGGGTTTCGTCAAAGACTTCCAACGTCAATTTTAGTGCTTTAAAAGCGTTTTCAGCAAGCTGACTAGTCATTTCTGGCCGTTTCAGGAGTAACGATTTCAGGCGCATGTAACATGTTTTTAGTTCATTTCAGCACGACCATTTTGAGGCTATACTCAAACCATCCGAGAAGTGTGTGATAGAGATAATATGATTAGAAAGTGATAGCTATACTCGGAACAGAGAAGGGAAGTCATAGAGATTGCACCAGTTGAGAGAGAGACGGAGAATATTCGCGCTTTATGTGGAAAACGCATATAAAAGGGCGCCGACGGCCGGCAAGAGGCAGTTAAGTTTTAGCTGCGATACAGTGCGAACAAAGCGATAATACTGAGTGAAGAATCTTTAAGTGATTAGTGCGTTCGTGTGAATTGTGAGTGTGTAATTTCATAATGAAGTGTTAGTTTTAGTTCGTGGATTAATTTGTGATTTTATTATTGAATCCCACGCTCGTAACATTTGGTGTCAAAAATGGGATAGAAAATGCCTTTAACGCCATGAGAAACCAAGCCGAAGGGAGTGACGATGCGAAACCAAACATCTGGATCTGGAGACTCTACGCCTGGTACGTTGCAATTACCGGCATCAGCTGCGCAAGGCGTTGTCCTCAACGCCATATTTATCCTCCTAAAAGAACAGGCGAGAAAACTAAAGAAACAGGCGATAGAACACAAGGAACAGTCTCGAATCAGCCAAAACTAAATTGAGGAACAACAGGAACACCACACACACAACACACACAGGCGAGAATGCTCCATGAGGAACACGAATCTACTGAATTGAAGACGGAGTTGTTTGAGGTTCAGGAAAAACTGACTGACATAGAAATTAAACTGGAGAGCCGTTGAGGTCGCTAAAAAGACTGAAAATGTCAAGGACGATGCTGTAACCTATACTAAGTATACTAGTGCGGGAAGTAGTGTCACGCAATGTATGGAACGTGCAAATTTTGGTATCGGATTAATTCACTTGGCACAGATGTAGTATACGTAAAACTAAGCTAATTTAGCCCGGTAGCCATCCACCAGCCCCTGGCGGTAGGAAGGGAGGGGCAGTCAAAGTTACACGCCAGCATATCAGCTTCTATTTACCCAATACCACAAGTGTGGTGTCATTTTCTGATAGATCGGGCATGAGGAATTATTTTAGAGACATTTAATGTACAGTTTAATAGAAAAAAATGAAAATATTGACGAACATATGAAAATCGGTTGACTTTTTTTTATTCAACTATCAGTATCTTTGAAAATCCTGCATTTCAAGCAAAAACCAAAAATCACCTTAAATAATATTTGTCTAGCTTTTAAAAAATATATACTTTATTACAAGCTATTATGTCATACCCCACGCAAAGTTCGACTCACTGGTAGTAATAAATAAATAAAAATAAAAATCGTTTATTTCAGATCTGAATAATCACAGATCATAGTAAGTTAGTAACACACAAGACCATGAGATCATGTTAGTACACGATTTGCTCTAGAAATAAAATAAAAAACCTTTAATTAAATACCTATAACTAATTTCGTAATTTGCGCACTGCAGTGATTAGGCAACCTCAACAACATCCTTATGGCGTTGTTATACTGTACTCGCAATGTGTTATAACATATTTTGTGGGTAAGATTTACGCACAGGGCATATATGCACGTGTAAAAGGTCTTACAGTAAGTATGCTTTAAATAGCGCCAATTTTACTTGTTTGCAAATCTGTGGGCAAGCATAGCACGTACTGACATAGTTGTCCTCTCTCGAGATCGTGGTCATAGCTTAGATCGTCCGTGAGTATATGCCCCAGGTACTTAAACCTATCCACTCGCTTCAAAGGTACTTACGCCGCACAGCACGATCCGAGGCTCCGTTGTTGGGTTATATTTGCGTGCTTTGAATATGACGACCTCACTTTTGGCAGCGTTGTACCTAAGACCACGCCGCTCGGCATACCTCTTACATAATAGCGATAAGTTGCCGCACCGAGTCGACTGAGGGGCCCAGCAGCGCCATATCGTCCGCATAGCTGCAGATGTTGTTTAAACATGATCTAGCAATATGATAACCCGCATCTCACTAGTAAGCTCCTAGGCTCGTCAGCAAGTCCCAGGGCAACTGCGATGAATCGCGCGCGGCGTCCGCCGCTGCACTACTAAACCGGTTCTATATAGATGCAAATGTAAATAATACAAAACCATATGCTCACACGGCGTTGCAATATCTTGATAACATGCTTTTGCCGCTATTGCCCCCAATTTATAACTTTGCACCTTATACCCTTGGTGATATGGTTAAAGCGTGCAAAAGTATAAAACGTAAGGACTCGAAAGACATAAATGATATGTCGACCCGTATAATAGACTACCTACCACCGTGTACTATTTCATTGTTGCTAATGCTATTTAATAAATGTGTCACCGCTGGGGTATACCCTGATACATTAAAATTAGTCAAAATACAGCCTATTTATAAGGGTAAAGTAAAGGAGATATGAACGAGCCCAGACACTACCGGCCCATTTCATTAATTCCAATAATTTCAAAGATTTTTGAATGTTTGTTGAGTACCAAATTGATAGAACACCTCACCTCGAATAATCTGCTAAACCGATGTCAGTATGCGTACCAACACCAACCCGGTCGCAGTACGACGGACGCGGCGCGGGATGTGGTGGCGCGGGTGCTGGTGCACCTCGAAGGCGGGCGACAGGTCGCTGCCGTCTTTTGCGATTTGTCGCGCGCTTTCGAAACGATCGATCACTCCCTTCTTCTCGAAAAACTGGCACGTTACGGTGTGACGGGTGAACTTCATAACACGGTTGCTTCCTTTTTAAGAGGTCGCAAACAAAGTACTTGTGTTCTCAATGTAAGGTCAGACCTGGAACCGATGGAGGGTTGCTCTGTGCCACAGGGATCCTGTATGGGAAACAACCTATTTCTTGTGTTTGTTAATGATATTACAGCCACTTGCCTTGAACCAGAATATGTCATATACGCCGACGATACCTGTATCATAGTACATGCCGAAAATTTCACAGTTCTGAAATCGAAATTAAACTGCGCCATGTTACACATCGACAAGTGGTTTACGGCAAACGGTATGCTTTTAAATGTGGAAAAAACAAATATAATGCATTTTCAATTGAGACATTCAAATAAGGATTCACTTGACATTAGAATAAACAATAAACCTGTCCCGCAAGTAGAAGAGAGTAAATACCTGGGTTTCATAATCGACTCTGGTCTGGGCTGACCTGGTCCTCACATGTTGAGTCTTTATGCAATTCTCTCTCTTCTGCGTGCTTTTCACTATCACGACTCGCACCAAGTCTCTCCACTGACAACATGAAGAGGGCCTATTTCGGATACTTCCACTCTATCCGTATACAGAGTGTGGACTTGTGGGGTTTGTATGCACAACGCGATAGTGTATTCAAGCTGCAAAAGCGAGCGCTGAGAATAATTGCAAGAAAACCACTCGACCACCCAGCAAGGGACCTGTTTAAGAACTACAAAATTTTAACCCTACCATCGGTCTACATACTGACAGTTTGCAATTATGTAAGGGCGAATCTCCCAAATTACCAAACCATCGCAATACAGAGAAGCAATAGCCGTAGGGAACCCTTACTTCAAGTTCCTAAACACCGACTTGCCAAGGTTAGAAAGTCACTCAGCGTCGTTGGGCCCAAAATTTATAACAAAGTACCAAATAGCATAAAGGAAGCCACTAGTGACATAACATTCACAGGCAAACTCAAATCCTTGCTCTTAGACCATGCATACTATAGTTTAGATGAGTTTTTTGAAGGTGATCATTGACCTTGTATATTAACCAATTGATAGTACTAATAATTAAATTATAGTTTATATTTAATAACAATTGAAAATGTATCGTAATAATAATTGGGAATTGTAATCATAATATGTAGATAATTGTAATTTATAATAATAATAATGTAATGTAACATGACTGACTTGTAAAATACCATTTTACCAATAAAGTATCTGTATCTGTATCTGTAGGCTGATTGTCGGTTATGATGTTTATTTATTTATTTATTTATTACAAGGTTTGCCAACAGATACAACACTATACGAAATAACAATAAGAAACATGTGTACATGGAATGCCAGAGTGTCTATCCAATGATAGGCAAACACGACATGCATATCTAAAAGCTACTTAAACAATGTGAAGAGATAACATTACAAGGAAAATAACAATTTTAAATAAGTACTACATTAACATTAACATTAAGTACTAAGTAGTTCACAAAACTAATCAACTACGTAACATGACAGTTCCGAAGGAATATCTTAAATTTATTTAGTGACATATCCAATAAGTCAATCCTGGTCACCTTGTATATTTTATTATGCTCCCTGCATATTCTAGGAATGACACTATGAGATCCAAGATTAGTTCGATAGTTGTCCAAAGCAAAGGGACGGAAATTGGCTATGCGAGAGTTAGGTCTAGGTACCGTAAATCCAACTTTGTTCAATAATTGTGGAGAATCTATCAACCCAGTTACAATTTTGAATAGTAAGACCTGATCAGAGATCCAACGAAGTTTCTCCAATGATGGTAAATTGAAAGAATTTAGACGGTCTGTATAACTTGTTAGGGAGCGAAGTTTCTTCTGATGAACAGACAAGTAAAACAGAAAACGCTTTTGTATCCTTTCGATCCGAACTTGGTGGCACTTATACTGAGGGTTCCATACACTAGAACAATACTCCAATACACTTCTAACCAGCGCAAAGTATGCAGTAATCAGAGCTGTTCTATTTTTAAAATTCTTGCAGTTGCGCCAAACGAACCACTTTTGCACTGGGTATAAGAAATAATGTTTATGTAAGTGTAATTGCATATTTATGTATGTTTATTTTATTGTGTTCGTTATATTATTGATATATAAGTATCTCTTTTGGTATAATGTTGATAGTTGACAGGCCGTGCACCATAAAATGTTTCTGTTTAGCTCAATGGTTGATTGCTAAAGAATGCCTTATGGCATTAAGTCCGCCATTTGTACACTTTTTGTTTTATGCAAAGACGAAACTGTTACAGGAAGTCAAGACTAATGACAGTAATGATACAAGTGTGTTTTATGCTAAAGCACGTTCAAAGCAGGGGCCTCCGTATAAAGGTCATCGAATTCCAAGATGTTGTTCTTGCAATAAACTTGGACATCTTAGCAAAGACTGTAATGTGAAGAGCGTTGAGAATGATAACTCGTTTGTTGCCATCTTTTCTGCCACTACCAGCTATGATTCCGGATGGCTAATAGATAGTGGATCGGCTATGCATATGACGATGTGCAAGGACTGGATTTATGACAAGTCACCACCTCCAATCAAAACGATCAGAGTGGCGAACAATAAGGAACTCCGAGTTGAGTGCAGCGGCAAAGTAAACATCGACGTGCTACAGAACGGATCGAAAAGCACAATACAAGTGACTGATGTTCTTTATGTGCCTGAGCTGTCAACGAATCTTCTCTCCGTCAGTCAGATGAATAAAAACAAATGCGGTATAAAGTTTAACAGCAATGGTTGTCGAATTTTCAACAAACATAAGAAAGAAGTAGCAACAGCAAAGCTTGTGAATAATATGTATAGGCTTAATACTGCCTCCGTTCAAGCTTTTTGCTCCGGAAGTGCTCCCGATGACAGTTATCTATGACATCAACTTCTTGGTCATCTCAACTTCTCCGACTTAAAGAAGCTTGAAGATCATACAAAAGGCGTGAAAATGTCTACGAGCACCAAGGTCACCTGCATTCCTTGTCTTAAGGGTAAACAGGCAAGGCTTCCGTTCAACAATGAAGGCTCCCGGGCAAGTCAAAGTCTAGCAGGGTCGTTCTCAAAATATTTGCACCGCCACCTGTCAACAGGTCTGTCTTAGAAGAAGTTTTTTACACCGCATTATTTTAAATATTCAATTATCATCACATATCTAAAGACAATTTTTACATAGAGGCCAAATGCTTTCAATTAAAAGTAAAGTATATTAATAGACAAAAAAACGATTTAAAACTAGGTTTTGTCGGTCACTTGCCGTGTCCCAACGCGAGGTACTCATGTTTCGTTGTAATAAAAACATATACATTACCGACTTAGCTTAAGTTCAGTACTCCATTTTATTTTCATATATGATGAAGATTGAATAGTTACTACCATATCGAATAATAATACTATGCTTATTTTGCGAATTATTTGCAATTTAAGTTTGTCCACGCCATTTTTTGTCGTTCACTTGTCATGAGACAAACATTACAATTGTGTGACTACTATTTCGTTTCCCCTGCCTAACCCCGCATAAATCGAGACCTTCAGTTGCCAGGTGGCAACTAAAGACACTTACTACTACTTTATGACACTAAAGTAGATTTTTTCGCATTAGGGTGCAGTGCACTCTAAACTTGACCGATTGCTTATCTTAACGCGGCCTGTCGGGGGGCGAGGGGTGTGTATCGATCAAGGGGGATTCCCAAGCAATCGACAAACGTTATAGAAGTAAAATAAATATAAAATAGTGACTGCCAATCTTGTCATATTGACACCAAAATTATGTCTTTTCCAAAACTTTATCAAGCGGTAGCGACCTCTAAAATTGATTTAAGAAAAAAAAAAACTAGCTTGCGTTAATTAGGGTACTAGAACATAATGGCGGGGTGAGACAATGACTTTTTGAAAGTTAATTTTTAAGCAACACCCTATTGACCGTCCTAACGGCATTTTGTGAGCCATTTTGGCAACATGACTTTTCCGATGTAAAAAAGCCTGCTGAATTCGATTCTGGATGTTGCCAAGCCGAATTTTGCCCCCCTCCCCCCATTTCCCCCCTTTTTACCTCAAAATATGTCCCTAATCACGGTTTTTACAGTTTTATACAAAAAGTATTAGAGCTAGAAAAAAAGTGTCAAAGACGAGACTGATCTCTATAAAATTTGCTATAACATGGTGTATAAATTTTTTTAGTAGGCCTTATGGTTTGTGAGCAATATCTTCCCGAACTTCATAGAATGGTAGAAAAATCTAAATATCGGCTTCCTTTACCGTCCTATCGGCATTTTGGGATCCATTTTGGCAACATGACTTTTCAGATGTAAAAAAGCCTGCTGAATTCGGTTCTGGATGTTGCCAAGCCGAATTTTGCCCCCCTCCCCCCATATCCCCCCCTTTTGACCTCAAAATATGTCCCTAATCACGACTTTTACGGCTTTATACAAAAAGTATTAAAGCTAGAAAAAAAGTGTCAAGGACAAAAATGATTTCTATAAAATGCACTGGTTGGTCTCGATAGCTGAAATTCGACGTTGGTATTCAACGTTTCCATATAAATTATTCTTAGTTTTGCCCGACTATGGTACTCGTAATGTCAAAGGGAAAAGTATTAAGTTATGTATTTATATGTTCCACGATAGCGATGAAACTACTCGACAGATTTTGATTACTGAGTATATTTTAACAGACTTCAAAGTAGGATGTAGCGATACAGCGATATTTTTTTATCTTACATATGCATTTATATATACTGCATCATATTATGTAAAAACTGAAAATATTGAAATAAAATAAAAGTTTAAAAAACTTAAAACCCGACTACGGAGAAACGAACTAAAAAGTTAAAAACAAGGTAGAAAAATCGCGTATCAACGCGTTTTTCCACAAGACAAGACATTTGAAATAAATAAATGATTAAATGATTAAATGATTGACATGTAAAAAGTTCTCATATATATTTTTTACTGAAGTCTTCTGTTAGTTAACACGTTCACTGCGAGAGAAGGCACAAAAAGCCCCATCCGTGGCCGAAACCCTGTGCGGCAACGAAAATTGTGTACTTTCGTACGGTGCGGGGAGCGTATCTTGGCCGATCGTTGGAGTAGGACAGAGACAAATATAGTTTTATGTATAGTTCTTAAATGATAACATGGCATACTTAGTTTACGTGAGAGGCACATTAGACCTCTCCCGCACTGAATGACTTTTTTTTCATTTCAGTGCGGGAAGGGGTCCAATAGACCTTCGACCCATCAGACGCCCCATCCGCACTGAGTGTGTACCAATGTCAACGGGTAGTGTTGTGCCACACGCGAAAGGTGATAGACGATTGTTTTTTATTGCGTAGGTATTGTTTGTGTTTGTTTCGAATAATTTTCGGTAAGAAAAATGAGTGTACCATCAAGGAGGACCAAAAAGAAGTTGGATTGTTTAAATTCGACTCGGATGAAGAAAACGATAGTGAGGGATTAAGTTATCAAAAAGTATACCAAGTTAGTCAAAATATAAATAATGAAAATGTTACCGGAGGCGTGGACATAACAGTTACGTTATTTGATTCGGATAGTGATGAATTAATGATAGCATTTTTAACCTAAAACTTCGTAAGGTGTACGTATAAAACGTAACGTATTCTCACCCGACAATATAGCAATCGTTTCCCATCCCTAATATTGCTTAAGTCGGTCAATTCAGTGCGGCAAAAGGTCTAAAAGACCCCATAATTTAATTTTTTTTTTTAATAGTTCTAAAAGTCCGAGACCGGGGCGAAGCCAGAACCATATTGCTTAACAGATGAAGATTGCTTAGGTATAAATCTTTATGCAGTACGGTAAACCCCCACAGAAAAAAATATTTTTTTTTTTCTTACATATGGTGGGGCACAATGGACCTACTGCCGCACTGAAGTTTGAGTAGGGTAGAGGCTCTTTGGACCTATTAACGCACCAGAATAACAAACATGTAAATCAGGCTCGCAGCCAACGTGTTAACAACAATTACATTATAATTTAATTCAAATGCCGTAGTCGTGCGTTGTCGACTATCAAAAAAACTGCAACTATACAACGAAATTTCCGTATTTCTAGTGAGATGGCCATCATCATCACTGATTGAGTACCTAAAATAAGTCTTGTAAAACTCTTCTTTTAATATTAATATGATAACGATGTGTAGCTTTGTAATAATGCTGTGCGTCCGTTTTATTCTTGACAACTAGACACTATAGGTAGGTTTTTCGCTACACAAAATACCATGTTCTTTAAAAAAATAAGAAAACTAAATAAAATAAATTCTGCTGCTACGGCTACTATATTATATAAGCGGCTTAATGCTCTTTAACTGTTTGGAGATATGTAAAAGGAAGATTGTATCGTAGGTAGTTAATGCCACAACGCACGACTACGACATTTGAATTAAATTACTATAATGTAATTGTTGTTAACTAACAGAAGACTTCAGTAGAAAAAAATATACAAGAACATTTTACATGTCAAATGTCTTGTCTTGTGGAAAAAGGCGATGATACCCGATTTTTCTACCTTGTTTTTAACTTTTTAGTTCGTTTCTCCGTAGTCGGGTTTTAAGTTTTTTAACCTTTTATTTTTTTTAAACAACAAACGCTTCAATGAGTTAAAACTATTATCTATTCTGTGCCATAGACTAGCACTCCATCGTGCCGGCTCGTCTACACGGTTCTACATGAGTACACGACCCTCCACAATGACCGAGTCTTTTTCTGCTGCCTCCATGCCTACCGCCAACTTATACGCCTTCGCGAAGTCCAAAACCTCTTCTATAAAACCGCTGGTGTATCGTCTCACTGTGAAGTCCACAAACCAGCTGATCCTCCAACCAACCCCCAAATTCACAAGAGTTTTAGACATACTTTTGAGCACAGCTACCTACATGATCTGAAATACTTTCATTTGTACCTTGCTTTCTATGTTTTGACGACACGCTTGGCGCAGTTTGCAGACACCTGCCTACTGAGCCGGCGGTCCCGGGTTCGAATCCCGGCCGGGGCAAATATTTGTGTGATGAACTCGAATATTTGTTCTTGGGTCATGGATGTTATCTATATATGTATTTATATATTATGTATATCGTCGTCTAGTACCCATAGTACAAGCTTTGCTTAGTTTGGGACTATGTCGATTTGTGCATGATTGTCCCACAATATTTATTTATTTATTATTTATTTATGTACAGGCTAAAAACGTTCCGCTGATACTCTTGGTTTAGGTTGCAAGTATCTTTCGTATAGTCGTTAACTGTAAAAAAGTACTAGTTGTAGGTTTATCCGGTGTGCATAAATTCACTAACAGCTGTTCATATTACTCTTATCAAAGTAGGCACAAAATGCTCCGCTTTAATATCGTTAACAACAAAATACTGCTCCAAACGGTCCACATATTATTATAACCGCCAATTATCCGTTCCTAATTTACATTCCGGTATTCGACTGACCGCCATTGTTAAAACGATACACTCGCGACTTTCAACAAACACGAATAATATAATGTCTTATCAGTCCGCTTGCACACGTAAACACATAAACACTTTTCGTAATAAAGGTCCAAATCGCCTGCCTGGTCGTGACTATGATTTTTGGGAATACGGGAACTAGGGACTAAGCTGGTTACAGAGAAACATTACACACGTAATTGCTTGTAGGCTATTTAATCACTTTAATCCAAAACGGACTGAAGTGACAAATATATATCAATCTATAAATAAATAATATAAATAAATAAATATTAAGGGACAATCATACACAAATCGACCTAGTCCCAAACTAAGCAAAGCTTGTACTATGGGTACTAGACGACGATATACATAATATATAAATACATATATAGATAACATCCATGACCCAAGAACAAATATTTTGCACAAATATTTGGCCCGGCCGGGATTCGAACCCGGGACCGCCGACTCAGTAGGCAGGTGTCTACCAACCGAGCCAAACGCGTCGTCAAAAAATATCTACCTACATAATATGTATACCCACAAACATACATCACATGAAGGGAGTGATAGATATTGCACCAGTAAAGAGAGACATCAATGGCCGAGAATCCTGACGCTCAGACCAGACAGGACCTTACTGGAATATTCGGGCTCATGTCATGGGGAACCCATGGAGGGTACGAGAGTGTGATTCCGCGAGGTATAAAAGGGCGCCGACGGCCGGCAAGTCAGTTAAGTTTTAAATACGATACACAGTGCGAACAAAGTCATAATACGGAGTGAAGAATCTTTAAGTGATAAGTACCTTCGTTTAACAATTTAAGTACAATTTGGGTGAATTGTGAGTGTGTGATTTCGTAATAAAGTGTTCGTTTTGATAGGCGTGCGGACAATTTTTCTTGAGGATTTCAATCGAATATATTTTTTATTGGGATAAATGTCTATACGGGACTACCTACACTTAGCCTGCTCTAAAAGTCAGGAATGACAGTAAAAGTTCAACATTCCTACAGAGAACTAAAAACGCTCCATACTACCTGCCTACCTACATATGACGTCGTCTGTGGATCGGGTACCAGTATTTGTATGGAAAAAATAAGTAATTTGCCAGTTTTACCGTGAAAAAGTGCGTTTAAGTATAGTATTATTGTTTTGTTAAATTATGAGGATTCCAAAAATAATCTCAATATTCCTTTTGGGTAAAAAAAAAACAAATTTTTGGTAATACCTTTGAAGTCACATAATCAAACATCGTTTTTGTTTTTTTTATTCTTTGTATCATGATCATGACATATTCAGCTAATTTTTATCATATATACAACTACCATAGCTGGGCACCGTTAATCAAAAAGTTAACTTCGTTAATCGTTAATCCGCTACAAAAAAAGTTAGCTTCGTTAAACGTTAAAGCGTTACATTTCGGAAGAATTAACGGAAGTTAACGTTAATCGTTAACCCGTTAATATGTGTAAAATTGCATTTTTATATCGTTGCGTTAGTGAACTTACATACGACGCTTACACGCAAAAAGTATTTGCTGGCCCGATCTGGATACAAATTCCACATACTCAGTCAAATGTGGCCATGGATTCTCATCAGGACCGCTGGAATCCGATTGCATGTCTTCCATGATATGGTTTTAATTACTAGTTACTACACTGCACAGTACACTTTTTCTATCTAACTAAATTACACTGCACTCTTCTTTATCAACACGCAAATGATCACTGACAGTAATTTATAATAACAATAACAAACAAAACACTCGTCATTCTAAGCACCGGCGCTAAGTAATGAAATGATCAAACGAAACAAATCTCTTCCCAGTTTTCTCACTCGCACGCGCCGGCAAAATATATCTAGTTTTGTTTTTGTTTCACTCTCTGCCACGCGCCGCCCGGTACTTGTCGTTTCATACTTGTCTGAACCTGTTTTTTCGCGCCGCGCCGCCGCGGTGCCGTGCGCTGAATAGTAGGCATTGGATTAACGATTAAGGGCCTTTCACACTTGCGATTTGCGAGCGTATTTTCTATACAAATAAGCGACGCGTCGAACACGCTGCGCGATCGCCTTCATACAAAATACGCTCGCAAATCGCAAGTGTGATAAGGCTCTAACGGACTTCGGCATATTAACGGAAGTTAACGTGTCCGTTAACATTTTTAAAAGTTAATCCGTATATCAAAATGTTAACTTCGTTAATTAACGATTAACGGATTAACGAGTTAATTCCCAGCAATGACAACTACACTATGTTGTATAATTGAACATCAGTCGCTCGTATTCCATATTGGTGGATTAATTTGTGCTTTTTCTATCGAACACGAACCCCACGCTCCTAACAATATTTTAGGGGATAAGGATAAGGCGAACTAAGCCATGGTTATACTATGGGTACTAGACACCCAAATACTCAATGAGTTATATAAATACTTAAAAACAAATAATCTTCCTTGTCTTTATAATACAATAAAACAACATTTCATGGCTAAATATTTCCTTATTAGAAACAGTTTCTTTCGACGCGCCTCGCCTAAGTAACTATTTACTTTTTTGCAGACTTACTCCAAGGTCAGTGTAAACTGCCACCGCTGGCCACGCTGAGCCGGCGTTGAGCGCGCACGCGCACGCGGAGCGCTCTAACGTCACCGCCAGCCGACGGGCTCGGGGTGGACGACGGGAGTGCGCGACATACAGGACATGCTGACGTGTGACACACTATTCAATTAGACCAATTATGATTCAATTTATAGCATAATGCCTGACGAACATATTGCATATTATATATTATATACAATACGAGCATATAGGACGGCTGCCCATCAAAACCTAGTAAGTGAAAAAAAAAAAAACATTTTTGTTTTTAATTTATATAATTTGTAACAACCTAGTAAACCCCCACTCGGATACAGAGACACCAGCTCATAAATCGTTATAAGTAACAGAACGTTCAAAGCCTCGAAACCTAGTAAGTACTATGAACAGTTCTGCAGCTCATTGCACATGGCATATATTATGTTTTAGTAACTTTTCACCATTGTAAAACCCAGTAGGTCACATACCCCATATCAAAACACAGTAAGGGTGTGAGACATACTAGTTTGTTTCGGTGTGGTCAGAGGGGGGGTCTGACTTTAGCCTGACTAGGTCCTCTACCCGGAAGTCGTGGCGCGGAGGGGACGCGGCACACCGAGCATCACTGTGCTCAGCCAGTCCGCCGGCGCAGCCACATCGCGTGCTTGCTTACATTAAGGTAACAAATATTTTGTACCCCCAAAAATTTTCGAACCGCAAATCAGTATCACCTATAACATGAAACAAAAAAAAAATACTTGCACCAAAATAAGGTAGCCTAAAATTACAATGCTTCTACCTATTTTAATCATGACTGAACTTCTAAAGCCTTTTCCTTTTCATAACCCGATTTCTTTCCCCTATCCTCCCGCCCTAAGTCAGACTGATTGGGTTCAGTCTATTCACGACGCAGTCCATGCGCCCGCGTCACCCAAAACAAAATACCCCTGTGGCGCGGAGATAATCCCATTAGCGGGTTATACTCCCACACAAAGTCCGACCACTGGTAGTGAGGGCTAACCACTTAACCAGCCCTGATACAGTTAAGGTCATGTCTTAAAAAAAAAGTTCTAATTGTATTCGAACACCAAATTTAGTGAATGTGCACCAAATTTTGAGGACCAAATTATTGCTATATTAGCCCCTGAATTATAGCACTATATTTTTTTTTATCTATCCAAATATCATAAACCCTCCATGATGCGTTCAAGAACCGCACACTATGACCACCATAAAAATAGACTGTTTTGTAAGAACAAATTTCGTATCTGGGTGATTATCTCAGCGAAAAAAAATTGCGGCGGAATTGATAACTATAGTGTGAAACAATTGTTTTAAAAGTTTTAATTTTTTTCTGAAAAGAAGACACAAATTACTATCTTAAGCCAAATCGCAAAGTATTTTCAAAGTCATTTATGTTCAAAAATTATTTTTTTTGCGGTAAAATGATAATTTTGGTGCGGCGTCCAGTATTCGTTGTTCCTCATAAATGTCTTTGATAGAACCATATAATCAATGTTTTAAACTAAAACTGCATTTATTTATAATCTTTATTAGTTTAAGTATATTATAAGGATATATAAATAAAGATTAATACATAAATAGATACTCAAAATTGAGCACTAAGAGTTGTCCGGGTGAAATTGATAATTTTGGTGGTAAATATTGAAAATGTGTTTATGGTTGAATGAAACGCAACAAGACCAGCAAACGTGTGTTAACCTGTTCGTTTAGTTCCGTTCCGGCATGGAGCGACGACACACACGTCGTACCTTGCTGGATCTGTCCACCAGCACGTAAGTATCTAATTTTGGTGTGTTCAAAATACTTTTTGACACAATTTTTGTGGTATATGTTTCTAGTGACTTAGCAATCATTGACTGTGTGTGAATTGTGTGTAAGACGTGTTAAAGGTTTCCTTTTTAAAATATAAAGTTAAATTGGAAGTAAATAAGACGGATAATTTTAAATATTTTTTTTAATCACTGTTTCTAATTTCGGTGGATCAATTTTGGTGGTTTTGGTGGTAATTTGAAAGTCACCAAAATTGCTTGATGCCACCAGAATTGCTAATTCTGTAATCTGTATATAATTACATATGTGTAATCGCATTTCCAACACTTTTGACTCGGTGAATTTATTTGAAGTCAAGTATAAACACAATACATTTAATATTACAAGCTGTCGGTGAGGGTAATCTTAGCTTAGATATGCATATGCTGGTGGCGGATTCTATAGCTCCTATCCTTTCCTATATTACTTTTTTTTAAGATCACCGACGATATTCGTCTTAATATAGAATATAGAAAAGTGACTATATTGGTGCTCCTAGATTTTAGTAGTGTTTTTAACACTGTTGATTTTGATATTCTTCTCAGTTTACTTAGTACTTTAAATATATCTCCAACTTCACTGTCCTGGTTTCGTGATTACCTCTTTGGGGGACAGCAGCGGGTTCGAGTTGATGACCGATTTTCTAGCTGGTGTGAACGGTCTTCTGGTGTCCCTCAAGGGGGCATACTCTCTACATTACTCTTTTCTGTCTTCATTAACGGAATCACCAACCACAGTCACTCTCCTCCTCGTTCCATGTCTATGATGATTTTGGCTCCTTGGTTTCGCAAATCAATTTAGACCTGGAATCAATCCGTGCTCAATTCTTCGGTTTGATGAAGAATGCCAAGAAGTCGCAGGCTATTGTCGTTGGAAGCCCCTTATTTCCAAGTTTGGCATTACTATAGATCAATCTTTGTCATGGGCACCTCATATTTTTGAGATCAGTAGGAAACTTTTCGCGTCCCTTCTTTCATTGAGGTGTCTGCAGAATTTCTTTCCTGTTCATACGAAGATCATGCTTGTCCGCTCTCTTTTGCTTTGGTCTCCGCATACATGTTCTTTGTCTTTTGTATAATGTCCTTTTCATTCCTTCTTCTCCTCCTTACCTTGCAGAGTAGTTCTTTAACATGGCGGATGGTAGTGGCCATCGCCTGCGGTCAAGTGCGAATCTGGCTCTACATAGATCTCATGTTTACGAGGTGTCTTCTACAGTGCGCGCCGTGAAATTATGGAATAAATTGTCTCCCGCCCTAAGGCAGCATCCGTAGCATCGTTCAAGGGGAAGTTCAAGAAATTGTGGCTGTCGAACGAATGATTATTTGATTAGGTAGCTGTTTTTGTTATAATTATGATTATAATTATGTTATATGTATTAATATAGATATTACGTAATATGTATTACATTGACTGTTTGCATATCTCTCTCTCATTTGGTTTTGCATTTTCATTTGTACTATTGTAAAGTTATCGTATTGTACATGTTGCTTGGTTTGTCTGCTATTTTTTTGTGTTTAACACTCATTTAATCGAAGGTTAATTGGAAGAAATCCCTTAAAGGGATAAGTTCGCTTTTGCGTTTGACAAATATTAATTTTTAGCACAAGTAACTAATTTTGGTGTAGATGTACAATTCTGGTGGCAGGCAAATTACTAAAATTATAATATCTTTAAAACTATTATGTATAACAAAGGGCCATTACTACACAATATTGGTTATGACTTAATTCGTATTATTGATATATAATTTTGACTCCAACATCAAAAATAAAAAAAACCACCAAAATTAGGTAAATTTCGAGCTTGTTGAAATTCACCCATCTGTAGAATTGTTATTATTGCTAAATAATAACATCGATTTCGATAATATTATTCATTCAAATTTCGAACATCTCTGAAAAACAAAGAAATTTGATTTGACCTCTATTCTAATATCAGTCGAGATGACGTTTAGTTCGAAATGAATTGTCAATTTGCAATCAAATTAGTCAAATGTCGCACGTAAGTAAGATATCCAACGATATGATAGTTGGGGCCGACTCTAGTTTGTCTCTGAGTTGAAAAAAAAACTATGACAGCTGCCAGAAAACTTCATTACCGCCATTACCGGGTGAAATTTGTCATAATGTGCGGCTCCTAAATGTATCATGGAGGCTTATGATATGTGGCTAGATAAAGTAGGATATGTAACCGTACATAATTAGGCATTAAAACACTCGTGTGATGTTATTATGAAACTTGCCTTCGGCTCGTTTCATAAACCCACACGCGTGTTTAATACCCTTCATTATGTACAGTCACATAAACTACTATAAAATGTAGGCACACTAACAAACATTGTATATTATAATTCAATAATATTAGCTGAAAATTTGGCAAAATGAAAGGACCACTTTTATCTATCAGGATATGTAGGTTATAGAGCTGAGTTTAATTTTATCTACTCTCCCCCCTCTCAGGGGTGAGCGTCACCACCCCGCGCCCTCGAATGTGTCCCGGAGCGCGGCATTTTCCACTTTAAAAGAAAACCGTGTACGATACATACAAAGTGTATAGGAACAAAATTATCCTGAATAAATTTACTATAAACCTTTCATACATACTGAGCTGGACGCCTTGGATACGAGGGTCCGTCAGCTGCTCACTACACACCGCATGAGGCACCCACGCTCGTCAGTTATGAGAATGTACATCCCGCGTAAGTGTGGAGGCCGTGGCTTTTTAAACGCCAAGGACCTCCATAACCGCGAGGTGTGCAGTCTTAGGGTCTATTTCCTAAACAACGAGTGTGAGATTCATCGCGATTTAGTAGCAGTTGACAAAGGCCTCATCTCTCTCTCCTTAGCAAACGAGAACTGGCGCAGACCAAAGGTGCTTAGCACCGATGACCGCAAGGCCGTATGGAAGAGTAAGGACTACTGGACACGGCGCGCATTGTCAGGAGGTTCCTCTCTCTGCAACCCTAACCACCGGTAGTCTGGGCCCTGCCCCGCTGGGAGCGGAGCGTCAAAATGCTTGCATGAACAATTAACTCACTATAACTCAAAACAAGCATTATGAATAAAAACATATTATGAAGAAAAAGTGTATTCGAGTTGTCTGATACCACTGTATATGCCATACGATTAAATAATAATAAATGTTATGATTGACAAGTTTATTGTAATTTATGATTCTGAATGAAAGAAATATGAAAATCAGCATTATGGGTACACAGATAATCTTAGTGACGACATTATGAATTACGATGTTCTGAAAACTGTCTATTATGAACTCGGTTGGTAGTAGTACAAATTTATGACGGACAAATGTATGAAGTAAAAAAATCGGAAGAGTGATGATTCTGACTACAAATCGGTAGTAGAAGAAAAATTCGGAGGATCAATTTTATGTGAGCCAATATGGACCCGTTAAATAGATTTGGAGTTATTGAGGGGTCAAAAGTGGCTCCAAACGGTTCGTGTAAAATAATACACGGCTGCTGCTCGCCAGTCCCTGCGGTGAACTTGGCTGGACACGCTGCCGCGTGTCTAGATTAATGGGTTAGGTTATGTTAGAACTCCGACCACATCAGCGCGCTAGCCAACCGAGCGAAGCGAGCGTACCGCGGCAGCCGAACAGAACCGAACATCCGAATTGAGGATCGGGTCGAACGAGCGCGGCGCCTGCAGTGCGGAGTCCGGGGATTGGTTGAGCGCACGTTGAGTGGGAGGGGCTTCCTAAGTTTAGCCACAGGGGCGACAAGGGCCTATCGGTGAACTCGTGTCGTGCGTCAGTGAGTAGTGCCGCGTCTACGCGTAGGGTTGGCGGTTTAGCTACCGCGGCACAATGAAATAATAATTATTACTTAATGAAAAATGTTTATTTATTTTAAGGTTTAAAATATATAAATATTTTGACGACGCGGTTGGCGCACTGGTTAAGCAACTGCCTACTGAGCCGACGGTCCCGGGTTCGAATCCCGGCAAGGGCAAATATTTGTGTGATGAACACGAATATTTGTGCCTTGGTCATGGATGTTCTATGTATTTAAGTATTTATTTATCTATATAAGTATGTATATCGTCTCATAGTACCCATAACGCAAGGCTTCTTGAGCTTAATTTGGGACTAGGTTGATTTGTGGAAGGTTGTCTGATATTTATTTATTTATTTAGTATAATAGTCTTGATATATGTTATAAATTGCTTACTTTTATATATTTTCTGTTTTTGCGAGTTACTTTAAACATTTTATTATTATTTTCAATTACGGCGAAGATTCGAAATCGTACGAACAGTTTTTTCAAAAAGTCTAATGGGAAGCATTCACAAGGCATATCAAAAGGTAAAGGTACATCGAAAAGTATGAAAGCGCATACGACGCGGCGCGAGCGAACAATGTGAATTGATTCGAGCAGAGACGGCGGCGCGCGGCGGTGTGACCCTTTGAGTCGTCGAGCCGAGAGATGATGATGATGATGATATATATTCTTTGGTTTAGCATCATTCGGTCATTCTCCAGATTCGTGTTCTAATTCTAATTAACGCGGCGCTTTTTTTCTACTTACTTTTCAATCATTTTCATCTCAAATATAGTAACATATCGATCATTGAAACTTAAACGTGGAGAGGGCACTTTATAATTATTAAAGGTTAATTACTTAGAAGCAAATTATTTTTTTTATGACGCGTGAATTAGAAAAACGACGTGTTAATTAGAATATTTTACTTTTGTATGGCGCGTGAATTAGAAAAGCGCACCGTTAATTATACAAATTCATGTTACGATTTATTTGGTGATATGCATACATTTTATGGCAATCATAGTGGAGGGGGTTTATTGAGGTAAAAATAGCGCATTAATTTGCTCGCTAAGATTTGGTGATCATTTAATAAATATTTTGGGTTTTTTAGTGGCTTATGGCTTATGTTTAATGGAGCACCAGATGTATTAAAAAGTAACGACAAAAAATCACTAACGGTAAATTAGCACCAAAATAAATCCCCAAATTAATTTAAAAATGATAACCAAAAGTTGTAGTACTGATCACCAGATAGAGTAAAATTTATTAGCACAAAAATCACTTTTGGCGACTGAAAATTGTATAAAGTATATTGTATTGAATGTGCTCCAAATTTAGAACACCAATTTTATGTAAAATTATAACCATAAATATTGAAACTTGCTATCCTACTTCAAGTAAATAACTCCACATTAATGATTTTCTAACCCAAAAAAAGTTAACGTTCTCCAAAAATGTATCACCATTTTAATATGAAATTACATTCAAATATGTATCATCTTGTATCCTAAAAAAATTTATTAAAAAAGATCAAAATGCCCACTCTACCAAAAAGTCCATTGTATGAAATGGTATGTATGTATGTATGTAATCACTTTATTGTACACAAAAACAATTCACAAAACTTCAAAAAATAAAAAAATAAACACGTACAAAGGCGAACTTATCCCTATAAGGGATCTCTTCCAGTTAACCTTTGAGCAAATGAGAAAATAATGGGATATCCAAGAAGATAGACAAACGAACAATTTAGTATGCACAGATACACTAAGGACTAATGTCTTAATATAATAAAATATGTGTAATTCCAAAATATAATACATATAGATATAATTAAATATAAATAAATATCATATATATGAAGTAATCACTCTAATCAATTAACTTCGACGAGATCAGGGATCTAAAAGCCATAACTTTTTTAAGTTCTCCTTAAGCGATGCCACGGATTGTGACTGCCTCACGGATACCGGCAACGCGTTCCATAATTTAACTGAGTGGACTGTGAAAGATTTCCGATAAGTGCGCAATTTACTGGGCGGAAAGGCAAGAGCGAGACTGACACTCGAACGCAGGCGGTGTACACTGCCAGACGCCATATAGTTAAATCTTTCGGAAAGGTACAGAGGTGAAGCAGGGTTGAATAATACATTGTAGAGCAATGACAGGACATGCACAATGCACATCTCTACGACGGCGAATCGGAAGCCAGCCGAGCTGTGCACGGTAATGAGAGACATGATCAAACTTTCTTAGACCAAAAATAAATCTTATGCACACATTTTGAAGACGCTCAAGCTTGTTAAGCAGCTCCTCCTTAAGGTCCAGGAAAGCAATGTCACCATAATCAAGCAGAGGAAGCAAAAGCGAACGTGCGAGAGAAATTTTTGTGTGAAATGGTAGGAAGTTCTGCAGACGCCTCAGAGAATGAAGTGACGCAAATAATCTCCTGCTGATCTCGGATATCTGCGCTGACCACGACAGTGTCTGATCCATAATGATGCCCAGATTTTTAACATTTGAGGCGAGGGGTATCGTTATACCATCAAAAAGTATATCTGGTAGCAACTGGTCTGATATTTTTGTAACAAAGTGGAGACTTCCAATGACAATCGCCTGCGATTTCTTTGCATTAATTTTTAATCCGTAATTAGATGCCCACACACGAATGGATTCTAAATCTCCATTGATTATATCAACCAACGAAGGAAATTCTTCTATGCTAGCTGAAGCATAAATTTGTAAGTCATCCGCGTAAAGATGATAATAAATTTGGAGCACATTCAATACAATTCTTCACGCCGGACCAGCTTTGTCTTCTTTATAAGACTCAAGTTCGGTCGTGCGTTGAGTACTGCTCGCATCTTTGGGATGGCTCTGCCCAATATCTACTCGATGCTCTTGACAGATTGCAGCGTCGGGCGGTCCGCATCATAGGTGACGAGAAAAGTACCAGATTCCTCGAACCCCTTCAATTACGTAGGGACATTGGGTCGCTGAGCGTTTTCTATCGCCTATACCATGGCGAGTGTTCTGAAGAGTTATTTTCTCTTATCCCACCCTCCCCTTTCCGTCATAGAACCACACGTGCCAGCTTGCGATGTCATCGCCTCACCGTGGAGAATATTCCCACCCGTACCAAGAAGTTTGGCAATTCCTTCATCTGCCGAACTATTAAAGTATGGATAATTATTAGATATTATTAGATATGATAATTGGACTTCAGTGACCTTGCAATGCCATCAATAAAAATTGAAAAAAAAAGAAGTGGCGAGAGCACACCTCCCTGCGGGACACCAGCGGAAAGGTCACATCACTCAGAGACCTGGTCGTCAACTCTAACACGCTGGCGCCTTCCGAAAAGGTACTCCCTGAACCACGCTAAGGCGGCATGAGATAAATTAAGCGTCTGAAGGATTCCTAAAAGAATATCATAATCTATAGTATTGAAGGCACTGCTGAAGTCCAACAAAACAAGAATAGTGAGTTTTTATTTTCGATATTAAAGCGAATGTCATCGGTAACTTTAACCAAAGCTGAGGTGGTGCTATGCCCAGGACGGAAACCAGATTGGAAAGGATTTAACAAATTGTTCCTGTTGAGGTGTGATAGGAGGCGACGATTGACGAAATGCTCTATAATTTTGGACAATACGGGGAGAATAGATATTGGACGGTATTGGGACAAGTTGGATGGATTAGAGGTTTTGGGAAGTGGGATAACCTGAGCATATTTCCAAATAGAGGGAAAGGTTCCAGAGGTAAAGGAATAATTGATGATGTCCGAGAGGATGGGAGCGATATGGTCCGTCACGCGCATGAGCATATCCAAGCTAAGCCTATCTTCACCGATAGCCTTCGTCTTAATAGTTTTGAGAATTGCCAGAACTACTTGCGGTGAAATGCTACCCAGCTCAAAGGTAGGTGAGTCGGGGTGTTGGGTATTAGCAAGAGAAGAAAGAGTAAGTTGTTTAACACAAGTATCTAGAGTAACCGGAGACGCACTGAAATGTTGATTAGCGGCGTCTAGATCAAGAACACCGGCAGAACATTGTGAAGCTTTGCCCACCCCAAGTGACTTTAAGAATTTCCAGAGCTTAGCCGGAGGGCAATTATCGATAGAGTTGTGAATATATTCCCTCCTTGCGTCACGGCAAGCTCTGTTGCATCGATTACGCAGCGCGATATAAGCCAGACGATTGTCCTCCGAAAAATGGAATCTTAGTTTAATGCGAGCTCTATTCCGTTTTCCCCTTTAGGCGAGGCAGGTCGTTTTCGTGGAAAGTCAATGTAGTGAAACGTCATGTTAGTTTTACGTCTATTTCGAAGGACGTATTTTTCTGGGATAGTCATCTTCTAAGTGCGTCTATTTCGCAGCACGTCAATTTCTAGGTTAGTCATCTTCTAAGTAGGTCTATGTCGCAGGACGACATTGTCTGGATTAGGCGTCTTCTAAGTAGGTCTATTTCGCAGGATGTCATTTTCTAGTTTAGTCATCTTCTACGTGGGTCAATTTCGCAGGACGTCATTTTCTGGGTTCGTCATCGCCTAACTAAATCTATTTCAACGAAATTCTCTAGGCTTGTAACTAATCTTATGGTATCTTTTTGTAGTAACCTATTGTATTATATCTGTAAAAGTTGTAATTATATTAATAGAGATAAGCAAATAACGTTGAAGTTGTTAAACGTAGATGACCTACTAAGAATTTGACTAGCTAAGAACATGGCATCCTTCGAAATTGACGGTAAGCGAAGATGACCTGCTGAGAAGGTGACCAGCTAAAAATATGACGTCCCTCGAAATTGACACGAAACGAAGATGACCTGCTGAGAACATGACGTTCCTCGAAAGTGACACGAAACGAAGTTGACCTACTAGGAAACTGACTAGCTGAGAACATGACGTCCTTCGAAATAGTCAGGAATCAAAGATGATCTGCCGAGAAGGAGACGAACCGAGAACATGACCTTGCTCGAAATTCACTCAAAACGAGGATGACCTGCCTCGCCTAAAGGCGTTTTCCCACTAACGACTTTATGGCAGATGTAAGCCAAGGCGAAGGAAGATGCATTGGCTTTAACGGAGCATGCTTATCATAAATCGCAAGCAATATGGCATTGAAAGCCTCCAACTTATGATATATTGTTGAAAAATTCGATGCTAGGCCAGTCCGCATTGTAAAGGTCTTCATGAAACGCCTGCAGATCAATGCCACGAAGGTTACGGCGTAATATAATTTTATGTCTCTGCTTTGGAGGACGAATTTTGAATGAAGCAAAGATCAAATCATGACATGAGAAAGCAGCAGCATTAAAATTACCATGAGAGGAGACTAAGTCGGAAGAAGAAGTCATGATTAGATCTAAAAGAGAAGGTGGGCCATTGTGTGGGAAGTGAGAGTGAGAGGACCAAGAGGCAGAATATTCAGATTAAGGGAAGTCGCAAGTGACTGAAGTATTCGTGAACGGTGATCTTCTTTTAGAAGGCAGGTGTTGAAATCACCCATGATTATCCGGTGATCAAACTGCGGGCTAAGGTCTACGAATGTTCTCTCCACAGTATCAAAATAATTGACCTGAGAGGATGGGCTTTAAATAACACCAAGGAGAACTTTAGAGTTATGTAAGGACACATCCAGAATGAGATATTCGGGAGAGTTCAACGAGAGATTTGGTGACTCTGCGACCACTTGGCAAGCAAGATCACCTTTTAAGTAAATTGCAACACCACCTCCCCGGAGGACACCAGATCCGCTATCATTAGTGCCTGCCCTGTCATTGCGTATGAGACGGTACCCGACAGGGGATAGAGGGTGGATGGTAATGACGGCTTAAGCCACGATTCGGAAATGAGGATTGCATCGATGTTGCACGAGCTATAGGTTGCCAATAAATCCGAATAATGCGCCGGCACACTCTGAGCGTTAATGTGGACTACATTAAATTGTTTATTACATGAGGCAAAAGTACAATGCAAATGGTATTGTATCGACTGAATAAATACGTCAAATCTAAGAAAATGTCCAACCGATCAAAAGGTCCTCTATACTAAAATGTCCACTATACCAAAATGTCCACTATACCAATGTCCACTATTTCAAACTATTCACTCTATCAAAAAGACCATTCTATGAAATTTATGTATAAATTAAGTACGTTCGTTTATTTTTTAACCGAGTAAAAAAGTTCTCAGTTTAACCTGTAAGTGTGTATGTATGTATGTATGTATGTATGTATATATGTATGTATGTATGTTTGTCGACGATTATCTCGCGTTTGGCTGAACTGATTTTGATGCGATTTTCAGAAAAGCATTTGTTACACTTAGAAGGTTTTAGTATTTTAACCGAACTCAAAAAAAGATGTTCTCACAGTTGACCCGCATATAATATGTGTGTATGTTTGTCCGCAATTATAAAGTTGTTCATGAACAACTTTATAATCATGCACAACCTAATGTTGAACAACTTTTTAGTGATTCATACAAAATACTTATGGCGGGGTGATTGGGGAGGTCTTGAAGGCATGCATCTCGTTTGAATTATCTCCTTACTCCTAACCGTTAAGGAGTTATACCTTCCACCATCAGCTTAGCATAGGAAGACGATGACTATCAGAAGCAAATTAAAACGTTGTACATTTAAGATTAGGTTGTGCAAGATTATAAAGTTGTTCGTGAACAACTTCATAATCGCGGACAAACATTACATATATTCGGGTCAAACTGTGAGAACCTGTTTTTTGAAGTCGGTCAAAATACTAAAACCTTCTCCTAAGTGTAACCAGTAGCGTAGCGAGGGTATGGCAGCTAGGGCACGCGCCCTGGGCGCCATTCAGCGGGGGGCGCAAAACATTAAATATACTAAATACCCATTGAAAAAAGAATTGCAAAAATGGAAATATAAAAGTTTTTTTATTTAGTAGGTATATATTTCTGCTAGATAGAACTGAATGTGGATGTTATTTATAGTCAAGGCCAGCCTTAGCCATACATACAGGCACCCAGGGTGAGTCCTTCATTGCGTGACGCTCTAGGCGCCCTAGACTTGAGAAATGCCCTTTAGGGCCTTATCACACTTGCGATTTGCGAGCGTATTTTCTATACAAATAAGCGACGCGGCGAACACGCTGCGCGATCGCCTTCATACAAAATACGCTCGCCAATCGCAAGTGTGATAAGGCTCTTAGGAGTCAGCAGCGCCCCGGACGGCCGCCCGCTTCGCTGCCCTCCTATTATCGTCCCACACAATTCATAACGTCGTTCCAAATATTTGAAAAACGCAATGTTTACATTAAATTTTATCTTAATTAGTTAATTACTTCTGGTAAACAAAACTTTATCAACTTTGTGGTAAAAAAATCTGAAGTAGGTAATGTTTATCCCGCCTAAACCTCTATCAAACCATTGAAATTCATTCGCGATTCTCTAGGGGAAATATCATGAGATGAGCGCCACGCTGAAAAAAAATCAGTCTGTTCTATTCCCTTTGAATCGTTTGGATCACCCAGCTCCTCGGTACAAAACGTAGACGTACGAAAACGTAAACGAAAAAGCTATAAGCATTGCTTTTTAGGGTTTCGAACCTCCGAATAAAAAACGGAACCCTTCTGGGATCGCTTGGTTTTCTGTATGTCTGTCCGTCTGTCACGGCCATTTGCTTGGAATCAGCTGGACCGATCAAGTTGAAACGGGGGACATACTTATATGCAGGTCTGTGACCTAAACTGGGACGTCCAAAGTAAAGTAATTAAATTTAAGCGTTACAGTCACGTTGATTTTAGAAAACTCATGCGCACGTGCCGCCGGCCCCCTGCAACCACTATGTCCCTGCATTTTATATCTAATGTCTTCTAAAATATTCATTTATATCACATGCGGTAAAGCCATAGAGAGGCCATATTGATCTATATTAAATGCATAATTTATTTAAGGTACTTAATTGGATAAGGATTAATGCTGTGTTACCTAAAACACTTCGTAAATAAGCCATTATTTCTCGTAAAAAGTAAAGGATAAAAATGGTTACTTTGGGTAGCCAAAATAACCATCGCGGACTTTTTTGAAGACCTTTTGAAGGTGTACAATACTGTAGTACATTATTCTGAACTATCTCGTAGGGTTCAGCCAGCGTTTGTAGTGTAAGCGCAAAAAATGTGTTTATTTACGACATCACATTAGAAACCTCTAAAATTATCAGTGTCTCTCTACTGCATAGGGACAGGCAAACAGACAGCCGAAAGCGACTTTGTTTTATACTAGGTATGTAGTGATAATTTATTTACGTATTTTTTACAAGCTTTTATTTAGCTTGCATGGTATGTTTAAAGTATGTATGTTCGGGTGAAATCTTGCAACTCAATTTTGAAGCAGATATCGTCAACCGATTGAGCTGAAATTTTGCATACTTACTTAACTATGATGACAATACAATAATATGGTACCATGGAGCTGATCTGATGATGGAGCCGGAAGGTGGCCATAGGAACTCTATAATAGAAAAAGCAATCCTACCGAGCTTGGGCTCTTTAGAATCGTCTCAGTGAGCATTTGATGGATATCCAAAGAAAAGTACAGTCGGCTATAAAAGCTTGCCACTAAAATGTCATTTTTGACAGAAACTTATTCATCTTAGAGTTAGACCTATACTCGTCTGATGATAAATGAGGCAGCCGATTCTTAATTATGGCTAAGGACGGATAAAAAATTTAAGCGACTCAAAAAAACGATTTACAAATTTCGCACTCGCTACGTTGTGTTTTCATCTGGTTGTATTATGACCCCCACACCCCCCAAATTTTTTCGCGCTCGCTACGCTCGCGATTTCAATACTGCGAAGCTAAACCCAATGATTAACAAGTCACTTAGAGCCTTATCACACTTGCGATTTGCGAGCGTATTTTGTATGAAGGCGATCGCGCAGCGTGTTCGCCGCGTCGCTTATTTGTATAGAAAATACGCTCGCAAATCGCAAGTGTGATAAGGCCCTTAGAAAAAAGTTAACGCTTTAGTAACTTTTTCAAAAAAGCGTCTAATCATTCTTTTGAAATGGAATTAAATAAGTAATTAAATGAAATTAATCCTCCCACCATTTTGTACCTCGTACCTGTACTTATTAGGAACTACCTTCATCTAGCTCCTGATACACACCGTGAACCCACTAGATAATAATTGCTGAGAGGTGGGTTTATCTGACGTTCGAAGAATTTCAGTACTGCCTCTTTTACATGCTCTCCTTTTTTGCACGCAGTAAGGACATATGCCTATGCCTAGTACGGTCGTGTCAAATACTCACTCAGTACTGTGGCGCGAGCGCATTCCCGTTTAGTGGGTTTGTATTTCCATTGAAAGTACGTACTGTGGTAGTGAGATCTAACCAGTTTTGATATAGTTCAAGTCATGTCTAAAGATAAAATAAAATAAAAAACCTTTGTAGGGTTTGTTTTTAGGTAAAATAATTTGCCAATGGGCGCAGTTTGAACGTGTGCCCTGGGCGCCATTTTACCTCGCTACGCCCCTGAGTGTAACAAATGCTTTACTGATTGAGCGCGGCTTGTCTTCATCATCAGCTTCTCTTCACCAATTGGTGATTTTCGAGTGCAAAAGAAAGAGTGTTTTTTTGTAATTTCCTTAGACGACAAAAAAGATTCTTTAAACCGAATGCTTGAACTACTGTAATAAACACTGAAATCGCTATAGATGTGCCCATAATATTTGAGGAATTCCTTCGATTCCTCGTCGATTTCGTCATCAGATCTTCATCAAAATTTTATGGGACCATCTCGGAAATGACTACTCTTGGACGAAAAAATAATTTTCCGAATCGACTCGTAAATGACAGAGTTCGGAGGTACCAAACATTAAAAATACAAAATAAAATAAAAACTGAATTGAGAACCCCCTCCTTTTTTGAAGTCGGTTAAAAAGTAACTACCTATGACATGCAGTTTTCCCACTTTCCCATGGAAGAAGACAACACAGTCTTGCGGTTTTATGATGGTTCTAAATGAAAACCTATGGGAATAAAAAGGCCAACGGTACGTTACGGGGACCAGTATAGAAAGCTAGAGGTTTTTTACAAACATACAAACGGACAAACAGATAAACAAAAAATCTAAAACTAATGGAACGTGTTCTGTTATCGATTCTAAGTATCCGCCGCCAACTTTTTTTCGAATATCTTCCATGTACTTTGTAGTTACATGGTCTTGCCCGGTTTTTTATCAGTCATTAAAATTTATTTTGAGGCTGACGCATTTTATGTTTTTAAGCTCTCCTGTAAAATTTGGTCTGAAGCCCTTACCTACCTACTAGGTTTTGATATGGGACAGCCGAGGTGCTTCCTCACCGCGAGCGTTTGTAATGCGGCATTACAGGGCAGTGAGGGCAGTCAGGGCAGAGAGCCGAGCGAGCAAGGTAGGCACTACTCTAATGTAATGCTATATTATAATTTTGACGACGCGTTTGCCGCAGTGATTAAGCAACTGCCTACTGAGCTGACGGTACTAGGTTCGAATCCCGGCCAGGGCAAATAGTTGTGTGATGAACTCGAATATTTGTGCCTAGGTCATGATATTTATGTATATAAGTATGTTTATCGTCGCCTAGTGCCCATAACACTAGCCTACTAGAGCTTACTGTGGGACTAGATTGATCTGTATGAGGTTGTCCGATATTTATTTATTTATTTAATGCTGAAAACAGAGTCATAAATGAGAGCTGGACTAGAATAACACTGGACGTTACTTTAAGATGGTATGTCGTATGTATCATATCTGTCATTGTTGTTTTGTGATTTCATTCATTATTTGCATGCACATTGCATTAAAATCCGATCTGTATAATTATGTAGTCACTACATAATTATACAGATCGGATTTTAATGTGCATGCAAATAATTAATGAAATCACAAAACAACAAATTAATATTTTCTTTATTTAGACACACAGAATACCTATCAGTAGTTTTTAGTTATAATTATATAGAATAAGTTATGATATTATAGGATAATATCCTAGGCTAAAACCGTAAACTAATAGTAGTCTATGCAAATGCTACATAATACGAGGCCCTAAAATACGAGTAATAACTCAATGTCCAACCAACCCCGAGATCCGTCGCACTTCCTCCAAGTCCATCATCAGGTCCATCTTGTGACGCCGGTTCTAACTGCTCGTTAAGAGGAATCAAAAAACCCAAACAGCATAACTCAATGTCAAACTAACCCCGAGATCCGTCGCACTTCCTCCAAGTCCATTAGGGTCAATTTCCCAAGCAGTATTTTTTGATGGCAAGACTGAAAACGCAGGTGCAGAAAGGTTGAATAATAAAGTACCATTTTTTTCCGGATACAGCCCGCTATTGTCTACCTCGGGCAACAGCTAAAATTTAAATATTAATATATATAATAATTAAAAAAAATATATTTAGACCAAATTTCTCATCAAGGTGGGTTGTCCCCAAGCCGGTTTTGTTTGTAAAATGCCGGGTAAGTCAAATACTATGCATGACAAAGAAAATCTGTTACCATTATTTTATTACCATATAACTAGGTAACGAAAAAAGCACATTACCCGTTATATATCTCCTTTGTATACCCTTGAATAAGTGCATATACGTTTGTCCCGAGAAAACTTCTCATTACCGCCGACAATGTTTCGAACCGATTTATTTCCCAAATTTGATCAAGTATGCCCCCCGTCTCCCGCGCACTTCAAAGAATTAGTTAAGCTGCGGCGCTCGACGAGGCCGGTTGTGTATAGTGGCAATACTTTGGCTCGTGTAAACGTGAATATTTCATCGCGGTGGACAGGGGACAAAAAAAATGTCATTCCGGAGTTTGTTATAGTTTCTTTATTTTTTAACTGCGTGGTTTGAAATTTATATATATCAGGTAAAGTACACTCGCCATTACAAGAGTTGAATTAGTTTTAGAATATAGGGCTTACTTTTTTTTTAAGAAATAAAAATATGTCGTGTTTCTCATTCCACCATTCTCATTCCGGTGTTTCCGGTGTAGTAAAATGACTTTAAACCCCACCAAAATGAGGAAAGCACCGGAATGACATCAAAAGTAGCTTCACTTTTCATAAATATTGTTGAAATAATAATATTTTTTTATTTTGTTTTTAATGCCATACTAAGATATATGTTTATATTATTATGTAATGCCAATATAATATATATTACGAATATAAAAAGTAAAAATACTTTCATAATATGCCACTTTTCTTTCATTCCGGCGTATGAAATTTCATTGCGGTGCACTTATTTTATCATCCTGGTGTACATTTATCATTCCGTTGTGTGTTTCATATTCGATCTCGAATATCTCGAAAACTATTTCAGATTTCAGGGTCCCTTTTACATATGTTTAATAATATAGTCTAAAGTATCTCTTCACATTTAAAAAACTTAAAAATAATCAAAAATAAAGAATCACACCGAAATGATACAAAAAATGCGTCTTGTTGAAATTGACCCATTATCAGGTCCATCTTGTGACCCTGGTTCTATTATCTTGCTGCTAACGAAAACGAAACGAAAAAAAAAACGAAATACGTGCGTTTACCGATTTAATTTCACATTTTATAGGGTTATAAAAGAACGCAACCATGATCGGCAGGAGTCGCCCAGGGATAGTACTCGTGGTCAGAGATCTCAACGCCAAGAACACCGCGTGGGGATGTCCGGCTGCGGACGCCTGCGGGGCTGAGTTGGAGGAGTGGGCGGTCGCTTCCGGACTGGTTGTCCTCAACCAAGGGTCGACCAACACTTGCGTGCGGCAACAGGGTGACTCCATTGTGGACGTCACGTTCGCCAACGCCGCCCTGGCGCGCTGTGTTCGAGGCTGGGAGTTGCTGGATAGAGTGGAAACATTATCGGACCACCGATATATTCAGTTCGAAGCCTCCACTCTTCCAGCCGACCCGAGTGGCCTAAATCAGCCCTTGCGAGGAGATGGCCCACGGTGGGCAGTGAAACGTTTAGATCGGGACCTATTGGTGGAGACAGCCAGCAGGCCTGGCTGAAAGAGTCCGACGGCCCGATCGACGTAAACGCGGAGACGGAGAAAATAGGGAGTGCCATAGTGACAAATGTTAAACTTCATAAAAGTTCTGAAGTACTTTATATTTTATACGATATTAAACATAAATATCTCTGTTTGGAACTAAAGAGTAATATCCGTAGAGAAGTTTGGATGTAAATAATTAAACTATCATTCAATTTCTATAAAGTCAGAGCCGAAGAGAAGTTCGAGAGAAACGTATAATATTACTATATATAGAAAAAAGAGAAAAAATACAGCAAACGCTTTCAAGATCAGATATTTACATCAGCGTTTTCGATATCACTTAGAAGAAGTCTATTATTTTTAATATGATGAGAGATAATTTACATCAGGTTTTACAAAAATATAGAATAAATAACATACAAAAAAGCAAAATCGTAGAGTTTTGGAGCTCTGAACCTATAGACAAAAAATAAAAAGTTTAAGAAGCCTTAAAATATATGTATTTGTATAATTTGCTATTGTTTATCAATATGTAATGCATTTCAGTATAGCATACTATACAAAAATAACATATTCTTCATGTCCCAAAGTGATAATGGCTCTATATTATGAGCAATCCGCGTATCGTATTTGCACTCAAAAATTAAACTGAAAAATTTACTTTTGTGTTTTTCTTTCTATACAGAAATAATTGCACACCTTTTCTTCTTTAAGTTCTTAGCAGATCTTGAGATATAATTGTATGATATTATTTTAATTATTTTTTTTTTGTCATAATGAGTGTGTACTAAAACTATACTTTTCTTTGAAAGAGCCTATGTTTATAGAAATTTATTATAAGAAGCTTTACTGAAAGTTGAATTTGTTGTACTTTATTACTTTTTTATGCCAGATAAGTTTTTTTTTTAATTTAATAACCCAAAATGTGAAATTCTTATTTGAATAATGCGTAAGAATTTACGTATTTCTTGCAAATTCCACAATGTTGCGCAACCTCTAAATAATGTTCAATTAAGCTGAAATTTGGCACAGAGGCCTTTTAGGTAAGTGCGATCAAGGATTTGAGCAGTCACATGAAAATCAAACTTTTTGAAATATGAAACACCCTAGGCAACAGCCACAAAATTTTTGATCACAACAAATTGTAATGCATAAAAGGTCCTGATTCCACCTTAGGGCAGGTCCGACTTAGATTAGGTTAGGTACGACGACGAGCGAAGCGAGGAGGAGTGTTAGGTTGAACTGAGACCCTAACGAGCGAGCGAAGCGAGCGAGCCGCGCGGCTACGGCCGGCTACCATACCACTTCATGTACAAAATGTGTAGGTAGTCACAACAATTTATTTATTTTATGCCGCCTAAATATTATGCAAAAAAATTATCTGCGAAAGTACTATTCGTTTAGAAGACTGTTATGCTCATCAACATTATGCCAATATAAGATTCGTTATTATAAAAATGTGCGAAATGATTTATGCCAAAGCATACTCTGCGTAAGATGTTTCTGCCAAACGTTACTTTCTGCCAAGTATCATTATACAAAACAAATATATGTCAAAAAAGTTTCTGCAAGAAAATAGTGAACCATAATATAGCCTAAATCAGGCTATCCCCACTCGTTGCGGCCGCGCGAAAATTTCCGATCTCTAAGTAACGTGTATGTAATGTATATACATTACATACATACAAATTCAATCAGTTGTTTGTTTTATGGAATCACCTTGCTCCTGAATACCTACCTAAAATACCAAACGAGCGAAGGCACTAGAAAAAGCTAGCGTTTACATAACGGAGGCAACCCCAGCGCAAATTCCAATGACGTACCGTCACCCGCGTCCAATAGGAGCGAGTCAATGGAGAGGGCATCGATAGCGGTGGCAACGCCCACACCGTCCAAACAACTGGTGTATCTGTTACGTAGTAACTTGTATATAATCTGTGCCTAAATTCTCGTGACTCCTTATGAGACATTTTCAAAGATATAAACATCTTAACTGTAGCGTCCCAATATATTTATAAAAAAATCCGATGTCCACAATTTTAACACTACAAATAAAAATAAAATTGCTATTAGAGAGTTTCCGGTTCGTAAAGTAAGTAAATCATTTTTAGGCCAATGTATTCATTTTTATAACAAGTTACCTGATCATGTTTAAAATTAGCCTTTCCATCTCTCAAAAATTATTTAAATAAATCTCCAATGTGAAAAGCATATTATACAGGAGAGGACTATCTGACAGATAAAAACGCATGGCCTGAACCAGAAACCGCGTAGCTGACTCCTTCTTAGATTGTACCTAACTAGTTTAAGGGACACAGTCTCGTTTGACGAAGCGTTTGGCTCGGTTTGTAGACACCTGCGTACTGAGCCGGCGGTCCCGGGTTCGAATCCCGGCCAGGGCAAATATTTGTGTGATGAACTCGAATATTTGTGCTTGGGTCATGGTTGTTCTATGTATTTAAGTATATATTTATCTATATAAGTACGTATATCGTCGTTTAGTACCTACCCATAACACAAGCCTTCTTGAGCTTAATTTGGGACTAGATCGATTTGTGTGAGGTTGTCCGATATTTATTATTTATTTACAGTTCTAATAAGCAAGCATATCACACGTACATAAATTGTGATAAACCGTCAGGCTTTCTTGTACTTTCTATTTTATTCTAAAATACACTTTTAATATGTTTCCTTCGAGAACTACGTATAGTTAGGTTCATATTATTGTAATAGTTAAGTACTTATGCTTTCTGAAAAAATGACTTACTGTTGAGTTTCTTTCGGTGTTTCTTCTCAACAATGGTCTCCTCTTGTGAAATGTCGGTAGATTCAGACATGTAAAAGTGCCCTTGTGGCCTACTTGCAGAATAAAGTTCATTATTTCATTTCATTATATCATAATGACTAGCCTGTTTGCCCTCATGCAGGCCTCGAGGAGGTATCCGAGGGTACGTGCCTGCTGGGCGAAATTGAGGACTTCCCAGAGGACACAGACGACGTGATCAAGATGACTGACCAGCATGAGGCCCAATTTAGGGCACGCATGGAGGTCTTACAGGCGAAGGAGGGCATTAATATAAACGGCACGCAGTGGCGGCCGCAGGAGGGCTCGGACGCGGAGTACTAGCCGTATTTTGTATGCGATGCACATTTTACCGGTAGGTACTTTAGAATTGGGCAGTCTAGATCCTAATTCGGTCCCGAAACGACGCTACCCGCAAGCGCATGACGGCGTATATGTAACCCTGAAGAATGGGCATTTCACAAGGTTTATGAAGGTCATGGTTTATGCAGGAAGGAAGGACGTGGGAATCTAACCACCAGACGCGCTGTAAATGTCGCAGTCATCTGGTTGAATCTACTATTTGATTGAATGACTAGCGCGTTCATTGAATGACAACATTCAATTGAATGACTAGGCCGAACGTTGATTGAACAAGCGTCACTCAAGTCCAACTAGTTAGCGGATTGTAACATAGGCCTTTGAACAGAGCAGATGTAAAATCAGTCAGGTGATTGAAATGGGATCACCTCTAGTGGAATAAAAATTCTTGTCATAAATTCGATTGTCATAACTCATTTCGCATAATGGCTTTCCTCATACATGTTATTAGTCATAAATTGTTATTTGCATAAATTTTTTACGTCATAAATAATTGTTGTTCGGCAGGCTGTTCATAAGCATAATTTAGTATGGCACAAAATTTCTAATCATATTATTGAATGTCATAATAATTGATAGTACGATGAAGAGCAACGCATAAATTATGGCTTTCCTAATTATTAATGGCAATAGACATTATATAGTATAAGTTATATCACATGTACCAAAAATATAACATGATGATACAAAACTTACATGAGCAGAAAAACAAAAAGGGGGGACGGGGGGGCGAAGCCCCCCACAAGGGGGGCTCGGGGGGCGAAGCCCCCCGCATTAAGAAATCCTTCTCCACACTGACATCTTAGTTGTAGGTTAGGTTAGGTTAGAACTGTGAACCTATAAATACGAACATCGGCCAGAAAAGTAGGTTAGGTTAGGTTAGTTGTAGGTTAGGTTTTCCAACGAAAAAAAAAAGGTTAGAATTCTGAACCTACAAATACAAACATCAGCCAGAAAAGTAGGCTAGGTTAGGTTTGAAAGAACTGTGATCCCTCAGACACGAACTGCTGCCAGAAAAGCAGGATGACGTTGAATAAAAAAATATGGAGCTTGATATTTATGTTGTTCAGGATTATGCGCCAATGCACGATATGCATAAAAACATTATGGCGATTAATGATTATGATTCAGGTTGATATGCCCCAAAATTATATGACATTCCTTACTTATGCGTAAAAACATTATGGTCATAAAATGTATGCGGATCAATTAATGACTAACACACTTATGCGGAAAGATTTTTATGACAAAAGTGGTTATGCACACCGACATTATGGCTTTAAAATTTATGCAACCCAATATGGAACCGATTGAAATGCTAAATGACGTTCAGTCAATTTCTTATGCAATCCTCTTCCTCCAGTTCCTTTATGTTTTAACAGGACTCTTTATTTCCCTCACGCCTTTTACATGCTCCATATTAGCCGCTGAAAGAAAAACAAAAACAATCTAATAAATATTTTTTCAAACGGTTACTTTCTTAGACATTTTTCACATCAAGTATCAAAATAGCTACAACATCCTAACCTAACTGATATCGTACGTACCGCGTACGTAGGTACGCTGTTTTCATATCCGAAATCAGTTCTCACTTGTCTCGTTTTGCTTTATATTTATTGATCATGTTGAAAAGTCAATGTCGCGCATTATTTTTAATGGTTTTGTTCATACCGATATTTTTCTCAATTCAATTCAAATTTAAACTTAATGGCTACTGTCCATTGTGACAATTCTGCCAGCATCAACAATATTTTTCTCAAATGATACAGCAGATAAGGGATGTTTGACACATTTGACGTTGAAATTATTAATGCCATGTAAAAAGTTTTGAATAAATCTCAGTTTCTACTTTCACTAGCCAGACTATAGCGTCGTTTCGGGACCACATTAGCTCATAGGGCAATGAGATTTTCCGTGCCCTGTCTGAACGTCTGGACTGCCAAATCTCAAAGTACATTGCGTAAAAAAACAATATACATATATTATATTATATTAATATTCGAGTAAAACCAGCATTCATTCATTTTACTGAAATGAATTCCAGTTATTTTAAATAAATGTAATAATTATTATACTTACTCTTATTTCTTATCGCTCTTTGATTAGGTTTTTAACCCCCGACGAAAAAGAGGGGTGTTATAAGTTTAACATGTGTATTTGTGTATCTGTGTATCTGTGTGTCTGTCTGTGGCATCGTAGCGCCCAAGCGGATAGACCATAAATTGACCAATTTAAGTGCGGTTTTTTTTAATCGAAAGACTTTTCCGTCGAGATGGTTCTTAGCTATGTTTGGTGGAAATAGGACCAGTAGTTTCCAAGCTATTCAGCTTTAATTGGAACAAGTGACGAGATCTCAGCTAATAATGAAGTCAATAATTCGAAATATTGGCTAAATGTTAAGTTTTATTAGCATTTTCTATATGACTCACTAATTAAGGGTCTCATGATGACCAGGTAGTTGTTAATGGATCTCAGCCAATATTGAAGCTAAGGATTCCAAATTTTGGTTAAATGTTAAGTATTATTAGCATTTTCTATATGACTTACTAAATGAAGGTCTCATGATGACCAGGTAGTTGTTAATGGATCTCAGCCCATATTGAAACTAAGGATTCCAAATTTTGGTTAAATGTTAATTATTATTAGCATTTTGTGTATCACTTAATAAATGAAGGTCTTATGATGACCAGCTAGTTGTTAATGGATCTCAGCCAATATTGAAGCCAAGAATTCCAAATTTTGGATGTATGATAATTTTTATTAGCATTTTCTATATTACTCAATAAATTAAGGTCTCATGATGACCAGCTAGTTGTTAATGGATTTCAGCTAATATTAAAGCCAAGGATTCCAAATTTTGGTTAAATGTTAAGTATTATTAGCGTTTTCTATATGACTTACTAAATGAAGGTCTCATGATGACCAGGTAGTTGTTAATGGATCTCAGCCCATATTGAAACTAAGGATTCCAAATTTAGGTTAAATGTTAAGTATTATTAGCATTTTCTGTATCACTTAATAAATGAAGGTCTCATGATGACCAGCTAGTTGTGAAAGGATCTATGCCAAGAATTTCTAATGTTGGTTAAATGTTAAGTTTTATTAGCATAATCAACAGATTAATAAATTTTTGACAGTATAATAATTTTGTACCTTGGAGCTGAAGATGGTCGTAGGAACTCCTAAACAGCACACTATAAACCCATGGTGTTTGGGCTCGTCTGATTGTTCTTGATGAGCAATTACATTTGTGTAAGAAAGTACAGTCAATAATAAAACCGAGTCTCAAAAAAACTTTTTTGACAAAAAAGAACTCATTATGATTTCTGTCACAATACTGGGTCACTATTTTTAAGTTTCGGAATTCTGCTAAAGCTGAATTGTTATTAGGACTATTGAACAGGTACCTTTGATTGAGGTCACAAATAGCAACACCCAGCAAGATTTTAACGCGACTAAATGACACGCAAGCTTTAGCAAAAGTAGGTACTCTTGCCTAAGTGAATAACAGAATTTTAAGATTTTGTAGTTTGTAGTTTGTGTCAGTCTGTCCACAGCTTAGCTCAGAGACATAGTGGTTGAATACATTTTTAAAAACATTTTTTGTGTACCTTCCCTATACGTTACAAAAGTGGGGATGTTTATCCCATGGTCTGGGGTATCGATGATTAGGTCTCTCAAAACTAAGTCAAGTTACCTAGCAACAACTGCAATTTTTATGGAGCTAAGTAAGCCACCCGTACCTACTGTTCGGATCATGTAGAATAGAAACCTGGTTCTGTTTTAGGCCATAAGTAGCAGGTTCTTGCGACTCATGCAGTGCATTTAAAGTATATATTTTGATTGTCTTGGTTAATAACTTCGCCATTTTGCCATTATAAGCATTAACTAGTCTGACTTTAACGATTTTTTCCCAGAATGTTGCTTAAGGCTATTGAAATCAAAATATATCCTAACTTCAATCTTAGAGAAGACGGCATTCATTACCACTGGCTTGGGATCCTGTTGTACCTACATATTATAGTCAAGGATCAAGCTCGACGAGAGATTGGAAACCCTGGACCTTAAACGGTGTAAAACAAAAATAGTGTCAAAAGAAGAAGATTCCGGGACGATACTTCTGTTTGGTTAAAAAATATGAAATAAAAATAAAATTATAAATTTAAAAAACCCCCGACATGTCGACAACCGAGAAAAAGAAAGAAATAAAATCTACGAAATGTGCCTATACAATGAACAGTAGAAAAAGAATCCAAGCTTCGTTGCGTCGGGGGACCGCTAAGTAAATGAAATGCAATGCACTGAAAATCGTAAAGTGGGAAGCAAATGCATACATGCAATTTTGCGTTGAAAAATATATTTCATTTCATTTAGGTACTTAGCGGTCCCCCGAACGCAACGAAGCTTGGATTCTTTTTCTACTGTTCATTGTATTAGGCACATTTCGTAGATTTTATTTCTTTCTTTTTATTGGTTGTCGTCATGTCGGGGGTTTTTTAAATTTATAATTTTATTTTTATACTTTAATCGTCGTTCCCCATGCACTGTGAATTTTTATTTTTGATGTTACCTTTTTCGGTCAACTCAAACTGAGAACTGACCCATTAAAAAAAACATGATCGCGATAAGCGTAATTGGTAATTTTTTTAACCCCGGACGAAAAAAGAGGGGTGTTATAAGTTTAACATGTGTATCTGTGTATCTGTGTATCTGTGTGTCTGTCTGTGGCATCGTAGCGCCCAAGTGGATGGACCAATTTAAGTGCGGTTTTTTTTTATCGAAAGACTTTTCCGTCGAGATGGTTCTTAGCTATGTTTGGTGGAAATAGGACCAGTACTTTCCAAGATATTCAGCTTTAATTGGAACAAGTGACGAGATCTCAGCCAATAATGAAGTCAATAATTCGAAATATTGGCTAAATGTTAAGTTTTATTAGCATTTTCTATACGACTCACTAATTGAGGGTCTCTTGATGACCAGGTAGTTGTTAATGAATCTCAGCCAATATTGAAGCTAAGGATTCCAAATTTTGGTTAAATGTTAAGTTGTATTAGCATTTTCTATATCACTCAATAAATGAAGGTCTCATGATGACCAGCTAGTTGTTAATGGATCTCAGCCAATATTGAAGCCAAGAATTCCAAATTTTGGATAAATGATAAGTTTTATTAGCATTTTCTATATCACTCAATAAATGAAGGTCTCATGATGACCAACTAGTTGAGAAAGGATCTAAGCAAAGAATTTCTAATGTTGGTTAAATGTTAAGTTTTATTAGCGTAATCAACAGATTAATACACTTTTGACAGTACAATAATTTGGTACCTTGGAGCTGAAGATGGCCGTAGGAACTCCTAATCAGCAACTAAGGAGTGTGCAACGACTCACCTGCCGAAGCAACCAGCCCTGAAAATGGATGGCGCTGAAGCGTTTTGCCTATACACCACCGTTACGGGCATCTGTGATGTTGAAATATATATCATTAAGCCGTAACGAGTAGGACGTGCGCGGCGGAGAGCGCAGAAGGGTCTGGGCGTGAGCCCGCCTGGAGCCTCCGTCGGTGCAGATCTTGGTGGTAGTAGCAAATACTCCAGCGAGGCCCTGGAGGACTGACGTGGAGAAGGGTTTCGCGTGAAGAGTAGTTGCTCGCGAGTCAGTCGATCCTAAGCTCAAGGAGAAATCTTATGTATGTAATGTATGTAATCACTTTATTGTACACAAAAACAATTCACAAAACTTCAAAAGATAAAAATAAAACATGTACAAAGGCGAACTTATCCCTATAAGGGATCTTATGTCGATGTGACGTGTTTTATTTATACAACATATATTTTATGTATTTAGATAAATAACGTCCTTTGAGCGAAAGGGAATCCGGTTCCTATTCCGGAACCCGGCAGCGGAACCGTTTCAATAATCGTTCCCTCGTTTTAACGACGAGTGTTCGACGGGGTAACCCAAAGTGGCCTGAAGACGCCGCCGAGAGGTCCGGGAAGAGTTTTCTTTTCTGCCTGAGCTTTCGAGTTCCATGGAATCCTATAGAAGGGAGATATGGTTCGGAACGCGAAGAGCACCGCATTTGCGGCGGTGTCCGGATACTCTCTGCGGACCTTGAAAATTCAGGTGAGGGATGTACGTGGAGATGTCGCGCCGGTTCGTACCCATATCCGCAGCAGGTCTCCAAGGTGAAGAGCCTCTAATCGATAGAATAATGTAGGTAAGGGAAGTCGGCAAATTGGATCCGTAACTTCGGAATAAGGATTGGCTCTGCGGACCGGGGCGTGTCGGGTTCGGACGGGAAGCGGATGCGGCCGGTGCCGGGCCTGGTCGATGCGTCGTGTGTGCAAGCATGCGGCGCGGAATCCGGACCCGCGTTCCGGCCTTCCGCGGATCTTCCTAGCCGTAAGGCCGTTTCGTGCATGCGTCTCGTGCGTTGTGTGCGTTACGGTTCTGTACGACCGCCGTTCAACGGTCAGCTCAGAACTGGTACGGACAAGGGGAATCCGACTGTCTAATTAAAACAAAGCATTGCGATGGCCCTCGCGGGTGTTGACGCAATGTGATTTCTGCCCAGTGCTCTGAATGTCAACGTGAAGAAATTCAAGCAAGCGCGGGTAAACGGTGGGAGTAACGGGATCCTCGAAGGTCTTGGGTACTTGTAATGGGGGTTTGGGGGGTTTCAATGCAAAGTTGGGCAAGAACAGCGGTGCTGAGTTGAGAGTGGGGCAATTTGGATACGGGCAACGGAACCCTAGGGGACAGAGGCTGGCCGACTTTCTGGAGAAAGAGGAACTCTTCATGATGAACTCTTTCTTCCAGAAGCCGCCTCACAGGAAATGGACCTGGATAAGTCCCGATGGTTCCACGAGAAACGAGATTGACTTCATCATGACCGACAAGAAACGGATTTTCAGTGATGTGTCTGTGATCAATAGGGTAAAGACCGGCAGTGATCATCGAATCGTAAGAGGCACACTGAATATCAATGTTAAACTGGAAAGGTCCAGTCTGATGAAGTCTACGCTCCGACCTACTCGGGCCCATATTCAAAACCCCGAGAGCTTTCAACTCGAGCTCTCCAACCGCTTCGCTTGTCTGGAGAACTTTGCCTCAGTGGACGAGATCAACGACGGGCTAGTGGAAACTGTCCACACGGTAGGGTCTAAGTTTTTCAGACCCCGCCGTAAAGATAGACCTCAGAAATTGTCTGATCGAACCTTAAACCTCATGGCTGAACGACGCTCGCTACAGTTGCAGTCTCCCGATGACGCGAGGTCATATAGGCAGCTTAATAGACGTATATCGAAGTCCTTGCGACATGATCTGCGGCTCTTTAATACGAACCGTGTTAAAGAGACCATTGAGCAGAACAAAGGCTCCAAAGTGTTCGCAAAGGACAAGTCTATTGGACAAAGCCAGCTGACCAAGCTGAAACGGGAAGATGGCAGCATAGCGTCGACCAAAGCAGAGGTTCTAGGCGAGATCGAGAGGTTCTATGGTCAGTTATACACTTCAGTCGCAAAGCCAGTTGACAGCTTGGTAGGCGATCCAAGAGCCAAGCTGTCCCGACATTATACCGAAGACATCCCGGACAT